>CM062293.1:72014857-72614857 GCA_031216915.1 Pictodentalium vernedei
TAAAAATTGACTAATTACTGGAGAAACACATTCGCTAAACAATGAGCCAAAGTTGATGCTTACTTAGTGTTGGTAGGTGTGATACTGATATATAGCAAAATTTTCCTTTTGTAACTTTAAATAAACGAAAACAACAGACAGCTCCGAGAGCTGTCTGTTGTTTTCGTTTATTAGAAGTAACAAAAGGAATGTTGGCTTCATTCGCGCGTCTGATAAATTCAAGGGGAATAACTTTATCAAAGCGTCACGGTAACCAGTTCTTGTCAGATCACCGAAGTTAAGCAAAGTCGAGCGCGGTTAGCAGTTGGATGGGTGACCATTTCAGTGACTGATTCGCGCTCCCGCGGTGTGTCCTTGGGCTAGACACTTCACCTCGATTGCCTACATGGGGGCATGATGACGCTGTGTACTAAGGTGTATTGCACGTCGATGGTGCGCATGTCTTCAACCAATCTAGCCCTGCCTGTGCCGCGGTGCAGAGTTCAGAGTTACGATGTTGGAGAGCCGACAACTGCTCGTCGTTGCTCGGTGGTTCTCTCCGGGTACTCCGGCTTCCTCCATCAGTAAAACTGTCACCGACATGATATGACCCTGGCTGTTAATGTGTCGTTAAACCCTAAAAAAAATTTGAAAAAAAAAAAATTATCGAAAATCGATTTTATTGAAGATCTAAGTCAGGGGTGGGTTATTAAGAAACAATTGTTCGTATCTTGCTCACATCAAACCGTCAGGAATTTGATATTGCTTTTATCACATATAGTGTAATTTCATTAAATAAATGAATTCAAAAAGATTAATTCAATTCCACTTCCGAAACCAACTCATCAACAATGTTACGAACTTAATCTATCACAGAAGTAGAACACGCTGTATTGTAGTTCCGTTTTTATTGACAAATGACTAATTTACATCCATTGCCCTTTGAGTCCTGTTGATGAGCAAAGAACAATTTGATGAATAAGAACGGGGGCGCGGTGGCTCAGTAGGTAGAGGTGCAGGTTGCAAGCCCAGAGGTCCTCGGTTCGAATCCCACCTGCGGCAACCGCGTTGTGTCCTTGGGCAAGACACTTCACCTCCATTGCCCATGTGGGGGCACGGTGACGCTGTGCACTAAGGCGTACTGCTCGTCGATGGTGCACCTGTCTTCAACTAATGCTAACCCTGCTTGAGTGGAGTTGGTATGTTGGGGAGCTGACAGTTGCTCGCCGTTGCTCGGTGGTTCTCCCCGGGTACTCCGGCTTCCTCCACCCGTAAAACTGTCGTGGTCATGATTAGCCATTGTGCAGAAATATGTGACCTTAAACACCAATAAATAAATAAATAAATAGATGACTGAGAACAATTTTTCAACGAAAGAACAATGTTGGATATCAAAATGTCAATCGTGAATTGGCGCCAGATGACTTCGGGAAATGAACGTGGTTCACTCCAAGCTGTCTGATTCGCTGATCATAATCCCGCGGAGTTTCAGAGGTGTCCGATGTCGTTCGTGATCTCGCTGGGCAGCTTGTATATATTGAGTTAACCCTTTACCCAACGAATCGGCCGCATCCGCCCGTGTAATATGCAAATTCAGTGGTTGAAAAAATATTATTTTTCAAACAATTTCAACAAAACCATATCATGTGACCCCTCGTTGGAACGAGCTCGTCGAGCACGTCCCAACGAGGGGTCACATGATATGGTTTTGTTGAAGTTTTTTGAAACTTTGAAAAAAAAATGATATTTAAAATAATAAATTTTGATATCGTTTGCTTTGGGTAAAGGGTTAACTGGAGTGAATCCTCATTTAAAAACTTTTAGTGTCGTCATCCATTGTTATTGGTTGGTATAGCGTCTTTTGGAAAGTGAGTTGTCATTCTTGAACTAACTACTACCGAATGGTATATTCGGTGCTGCAAACATCACGACTCTGATTGATATCTCATAATCAAATTTCGGGACGAACATCAAGGAATACCTTGGAACCCCCTACATCAACTCACCCCAGTTGGGACTGGGTTGGTGGAGTGGGGGCTCGAGATGTTCTCCTCTAGGCAAAATGTGCATGCCAATCAACATGACATCACAATCAACATCGACTCAAACACTGTACATCACACAAATCATGACCGTTGTCCAGTACGGTCGCCGTGGACTGGTCACTTTCCATGGAGTGGACAGTATTTCCACGGACGCAATAATATTAGATTCTAAACACTAATTATATCCAATAATCATCAAAAAAATTAATTAATGAAGAATCGGGTACAGCCCGGTGCTTCATTAATTGAAGTTTTGCTGGTGATGATTTTTATTACCTGGTAAACTCATGCGTGGACATCACTGCCCATCGGTGGATTACGACCAGTCCACGGCGATTGTAGTTATGACACACAACTACGTGGTAGACTTTTGTCATTAATATACTACTCAAAGGCGGCCGCTGATTTGTCGCGGTTCTCGTATCAGAAGGCCTTGGCTACCCATCTTCTACCAAGTGCCTCCCTATTTCCGCGCTTCTTCTCTCCTCCCAACACTTGGAGACGAACTGCTTGATGACATCTCTTGCCCCATTCTTCCCAATCTCTTCGATTAGTATATTAACCCTCTCCTTTGTGTCGCCCCCTAACCACATGTCCTTCATTCTTCCATCCCACTTCCCCATTATACTCCCCGTGAATCTTGTTCTTTTAGACTGGTATTTTGGGCAGTCTATAAGAAAGTGTTCCAGGGTCTCCACCACGCCCAAGTTACACATCTGGCACTCCTTTTCCCATTTTTCTCCTCAGCTCCAGGGACCGCGACCTCAGCTTGAACAACAGTGACCCCTAAAGGTGCCATCAAGGTACTCTTCAAAACCAGGCTTCTCTTTATCACGCAGGCCACCCAAAGATCTCTTTGATTTGGCCCCTTCTCGCCAATTACGGTTACAATCCTCCGTGACCCTTTCTCTGACGATCTTTTTGCCCTGGTTTGCCTCAACGTCAAGGTCCGAGATTTCCTGTTTTACGTGTTGAAATACTGTAATGAAAAGTGTATATATTTTTTATTTAATTATATCCTTAATGATTTAAGTACAGAAATTAAGATTTTCTTTGTGTTTTACGTTATTTTTTAGCTTTTGAATACGATAACCATGGAAAATGGATATTATTGGTAAAAGAGAAAATTTTTCAATATGCCAAAAAGTTGACGGAGCGAACTGGTATGACTTCAATATCGAGTATGAGACCTATTACTGTTAATTACAGCTTGACAACGCCTTCTCATGCTCCCAATCAGGTTCCAGATGGTCCTTTGTGGGGTGTTGTTCCATTCTTGGACCAGCATGGCAGCAAGCTCCTGAACACTTCTTGGTTGGACTGGACGGAATGAAATTTCAAGCTGCAACTCATTCCACACATGTTCGATTGGATTGAGGTGTCACAGCACGTTGGGGCAGATATGTGAGATTTATGATCACTCTAGAGCTCGGCCGTTCTCAGAGAGGACAGGCGGGCTTTCGAGTGAACATACGTCTCTTGGCCTCGCGGTGTTGTGGTTTTTGTTGGGACAGGTTCGTCATCTTAAGGTGTCCGTGTCTTGATATTTAAAAAGATAACCGATGGTGGATCATTTGAGTATAATTTAATGGAAATAAAAATAACACAATGTACTCACATATACGCATCAATGAATAATCCAAGAATATACATTATACTCAAACAAAGCACATCTGAATTTCCCCCATAAAGTTCGAGCTCTTTCCGGGGTACCCCGTGTTCGATGCTGTTGTCTAGATGTTTCTGGTTGTTCCTCACTCCTGGGTTTCCTCTACACTTCTCAAGCGATTGCGTACATAACGTATTGTCTATTTTACGCCGCTCAACCTCCAAATACGCTAAATTGCCAGTCAACTGAAACCAACTCTGTCTAACTAAATTTTACCCATTCGATATCATAGTCACTTCACTCCACGGATTTAACCACTCGCCGTCTACACCAATCTCCGTTTACACCAATCTACGTATACCGTTTAAACAAATAAAGTTCATGCGTCTAATTTGCCGGTTTCAACTAAGCTCACTTTAAGCTCTTAGCTTAAATCAAATGTTCGAGCTCTCAACAGCTTCGATTAAGTTAATTATTCGAGCTACCGACAGCTCTTTACTACTCCACACTTCGGCTATGCGTCGCGTCACTTAACCTAGCAACCGCTCGCCAACTTAAACGGAGCCCGCTTAGTCTCCGCAATTAATTTCTACAAATGACAGCCCCAATAGCTACAACTCCGAGCCCTCTTTCCGACCGATTACTGATTCAATCCAAGGTCGACTGGCTACCGATGATCAGTCTCTCATTATATAGCATTTTCGTGTCTAATTAATCATTAAGTCGGTTTCTCTCTGTGATATAGGAAACCGTTATTAAGATAGATGAGATATCTCTTTGTAAGCTCGTGCGTCTGACATTTAGAACTACGGGGATAACACTTATTTGAGGGCCACATAGCGTGGAACACCATCTGCGGCTGACAGTAACGAATTACTATTAGGGACTTTCAGAGATAAGTCGCATCGTAGTTTTAAACGTCGCAGCGGGGAACCATTAGTCCTCTCAACGAGAGATAAACATCCACCTGGTCAAGCAATTAATTAATTTGCCTAAAATAATTTGTACACAGTGTCTATTTGCGGCTTTTACAAGCAAATGTATCAAATTAATTATTTACAATCCCTGACCATTAACCCTTAACTCGGACAAATTCGAATCGATCTTGACATGAGGTCAGGAGATCTTGCTGGCCAGTCCATACGCTCAATCTCCTCCCTCTGTCGGTACTCCCGGACAGCAAGGGTAACATGAGGACGGGCATTATCTTCCATCAGAATGAATCTATCACACACTGCACCTGCATACCATCTGACGTGGGCATCCAGGATCGCATTAATATACCGCTGTGCAGTCAGTGTACCACGGTCAAGGACACAGAGCTTTGTACGTCCATCCCAGCTGATGCCGCCACAGACCATTATTGACCTCCACCATATCGGTCATGCAATGTTGGCTGCGTGGAATCGCTCTCCTGGTCTTCGCCATACCCTAGAATGCATATATGTGTTGTCTAAGCATGACCTTGTCTCATCTGTAAAAAGGACAGGTCGCCAATCTTCTCTGGTCCATCGAACGTGATCCATGGCCCATTCATATCGTGCCTGGCGGTGGTTCTGGGACAGCTGAATGCGAATGCATTGTTTTCTCGATCGGCGACCACCTTCGTGCAACCTTGCCCGGATAGTCTGCGTCGAAACACTTACCCCGGATGCATTCTGAAGGTCACTGCGAAGCTGGATTGCTGTGTCAAAGCAGTTCCTACGGACCTGATTGATCAAAAACCGGTCTTCGACTACAGACGTTGCCCTGTCTCCGCCTGACGATGGATAGCCCCTTGTTCCACCATCCCTACAGCCACCACATTTCTGCTTCAGACAAATGTCTTCTTACATTTGCATTCGCCGTATTTAATCATTAAATCACAAGGGTTTGTGTTGAAATGAGGATTGAATACCCTACACATTTCATGTACATATAGACAGTACACGAAAAACATCATGGAAATCAAGGGGTACATGCTTTCCATGACTGTCACGAAACGTCTGCCTATCAAAAGAGCTAATCTCAATACATTTCTCAATCATATCTACCAAAAATATCGTAAATGAGTCACAGGAAAATTTCACAATGATGTGTCAAATATGTGTGTGGTGCTTAGCAAACTTTGAGTAGTATATATCCAGCAGCTAACTGTGGGATATCTATCGAACTATCCAACAACAAAAAGTTGAGTGGGATAAATAACTCGTTGGTGTTGGATAGGCGCGAGAAAGCTCCCTTGTCGAGGGCCTAACAATAGCCCTAACAAAGGCCCTCGACTGGGGAGCTTTCTCACGCCTATCCAGCATCAACTCGTTATTTGTCCTCAACTTAAATTAATGTGACCCGGCGTGTCCTCTGATTCCATGTGTTTATAACACGTCGTCGCCTGCGTGCTAGAATGTCCTATGTCCCCTTTGGGACTATGTATTATCTCCCCTTTGGGACATAGGACATACTAGCACTCAGGCGGCGACGTGTTGCGTTCGATATTTCCGTGATGAGCTATTCAAAGGTGATTAAGTGATAAAGAAAAAAGTTATTTGTTGGTATAAAAATAATGAAAATAAACATTAATTTTTTTATTCCCTTACAGCACTTTTCCCAGAAAAAACAGTTCTCCCATCGACCAAAGCTCTCTTTAATTGGTGTTTTGAAGAAACAGACTGTGCTTTTAATGAAGCATCGATGTTTCCCAAGAGTTAATTGTTAAACTGTTTATTACTTGATACAATTTTATGTTTGGTATTGACAGTTGAAAATAGATAAAATAATTATTTTCTTTCGGTAATGATGTAAGCGAAAAGAAACTTAATTATGAATCAATTAGGTGTCCTAATCTCCTATAATTGTGTGTGAAAAACTCGCTTAAACAACTCAGTGACATTTACAATAGTTCTAAAATAACACCGCTGTCTGCACGAACGTCGCTTTGGTTTAGTTATATGACACTCGTTTGCCTGTCTCTTGGGGCTTAACCGATCATTTATTTATTTATTTATTTATTTATTTATTTATTTATTTATTTATTTATTTATTTATTTATTTATTTGGGTTTTAACGAAACTTTCGACAGCCAGGTTCACCTCTCGTCGGACAGTTTTATGGGTAGAGGAAGCCGGAGTACGCGGAGAGAAACACCGAGCAACGGCGAGCAACTGTCAGACTCCACAACGTACTAATTCCACACATATAGGGTTAGTATTGGTTGAAGGCAAGTGCACTGTCGACGTGCAGTACGCCTTAGTACATAGCGCCACAGTGCCCCCTTGTGGGCACTCGGGATGAAGTGTCTTGCCCAAGGACACAACGCAGTTACTCCTGGCGGGGATCGACCGTGTATTTTTCTGTTTGTAGTCCAAAGCCGTAACCACTAAGCCCTGATCATTCTACTAGTTGAGATAGTAGTACCTACTGAAAACTATTAAACACCAAAAGTAACAGCCAGATATTTTAACATTAGTTCTGAGTCGCAGCATTTAAACTCTTTGTCATGAAATAAGAAACAAATGCGCCCAGCTGTCTATACAAAAATCACAAGACCATATTTTGTAGTTTCTCTCTCAAGAAATATAGCTGCAACGAGCCCGTCGGATATATTCCTGACTTATACGGTCGTCAAAATCGACTTTCGATAAAGTTATCTCTCTTGAAAATATTGGACACACACGGAAGGTCCAATTAAGAAGCAAGAAATCGTTGAGAAAACACCTATATACTATGGCATCAGTACTAAATAAAGCCAAGTTTGTTTTGTTACGTTTAATAAAACGACAATAACAGACAGCTCCCTGAGCTGTCTGTTATTTTCGTTTATTAAAAGTAACAAAAGGAAACTTGGCTTTTTTATTACAAACTATAATTAGAAGCAACTAATTCACAGATAATCCGTCATTAATAGAATATCTACCAATATCCCACCTCCCAACAATAAGCGATAACTTTGGCTCTTTGTTTAGCGAATTCCTCCCAAAAATGAAAATTAAAAAATACCACATCATTGTGTTTAATATTAATGGAAATGACAGTGTCGGTATTATATGTCACGATGCGCACATTGTTGATACAATGAACATAAAACAGTCACAGAATAACAAAACATGATGAAAACATCTTTTTATACCATGATTACCTATTCTACTATATATAAAAAGCCTATGACATAAATTTTAGCTTTACACACCAACCGCGGTGAACACGCCAGCAATGGGATTTCAATAGTTAAAATTTACACTTACAATGGAACTACATCCAATCTGACCTTTGGTGACCTCGACTGAATGCAAACTTGTATAAATGCATCGCTCGTCGCCTCGCGAAGAGTGAAATTAAAGCGGCAATTATTTATTACGTTTTTAAATGAGTTTACCTCATAAGATACCAAAAATTAACAAACATGCGTTATCTCATGTTAATAGAGCATCCATAACTCGAAAAAGAATGTTATTAAAATGAAAAAGGCCCCGTGATTTGCGCTGTTTCTTTTTCCATTTCGTTTCGGCAATAAAACTGACAGCGGAAGTACCGCCCACCGGTGCTCATGTAAACAAAAACAGATCCGTACGTGTGTAAGGCTGCTGCTCAGTAAAATCGAGAAAAAATAATATCGACTCTTAATAATCTGACGATCATGGTATAAATTTATTTATTTATTGGTATTTAAGGTCACATATTTCTGCACAACGGCTAATCATGACCGCGACAGTTTTACGGGTGGAGGAAGCCGGAGTACCCGGAGAGAACCACCGAGCAACGGCAAGCAACTGTCAGCTCCCCAACATACGAACTCCACACAAGCAGGGTTAGCATTGGTTGAAGACAGGTGCACCATCGACGTGCAGTATGCCTTAGTACACAACGTCACCGTGTCCCCACGTAGGCAATGGGGGTTAAGTGTCTTGCCCAAGGACACAACGCGCTTGCCGCAGGTGGGATTCGAACCGAGGACCTCTCGGCTTGCAGCCTGCACCTCTACCTACTGAGCCACCGCGCCCCTCACCCCCCACCCCCACCATGGTATAAATAAAATATACCCAAAGTAGCTTGGTGTACCAAATGTTCACCAAGCTACTATGGGTATATTCTATATTTCTTGTTTCTAAACGGGTTTCAACGCAGAATTATAGCCAAATTTTCAAACTCATTGTGGAGAATTTGTTAAAAAAAAAAATAGCGTCTGTAGTTTTATACTTCTCTGCCAAAAATTGCCTGACATTTGGGAAATGATGCGCACATCTGTGATTCGTATTCATTAGAAATTTCGAAATTTCAAATTTCATACGAAATTGTCCTACCCTTAGTGTTAAAGTTAATGAGAGCTTTAGGAAATTAAGGGGCGTTAACTTTCCCTTAATCTCTTCCATTGACGAAAATTATCAGCCATAAATCCCCAAGGTTGGGTATCGGCTTTGTTTTGGAAGGGACAAAAAAGACATTTAATTTGACATGAGATTAGACACTGTCAATCGCTAGGGTGTCTTACAGTTGCTCTGTGGTTCTCTCCGGGCACTTCGGCTTCCTCCACTGTTACACTGCCTGACATGAGGTGACCCTGGCTGTCGAAAGTGTCACTAAACCCACATAAATAAATAGATACCGTCAATGAAGTTGACAGTATCTATTTATTTATGTGGATTTAGTCTGTATTATACGTCACGATGCGTATTTATTTATGTGGCAACAACTCTGTATAATCGGTTAGGGCTGCACGATATTCAAAACTGAATACCGATACTGTCGGTATTCAAAAAAATACCGCAGTATACCGGTATATCGAGAACTGTTCAGATATATGAACACAAGTACCACAATCGACACTCGGATAAAGTATTTACATCGGTACGATACTGCAATCTCCAGGTAAATGTTTATAATGCCTTTAGTCTGGATTATATATCTGTGTTATATGTCACGATGCGCACATTGTATCAACAATGTGCGCATCGTGACATATAATACAGACATATAATACAGACTAACCCCACATAAATAAATAGATACTGTCAACATCATTGACAGTATCGTGACATGCAATACAGACTAAACCCACATAAATACATAGCAACTTATGTTCGACTGTCCTATTTTGGACTTATCCCAAGGAAGTTGTTGCCTTGTATACTCGCCCAAAAAAGAAAGTGTGCATTGCAAAAATTGATCAAACTCCAAAAAAATAATTTCGTAGGTGTAAAGAGTGTTAACCTGTTCATGAATAAGTTATATTGAACACAAAAACAGCTTTCCCCGTTAAAATTGCATTGACGTTAAATGACGTGCTGCACGTTTGTGAAAAGGCATGTTTTGCACGTGGAGAGTCTGAAAATTCATGCAGCAGTGTGAATCCTTGGGTATTTAAACACTAAAGTAAGACCTTCCTATCGTTCACATTCAAACTTGCGCTGCTGTTAAAACGACTCCACATTAGCATGCCAAGATTGACAATGAATCAACGTCTCCTTGCCCTGGGTATGATTAGAGCTGACAGAACACACAGAGAGGATGCCCAGCATTTGAACGGCCACCGTAACACTGTAGACAGGCTAGTCCATCGACATGCACAGCATGATGACGCCCGAGACCGACCCCGCTCCGGGAGACCCCGAGTTACCACCCCTGCACAAGATCGGTATATCCGTGTCGTCCATATCCGGAACCGGCAACAAACGGCAACGACGACAGCCAGGAACTAACCCTAACCTGAGACGGATACATCCTCAAACAGTAATCAACCGGCTGAGAGAATACGGCTTACGTCCTCGAAGACCTGCAATTCGTCCGATGTTGACGTTACGTCATCGTGGTGCTCGATTGCAGTGGTGTAGACAACATCTCGGGCATCCCTTACACTGGTGGCGACGTGTTTTATTCACAGATGAATGTCGTTTCCATCTTTCATCATCAGATGGCCGCCAGAGAGTATACAGACGTCGAAACGAACGCTACGCAGATCCACGTGTCGTGGAGCGAAACCGTTATGGGGGAGGGTCTCTCATGGTGTGGGGTGGCATCACTGCCCGTAACAGAACTGAGCTGGTCATTATTGATGGCAATCTCAATGCAGCCAGATATCGTGATGAAGTCCTTACACCTGTTGTTGTCCCATTTCTGCAACGTCACGGCCCCGGCGTCATTCTACAGCAGGACAACACCCGACCACACGCAGCTCATGTTGTTCAGCAGTATCTGCAGCAACAACAAGTGGGTGTTCTTCCCTGGCCCGCAAATTCGCCCGATATCTCACCCATTGAGCACGCATGGGACGAAATGAAACGTCAGCTACGCCGGCTTTCGCATGCACCCCACGCTTGTGGAACTCCAAAGACAGCTTATCAGAATATGGAACAACATCCCACAATACTTCCATGTTAACTTGTTCGCTTCCATGAGGCGTAGATGCACAGCAGTAGTCGATGCAGACGGAGGTCATACCAGATACTGAGTGTGTGACTTTTGTGTTTGACCCTTAGTGTCTTTGACTCTCCATGGCACCAAGAGTATTCGTCGTAGCGTAATGAAATTTCTCGTGTTGATCATAGATTGATTCATCTGTGATTGAATAAAATTTCCATGAATGAAAATGATATATATCTTTTTTCAGTGTTATTTTTTAGCATGCACACTTTCTTTTTTGGGAGAGTATAGTTTTCCCTAGTATGTTTAGTACTCGAGCACTTATGCCAAAGAACAAGAGAAAATGGGATGGAGATAATTATAAGGCATTCAACTTTCTTTTTGGTTTTGACCCTCGGATAAAGTATTTACATCGGTACGATACTGCAGTCTCCAGGTAAAGTGTTTCCGAAATCAAGAGACCGATTATAGGGCTGCACGGTGTATCGATAAACCGACATATACCGGTATTCAAACCACTATCGATTGAATACCGGTGTAATTACAAAAAAAATCGGTTTATCGTCATTATTTATTTACCCACAATTTAATTTTCAAGATGTCTTTAGTTTTTTAACTGTAGCCCCGAATGAATAATATTATCCCTTTATCCAAGGAATCGCCTGCTTGTGCCCTCGTAATATACAAATTCAGCAGTTGAAAAAATAATTTTAAAAAATTTCAACAAAACCATATCATGTGCCCCCCCCCCCCCCCCTCACTGGAACGAGCTCATTGAGCTCGTTCCAATGAAGGGTCACATGATATAGTTTGGTTGAAATCTTTGGGGAAAATCTGATAAACTAATTTTGAAAATAATAAATTTTGATATCGTCTGCGTTGGGTAAAGGTTTTTCGAACCGCATTATCAAGGCATGTTAATTCGTTCCGACTGTGATGCCTCCAGTGTCGTATTGTGGTACTTGTGTTCTTATATCTGAACAGTTTTCGATATACCGGTATACCGCGGTATTTTTTTGTATACCGACACCGGTATTCAATTCTGTATATCGTGCAGCCCTAACCGATTATACGGAGTTGACTGTTTCTGCCTGATAATTGTGTGTCATAGACTTTACATGTCTCCTCGTGGGTGCACGGAGGAACCTACAGTACAGTGGTTGTAGATTGGTCGTAATCCACGCGTATGCAGTGTTATTATGCTAGTAAATTTGTTTATCCAATCAAATGAAGTTACTAAGAGACATAGACTCCGCAATATTAGGTTCAGGATGGCTGAAAAGCACCCAATATTAATTTAATATTAAGTGCCCGTCTGCCATTTTGTTTTATCATTATATCCACACGCCTCAGCTTTTAATGTACACGTACGTACATGCTGCAGTGCAGTCGCACAGAAAAACCCACCATATAAAATATCCCCGTCGTATAAACATTGCATTCGATTCAATGAAACTGTTATAATAAAATGCCAAACCAGCCCAAAACATTGGCGGTTAGAGAACAAGTCAGGAGTGATTTATTAGAATGCGGAAGCAAAATTACTCCCCTTGTTGCGTATGTAAACATCGTCTGCTTTGTTTACATTTTTCGAGAAGTGCGCATCATTTAACTATTCGTTGAGTTAACTTCCCCAATGACATTTTAGCTTGCCGTGCATAATAAATACGTTACGGGGCGTTTAATTGGCAGATACAGTACCATATACGGCTCAGAGAAAACAATATTAGGTTCGGCTTCGCCTCACCTAATATTGTTTTCTCTTCGCCGTATATGACACTGTATCTGCCAACTAAACGCCCTGTAACTTACAATGCCCACGCATGAGTTTATCTTGAAATAAAAATCAGCAGCAGCAGATTTTTAATTAATGATGCACCGGGTTGTACGCAGTGCTTCATTAATTGAATTGTTGATGATTATTCCTGTAATTAGTGTTTAGAATCTAATATTATTGCGTCCGTGGAAATATTACCCACCCGTGACAAGTCCACGACGGCCGTACTGTAGATGCAATGCAGATTGCGCCTGGACACACTCTAAATGGAATGTGATCTACTAAAAAGATTAACGTTCAATATCAGAAAGCTATCTATACTATATTTTAAAATGTCTGCCTGTCTGTCTGTCTGTCTGTCTGTCTGTCTGTCCGCTATAGAAATGAATATGGGGCCACTCCGAGTGTCCAAAATGGGTCTACCAGGAGTACTTTTACGGCGGAGGTCATCGTCGGGTTTAAAAAAGTGTGTGGGGTGGGGGTGGGGGTGTAGGGTGCACCAAAAGTTATGACCAAATTTTTTTTACCGATGTATGTCTTCAAAGGGGTCTACTAGGGGTACGGTTTATCAGGAATCTAATGGTGAGGTTTAAAAAAGTATCGGGGTGGGGTAGGGTGGGGTGTAGAGGGGCACTAAACGTTATGACCAAAATTTTTCTCACCGATATAGGTCTTCAAAGGGGTCTACTAGGGGTAATGTTTTACCATGAATCTTATGATGAGGTTTAAAAAAGTATCGGGGTGGGGGTGTAGGTGGGGATGTAGGCCGAGCAACGCCGGATAATCCTGCTAGTACTTAACTGAACTTCAAAAGTGATAAGTCTAATGGGACCCTTGACCTCACATTGAAGTCTTTTTTGAGCACTAAAGATGTTTTAGTTTTCCACCCCGCGCCGTTCCTGTGTAAGAAGGGCCGATGTAGCAATTATCCTTGCAATCCACATCGCTGATTTACTCATACAACAAGCGTTTTGGTGATCTTTTGTAACATTAGGGCTTGTAATATACAGTGTTCACGTTTTCAGGAGCTAGTTTAGCCTATTGCACTAAAAATTTTGGTTCGCACTAAAAATGTTTCTTTCACTTGTAAATGAAATCCACTGCGGCAATAAAGAGCCCGATCGATGACAAAACAAACAAAAAAGTATGTTATTACTTCTTTTGTTAATAAAGTGTTTGGGGAGCGCGATGGCTCAGTAGGCAGAGATGCAGGCTGTAGGCCTAGCGGTCCTCGGTTCGAATCCCACCTGCAGCAACCGCGTTATGTCCTTGGGCAACACACTTTCTCCCAGTTGCCCACGTGGTGGCACGGTGGCGTTTAGTACTAAGGCGTACTGCACGTCGATAATGCACATTTCTTCAAACAGTGCTAACCCTGCTTGTATGAGGTTAGTACGTTGGGGAGTCTGACTGTTGGTCGCCGTTGTTCGGTAGTTCTCCCCGGGTACTCCGGCTTCCTTTATCCGTAAAACTACGACACGAGGTGACTCTGGCTGTCGACAGTGTCCTTAAACCCTGATAAATAAATAAATAAGTAAAGTGTTTGGACGAACTTTCAACATTAATTGTTGGGGCGCGGTGGCGTTGTGGTAACCGTTTCTCACCGAAGTTAAACAACGTCGAGACCGGTTAGTCCTCGGAAGGGTGACCATCTGAGCGATCGATTCGGACTCCCGCGTTGTGTCCTTGGGCAATGCACTTAACCCCGATTGTCCACATGGGGACACGATGACGCCGTGTACTAAGGCGAACTGCACGTCGGTGGTGCGCATATCTTCAACTAATCTAACCCCGCCTGTGCTGCAGTGTGGAATTACGATTTTGGGGAGCTGGCAGCTGCTCGTCGTTGTTCGGTGGTTCTCTCCGGGTACTCCGGCTTCCTTCATCCGTAAAACTGTCACGGCCATGATTAGCCATTGTGCATAAATATGTGACCTTAAACACCAATAAATAAATAAAATAAATAAACATTAATTGTTAGTAGGTGGTAATGGGACATTGTTTTTCTTCAATGAAACATTGTAGGTTATCAACTTTACAAAAGGCTGCATTCAGTTACATAAATATTTCATACCGTCGCGAGCGACTCGCGACGGTATGAAGTATCTATATAATTTAATGCTGACTTTTTGTAAAGACTCTCGACCCGCTAAGCCCAAAAGATTAACAGTACTTGGCTGATTAATCTGTTATTATCTAATTATTTATTTATTTATTGGTGTTTACGGTCACATACTTATGCACAATGGCTAATCGTGACCGTGACAGTTTTACGGGCGGAGGAAGCCGGAGTACCCGGAGAGAACCACCAAGCATCGACGAGCAACTGTCAGCTCCTCAACATTCTAACTCTATTCAAGCACCGCTCAAGCAGAGTTACAGCGGTTGAAGACATGTGCACTATCGACGTGCAGTACGCCTTAGTACACGGCGTCATCGTGCCCCCATGTAGGCAACCGGGATAAAGTGCCTTGCCCAAGGACACAACGCGAGCCGTCCCGGACGGGGATCAAACTCGGAACCTCTAGCATAGAAGTCCAACAGTCTACCACTGAGCCACCGCGCTCCCCGTTATTATCTAAGTGTGACAACAGAAAAATGTACCGACATCATCCAGCCTGACAATTAATTGAATCAGTGGTATAAATATAACAAAGGTGATCGCCCTTTTCGCCAACCGAGGATTTCGTCTGAATTTTATTTAGATCAGACAGAAAAGTACATTCATCCTCTCCCATTAGCACTTTAGCACTAAAACATTCTGTTTGCCACTAAAATATCCTAAATGGCAAAACAATGTGGCACTAGACATTTTCGACCCAGCATGAACATTAATAGTATACCATAACCTCACTCAGAGTCCAATTTTTCAAATCGTTTTGATATCACCCCATCATCATGTGCAGATAAATGTTCATATTACTTGCTGGTGTACACATACTCTCGGCTGTAACAGTATACAAAAAAATGACATTCGCTTGTAAATAAATGCACATTCCTCAGGGTATGTCCGTTTATTGCACATTTTTTTTCAGAGAATCAAATTTATAAAACTGGAAGACAGACAGGTAGACATTTATGTTTGTTATAAGTCAAGCGGGTGTTGCGTGAATGTCCTGTTTATCGTTGAAAAAAAATGTGATTTAAAAAATAGGGACGACATAAAACAAGGATAGAGTTTTTCAATGGCATAATCTTTTTCCGATTGGCGACAGAAGGGTTACATATTCTTGCCCTTGTTTCGAGAACTTAATTAAGCTGAAAACCTTTGGAAACGACCCATTGAACCCTTTTCAACATTGTGTAATATGAGAGCATAACGCCAGGTGGATGAAAAAAGGGTTATTCCCGTTCACCCAGCCCACTAGTTTTAATTAACACTTGGGCGAAGGTTATAGTCCGTATCAAAACAGAGAGCTTATGTTTCTAAAAATTGCCGGTTTGGAGAGTTCAAGCTTCCACGGGGTAACCATAGTTCGCATCGCGGAGAGAAAATTTTGATAAATTAGACCCAAAACTCTCAATTTCCTTGCATTTCAGTAATTTCATTTTAACGCAGAAACACTGCGTCCCCGTGGGCAGAAACTTTCAAAATCTAGATCGAGAACGTCCACGGGAGCCCGATAGACAAAATTGAGTATCTGATGATTAAGCATCTCAAACGAAATCCAAAGCCGAAAAACAATTCAAGTTTTGCCCTAATTTGTTACTTTGTCACAAGGATTACCCAAAACAAGAGTTGTTAATTGGCGAAAGAGACTGTACATATCGCTTCTAAAGGAAATGCTCGGCGAAAAAAGGGGGGGGGGAGGGCTGAAACCCCCTAGCTCACCCATCCCCGTCTCCGTCCTTGGTGAAAAGAGGAAGGTTGATTTAAAAAAAGGCATGTGTTTTAAAGTGATTTTTTATCATTTTTTCGGCATGTAAATTAGGTTAGAATGCAAAATTGTCTTGTTTATCCCTACCAATACAACAAATCGTTTCCAGTATCGTGTCGGATAGCATAAATATAGACATGTTGGGCGATCTGGGTGACTTTAGGAAATTAGAGGACTAGCGGCACCGATAGGGTGCCGCTTGTCCACCAATTCCCTAAAATCGCCCGGATCTCTTCTTAGGTTACAATTTTTAACATGACTTTCTGACAGAAGGTCCTGGAAACCCCGCTTGCATTTTAGCCCCTCCATTTCAAAGTCGCCCCGCGGCCCCTGAACCAGGCACCTGGATCTAGAAATGAATTATACATAATCGGGATTGGTTTATTTTTGCCATGTAATATCACGACCCTTCTTTTTTGCGAATAATATCTCTTCATTTAGGTAGTCTAAACTCCCAACAAATAATAAATAATGTCTTTGAAGTAGATCGTTAGACGCATAGACCGAATAATGAATACGAATAAAATGGAGGGGAAAATGGAACATAGATGCTTTTTCGAAAGCTAGTTAAGAACTGTCTGCAATTCGAAGCCGTCTTAATTAGACTAATAGAGGATGTTAGAAGACAGTTTTGAGTGATTTAACGCAAGGATATTTCCGATTCCCTGAAGAGTTTCAATAAGTGTGTTGATGAGGAATACCACTTGTTAATTATTAGAATTGAAGTGGTTTGAAGGACAGTTCGATCTGTCAGACCTTCCTGCTGATTTTTCTCATCTTTCGTGTAGGTTTAGAGCATTTTATCGATCCTTCTTTTTGAATTATTATCTTCTACCGAATTTCAATATTCCGTTGATTTTACTGACAATATATGGTTCTGTGGAAAACTTAGTCGGCACCACGCACAAATCTTCTTAACCCCCTTCATTCTGATGTCAACATACCAAAATTTCAGGAAGCTGTTTCTTCCTAAAACGCATCTAGAAATTTAACCAATTCAATCTCGTTTGACAGAGCTCAATGAGCTCTGTCAAACGAGATTGAATTGGTTAAATTTCTAGTTGCATTGTGGGAATTTTTTCTGCCTGAAATTTAGATATTTTAACATAAGTGTGCAGGGGGTTAAGCTGTTTTCACATTTGTCCGTTTTATACATCCATTTTATGGATGCGTAGAACTCAACAAACAGAAACACGCATACTGTCGTTGGGTAGTTCAGATACCCCCATAAAAGAGTGGGGCGCATGGCGACAGAAGCTCTGTTTCTGTTTAACCCTTTACCAAACATGTGAAGCAGACGACATTTGCAAACAAAATTTATGAATAACTATTTTGTTCATTTTTGTCTCAAAAACATAGGTTATGACCCCTCATTAGAACGAGCTCGTCGAGCTCGTTCCAAAGAGGTGCTATAACCTATGTTTTTGAGACAAAAAATGAAAAAATCATGAAAATTAATTGGAGAATTTTGTGAATAGCGCTGGCGGGTTTGGGTCGTCACGTTGGGTAAAGGGTTAACGTTTAAAGAGTTTCTCCTGCGTAAAACGGGCATAGAGATTTCCCTGTGATGTCATTGTACAGGACTTCACCATAAAGTCCATGCTTTGTTTACGGTGAGGTATTTGATATAAAGTGCTGAGTTAGATCAAACTGCTCTCGTGTTACTTTGAGAGAGTCTATAAATTCTCCTCATCAAAGTAGAAATTCTTCAATACAAGAATGATGAAGACACGTTTGGGTTTTTTTTTTTTCACTTTTTCTCATGCTACCAAAAGCAGGGTGATCGACGTTTCTGTCCTTCGTGATACAACGCTAACCAAAAAAGGAACATATCTTCATCATCTGAAGATTACATAGTGAAAAGGGTGCGGTCCCTCGCCTCATGTACCACCCCTTCAGAAAAAAATCGAAGAAACGGACTGATAACTCACTCGTGAAAGAGACGGAGTAAATGGACGTATGTGAAAGGAAGAACATCCCTGACAAATTTTTTCAAAGAAATCAACTTTCGATAAAGTTATCTCCCTTGAAATTATATTAGCAAGTAATTGTCTAATCAAAGTATGATAGTTCTGTTTCTAAATGCATATTAAAACTTCTATCCATGGTACCAGTTGTCTCCAGTAAGCCCAAATGTGGAATTCTGGCAGGGTAAACCCTGTGCCTCACGCGAATAGAGACCAAACATGTGAAATTATTTCTTCAATAACTAAGAGTTTTAATGTTTGCGAGAATTATGACACCTCAGTGGGGCGAGCTCGGCGATCCTGATCCATACTTTATGTTTTGAAAAAAGAAAGTTGTGAATAACACTGGCCGTTTATATCATTACGTTACGTAAAAAAATGAAATTTCTACTTCATTTTCTTTCAGATCATGTAGGGCTGACAATATTTAATGAAAAGAAGGCTCGTAACCACATAGAGGATACATTGACGCCTTATTCAATAGGGATTCTGATCTGTTGATGCGGATCTACAGAATGGTGGATGTACAGTACGTGGAGAGTGTATTACCACTAAATCACTCACAGAGTGGAGATTCCACCCAGGCAATAATTGCAAATTTGTTACAAAGCATTAAAAGCACAAGCAGAGTTCCAGCCAATGGACCTCCGGATTATACTATATTATGGGTGTTTTTTCCACATGCACAGAATTTGAAAGTGACACGTTGGGTGTTAACTCCACTCCCCGGGTGATTTAGTTACAATCCACTCTCCACGTACTGTAAGAGTCTGTTAATGTCAGTATTACAATTCCAAAACCAAATAATTTAAATCTAGTTCCCAATGAAGCGAAAACTGAAATCGGCAGTGGCAAAGAGAGCTTTCTCCAGTGGTGAGACTAGACCATACTTTCTGACAGAAAGTAGCAGTTGAAGCAGACAAAGGCATTATATGACCATGTAACCGAGATTGTAAACACAAATTAAAAAGAGTGTGATAAGGGCTAATTTCCTTGAAGCTGGCCCGTGACAGTCAGATTTCTGTGTTCGATTGCGACAATGGACTATTATTTAACCTTTCCTAACACGAAAAGCAGACGACACTTTCAAACAGAATTCTTGAATGACTATTCTTTCAATTTTTTGTCTCAAAAACATAGGTTAAGACCCCTCATTGCAACAAGCTCGACTAGCTCGTTCCAAAGAGGGGTCATAAGCTATGTTTCTGAGACAAAAAATGAAACAATAATTAAAATTAAATGGCAATTTTGTGAATAGCTGTGGCCGTTAGGTTGGGTAAATGGTTAAGGAAAACAAATCTGATAGAACCAAACATAAAGCGACAAAACGTTTTACTGTCTACGCACCTGGATATATTGTTCAATTCAGTGTCGACGAAGTGAGTGATGTGTGCGCCATCGTTCTGCAGTCACCAACCTCTGCTCGCAGTTGAAAACTATGTGAGATGTTCCTCTCATGAGCCGATAGGATGAATTAGATAACAGAATGGTTTATACCTTTTGATACTAGTTAATATGTGTCATAAAATGTCCTGCTCAAGGAAAACCAAAGGAGTGTATGCCTGAAATTACGTTTGAGGGCATAATTTACTCTACAACAAATTGGGCAGGTGTTTTTCACTGACAAATAGCATCCGATAATGACTGGAAATGGTTCATCAATCGCGGAAATTCAAGTTGCTAATTGCAAAATGAACGTCTCATATTGGGAAGCATGTAAATATTTAAACTGCGACGGAAAAGGCTAATTATTTCTATTTTAGGGTAAAGCTCTGGAAAGAAACAGTATACCTACAACAGACTACAATGGAAATTTGTGACAATTATTTCCTTTAGACATACCGGTAATGAAGCGGGTGCGTTGTGGTGGGGGCGGGGGGGGGGGGGGGGGGCGTGGGGCGCTGTGTATTAAGGTATACATCACGTCGGTAGTAAACTTACCTCCAACAACTGTTAGCTTTGCTTGTACGGAGTTAGTAAGTTGGAGAGTCTGACAACCGCTGGCCTCTGCTCGGATGTCAGCTCCAGATACTCTGCCCTTTGCCGGATTAAGGCATGGGCTTTATGGGCTGCAGCGCAATGACCCCCGCCAGCTGATGGCCTCCAGTGATTAAGAGAAATTAATTTACTGTGAAAAGTTATTTCATTTGAAACGCAGAATGAATGTATACACACTAAAAACTAAAGTGTTAAAACTGACACTTTCAAGGTGTTAAACCCATTCTAACTCTTAGAGTTTGATTTTAACACCCAAAGGGCAATGCTTTAAGCACTTAGACATTACAATCGTCAGACATCTGAAACTTGAATGGATGGCACTTCCCATGTGTCTAGCATTGGTGGTTCTTCCAGAATCGTCAATAATTTGATTTGCGCTTGGTGGGTACATAATTAAAAGGACACAACGCAGATGACGCGGATCAGGCTCGAGAGTTCGAGCCTGATCCGCGTCATCTGCGTTGTTTCCTTTCAAGTGTCGCGACATTACACTTGTCAAGTGATATTATTGTAACACCTGTCAAGTTCTGGGATATCTACACTTGAACAAAGTGCTAGTTCAGCACTCAGTAAGTGTAAAATATAGCACTTCAAGTGTAGTTTTTAACACTTTAGTTTTTAGCGTGTTAGTATGCCGAATTATCTCTTTAAAAAGGGCTCAATTAACATATTGTATAATATACTGGAATTTTGTTCTTGCCCATTATTCCATTATTCGTTGGCACTGGCAATCCTGATATTACAATGAGACGACCTCATACTCGCTTAGGGTCTGTACAAGAAGTCACTCATTCCATCGAAACTTTCTTTCTTCTTCTTTCGTCATTGCTTTGGGGTTGTGCATGTACCAAAGACAAAATTGATAGAGGGAAGATTAGCATTGTTCTGTGATGTAATTTGAATTTTCGTTATCCTATACATTGTTAATTATCACTGGAGGCCCCCGAACTCACAGTATCTGTGGCCCAGGGGCCTACAAAATCGTAACCTGGCCCTGACTCTGCCCCCCCCCCCCCCCCCCACACGTAAAATTGTACGACATGATGTGACCCAAGCCGTTGAAAGTGTCGTTAACCCTCAATAGAAAAACAAACAAACACTCTCACGGCACATAGTGCCTAAAAAGTTAAAAGTCTGTTTCTCATGCTCTCCCGCATTGTCGTTTTGGCTACCGCGTGTTCTCTTTTTAAAAAAACATTCTGAACTTAAAAAAAATTAAATGGTTTATGTCTGATATTTTGCCAATGTTAATAAAATTGATAAATTTCGTCGGCTGAGTGCTAGAATGTTCTATGTCCCATAGGGGACATAGAACATTCTAGCACTCAGGCGACGATTTGTCCCTTGAGTGCAACAAGTCTTTGCAATGCTTTAGCATTGCAAAGCCTTCTTGTACTCAAGGGACGAAATAAACCACCACCCATGTTATTCTGTAAATTATGAGGCCTGAAACATAAAACAAACCAAGAAAATGAACTTTTGGTGGCAAAGGCATAATTACAAAAATAAAAAATAAAATAAAAAACCGCGTTGTGTGCTTGGGCAAGACACTTCATCCCCATTGCCCACGTGGGGGCACGTTGGCGTTGTATATTAAGGCGTACTGCACGTCGATGGTGCACTTGTCTTCAACCAATGATAACCCTGTTTTTGTGGAGTTAGTATGTTGGGGAGCTGACAGTTGCTCGCCGTTGCTCGGGGATTCTCTCCGGCTTCCTCCATCCGTAAAACTGTCGTGGTCATTAGCCATTATGCAGAAGTACGTGACCTTGAAAACCAATCAATAAATAAATAAATGAATAAATAAATAAATTTGCATGTTGCTGGTGGACATTGCTGCCCAGCACCAGATTTCTCTTGTTACAGCAATAAGTACAACTTGGCCACATTTAATCATGCTTTCCCCCTGTAAATTAAATGGATGTTTTTACCCAATGATTTCTTGTGTTATATTTAGATTAATTTTTCATGACTAGATTTGATGAAATATATCTAAAAAATACTCAGCGGGTTAAGAGTTAATTCCAATTGCCGAAGTGGGAGCATGGTGGTACAGCGTTCTTACTAGTACTGCACCTCGATGGTACACGTGCTTTCAATTGATGCTAATCCAGGTTGTGCGGGCAAAGTGAGTTGGAGAGTCCGAGAGATACTCGCTGCTGCACAGTGCAATGGTTCAGGGCGCGGTGGCGTTGCGGTAACCACTTCTCGTCAGATCACCGAAGTTAAAGCACGTCGAGCTCGGTTAGTCCTTGGATGGGTGACCGTCTGAGCGATTGATTTGGACTACCGCGTTATGTCCTTGAGCAAGGCACTTAACCCCAATTGTCCACATGGGGGCACGATGACACCGTGCACTAAGCGTACTGCACGTCGATGGTGCGCATGTCTTCAACCAATCAAACTCTGCCTGTGCTGCGGTGCGGAGTTACGATGTTGGGGATCTAGCAGCTGCTAGTCGTTGCTCGGTGGTTCTCTCCGGGTACTCCGCTTCATCCACCCGTAAAACTGTCACCGATACGATATGACCTTGGCTGTTAAAGTGTCGTTAAACCTAAATAAATAAATAAATAAATAAATAAATAAATAAATAAATAAATAAATAAATAAATAAATAAATAAATAAATAATAGTGCAATGGTTCTCTCTGGGTACTCAGGCCAAACAATGTATTTTGTTTTTAACAACGTCATTTGAGCCATTATATTGGACTCTCTGTACTTTTCTCGATCCATTTACCCGTCTTCACCTGGTTTAAGATCAATTAATAAATAGAATCTCTGAGTTTTTCCAAATTTATAATAATAATAATAATAATAATAATAATAATAATAATAATAATGATGATTAATTTTATTATACATCCATTAAACTTTAAACTCTTGTATTTAACGGAATCGCCGCTATGACATAACAGTTTCTGTATTCAACTGATGATGTACAAGCCGGAACTTTTTTCAACGGAATTGTTTATACTAGTTCCTTTCCCGTCGAATCATTAGTTACACATCGAAAAGTTTCTAAATTTCGTTATACAGTTATCGATCGTCTGTCGCGTGGTGTGAATATGAAAACGTCCAAATCAAAATAAAGTCGGTTCATAAAAAATTAGTTAACCAAAAATGAGATAATATATTAAAAAACCAATCAGTTCCAACCACAACATTAACCTAGTCCTGTGGCTGTCTCGTCTGTGGGTCCCGTTATATCTAAAATGGTCAGCCTCATTTCGGTAAATCTTCGAACGTCCTGACATGCTTCGAACTTCTTTTAAAAATGTTTCTCCCAGCTGATTTGCAAATCTGCCCAAATTTGTACTTATATTTTTACCAATAGTAATAGCCGCTGAATGGGTAGGCGTGAATGGACACCAGCCGAAAAGAAACAGTGATACGAATTTCAACAAACACGCCCAATAGAAAAGATAACGAATGTAATTTAGACTGGTTCCCAAAAGGTTGTTTTGATTTTTATCGATCCATTTGATCAGTACAGCTTCAAACAAAACAAACGGACTCTTCACATATGGGTTTAAACATCAGAATAAGAATTTGTTTATTTAAATGAATTTTAATGCATGAAATGTGTAATAAACACAGAACGCGATGTGTGTTTGAATCGGTGGGTGGTTTCACAACTCGTTGGAATGGCGTAGTCATACTTCGCTCGAACCTATGACTCTCGCGATATATGACTACGCCATTCCAACTCGTTATGTAAAACACCCACCGATTCAAACACACATCGTGTTCTGTCTATTTGTATAGCGTAAAACTATCAAGTGTGCTCTAAATGCGTTACAGATTGTAGAAAAGAAGTTATGAAATAAGTGATTTGAATAGATGGGTTTTAAGCTATTTCTTGAAAGCAGGTAAACTTGGTTGTGACCGAAGATGATGGGGCAATGCACTCCAGAGTCTCGGACCAGCAACCGAGAAAGCGCCAATGCAGATCGCCCAAAAGGTAGGTCAGTGACAAATGGTCAGAATAACGAATACTGCTCGTAGGTATGCGGCGAGAGAGAAGCTCTCACGGGTATGCAGGCCATCATGAACGCATTTAAATACCAGCATGAGTGTTTTAAAAAGCACGCGACTTTGGACTGGAATTGAAATACGCCAGTGAGATTTTACTGGGTACTCTTTGGAGATAATCAAAACATTTAACCCTTTACCTAACACGAAAAGCAGACGACACCTGCAAACAAAATGCTTGAATAACTAAATATTTTCATTTTTTGTCTCAAAAACATAGCTAATGGGCCCTCATTGGAACGCGCTCATCGAGCTCGTTCCAATGAGGGGTCATAAACTATGTTTTTGAGGTCAAAAATTAAAAAAATAATGAAAACTGAATGGTGATTTTTGTAAATAGCGCTGGCCGGTTTTGGCCTTTACGTTGGGTAAAAGGTTAATATAATGTATCACTCTGTCCATGTCCTCAATACTGTCCTTTACAAAGCCCATAATATCCTCAGAAATCCTCCAGTGCCGACTGCCGCTCATTGAAACACCGGCCATAGGCACCGCACACCTGTTCTGTTCTGAGAGACTGGGGACATTGCCTATCAAGAAAATCATTGGATTCGGTTACTCGGGAGAGTGACCGGATGCACCCACTGGGCCCCGACCTCATCTTCCATAAAAGACATTATTCGGTCATAAGAATGGGCAAACGCACGAATTTCGGTAGAGGTGATCATGTGGTACTGGTGCACACTTTTAACCCTTTAGCTAACGAATCGGTCGCATCCGTCAGTGCAATATGCAAATTCACCACTTGCGTTCGCTCCAATGGGGGGGTCACATGATATGGTTTTGTTGAAAGCAATATTTAAAAAAATACATTTTGATATCGTCTGCGCTGGGTAAAGAGTTAAGTCGTTCTTGAAAAAATATACTGATCTTTTCTGTCCGCCTCGGCGATTCCTCCTCTCACCCATTTCATTCGTTTTAAATGTTTAACTGCAATTATACTTTGTATAACCCTTTACCCAACATAGCGACCAAAACCTACCAGCGCTATTCACAAAAATTAAGGGGTTAGGTGTTAAAGACATTCTAATCTAGAATAATCGCCAATAACGTCGATATTGTTAACCCTTTACCCAACGCAGACGATATCAAAATTTATTATTTTAAATATTATTTTTTTAAATTTCTCAAAAAATTTCAACAAAACCATATCATGTGACCCCTCGTTGGAACGAGCTCGACGAGCTCGTTCCAACGAGGGGTCACATGATATGGTTTTGTTGAAAATTTTTTGAAATATAATATTTTTTCAACTGCTGAATTTGCATATTACGCGGGTGGATGCGGGCTATTCGTTGGGTAGAGGGTTAAGCATTCTAGAATAAAATTCGTCGTTATGCCAATTAGTTCACCCACTTTTCGTGGAGTTCGCGCTCAGACTACCGTTGATTTAATGTGACTTCCCTTTACTCATAAAGATGTACAGCTATTCTTTCGTGCTGTACATATATTCCAATCAACAACTATTTTATTCGCCTCGGAAAAAGTAAGATGTGAACACAATTTGTGAAACTACGTGGCGTACTCATAAAACTATAGTTGTGGTGAGTGTTCCTTCATAAGTATTTAGTAAACAAACATGTTTAATGGTTTGGGTAAAATCATTAAAGATTCGATCAAATGAATTCTCGACTGAGAAACATTTCTGGTGTTGCTTCAAGGAAAATGAATGTTTATGTTAGTTAGTAGATTGAACTGTCTGGAATATTTCAGTTATCTGGAAAAGCGAACCAACTGAAATATTCCATCTAACTGATTATAAACACAGGCGATGGACTATTTAATAGTTAGACTGGCTCCAGGCCACAACAGTGTCGAATTCCTTACAGAAATTAAGGGGGAGGGGGTGAGAACTTGAGAATTTCATTGAAATATAACTCTTTGAAAACTCCAAAGCCATAATTGTTTTATACATAGGTAGGGATTCAAGCTTCGGGTACACCTGGTGTTACTTCCGGAATGTTATTGGTTGATCGTCCGTTACAAGTATGAGTTTCTGGTCAGGAAAACGGTTACATTATGTGACAAGCAAAATATTATCAACGTACAAAGTGATCGAGGTGCAAGTAACTTCGAATATAACCGTAACAACAAAACCGCAATGGTAACAAGAATCCGGTCGATAGCATTTGCATCACTTCATCAGTTTTACGGGCACGGAATAGAACGAGCAGACCGAATCTGTCTGGCAACACGGATCCTATTATGGTGGTTTTCTTACAAGCCGGCGTTTGTCATTCTTCCGTATATATATAAACTATTGGACGCCATGCTGTTGATTTCTTTATATAGGTTGGTTAGCAGTGATGGCGAAGTCTTTAATGAATATCAATAGAATTGCACCCTCCTCTATTGTGTGTCGATGTAAACAGATTGATACTTGTCTATATTTCCTTCCGTTTTCTAATATAAGCCATAGAATTTGCCAGACAAAGTTACGCTTTTAGAATAAGCACTAACAGTCAATAACACCTCAACGAGATAGGGTGGAATTCTTATGCTTCTTGGACTTTCAATACTAATTTGAAAGACGCAGGATGCGAGGATCAGAGAAAAAACAATTTGTCGCATAATCACCATCAAACAGCACGTCTAATACGAGAATAGGGAGCGCGGCGGTTCAGTGGTAGACTGTTGAACGTCTATGCTAGAGGTCCCGAGTTCGATCTCCACTCGGAACGACCCGCGTTGTGTTCTTAGGCAAGGCACTTTATCCCGGTTGCCTACATGGGAGCACGATGACACCGTGTACTAATGCGTACTGCACGTCGATAGTGCACGTCTTCAACCGCTGTAACCCTGCTTGAACGGGGCTTGAACAGAGTTAGAATGTTGAGGAGCTGACAGTTGCTCGTCGATGCTCGCTGGTTCTCTCCGGGTACTCCGGCTTCCTCCACCCATAAAACTGCCACAGTCACGATTAGCCGTTGTGCACAAGTATGTGACCTTAAACACCAATAAATAAATAAATAAATAACTTCAGAAGTCAACGTCGACATCGTAACGTTGTGAGAGAGTTGCTTTCGGGTGTAGAATTGAATTAATCTTCTCTTGTATTTCATTAACTGTTTACCTAATACAAAAAGCAGACGGCATTCGCAGAAAACATTCCCCGAATAACTAAATACTTTCATTTTTTGTCTCGAAAATATAGCTTGTTCCAAAAAGGTGTCATACGCTATGTCTTGAGGCAAAAATTGAAAAAGAAATAAGAAAATTTGGATGGCCATTTTTGTGAATAGCGCTAGTCGGTTTTAGTCGCTGCGTAAGGTAAATGGTGAAATTACACATTATGTGATAAAAAAGAATCTCAAATTTGTCACGATTTGACATGACATTTCTGAACCTCGTTCAATAAAATCGATATGAGCCTCGGTAAACCTTGCCTCAGGTTGATTTTAGTGAATAAAGAAATTTCATATGAAATCGCGACTCGTTGTAAATCCTCTTTATATATGTTCAGTACCTGTACAAATTATTATTTCCAAATGAAACAAAATACTGCATTTTGATTGGCTGAGAGGTACGGTGTAACTTTCAATCCGCGGTGGCCTTTTTTTACACCGTGTTTAACCACGGTGTAAAAACAAGAAAATACAAGAGCAAGCTATATGGCTAAAAAAGTACCCATATTTAATTATTAATTCATACCTCGTGCTAGGTTATGTTAGAACAAAAATAAAAATACAGGAAATTTAATATTTTTGTGCAATAAAATATTATCGATATGGATGTCATTGAAACTGGCTCATTGAGCCAGTTCCAATAATATCCATATTGGTCTGGTTTTATTTAACAAACTTGCAAAGTACAAATTTTCTGTCAGTTTTTGCCCACAATGTAGGTTAAAGTATTAAGTACACCAAAATTCTTGGAAATAAACCCGTTATCCTTGTGTTTTCCAGGGTGTTTGGGAATTTACACTGGTTTGGGAACTCATACACCCGGTGGCTTCGCCTCAGGGTGTATGAGTTCCCAAGTCGGTATAAATTATCATACACCATGGAAAACACAAGAATCCTCAGGGTGTATGAGTTCCCAAGCCGGTGTAAATTCCCATACACCATGGAAAACACAAGAAGCCTCAGGGTGTATGAGTTCCAAAGCCGGTGTAAATTCCCATACACCATGGAAAATACAAGGATAACTAATAATGCACAAACCCAGCATTTATCCCACATTGGAATTTATTCACACTTCTTCCAGTTCTTCGAATTTAGTTGTGAGATTAAAAGTAAAGTAATTTCAAGCTTCACCAATGTGCCGACAAAAACGTGTTTGTTTTCTTTTCAGAAAATATTCGAGGTAAAGAAAGTAGAGTTTCTGAAAGGCAAGAATAATTTTGTCAGTTTTTGCTATCATGTTAACTTGAAAACAAAGAAATTAATGACGCAATGCTCCCCTCCCCCGAAAGCCAATTTGTATTTCACGCACAAGGTGTATTTCCCATAAAGGGCACACTGCGAAAATTACGCGTTAAAATTACGTGGAAGAACTGGCAGCCAATTCGACCGTACATTGTACGGTAATCTCTGCTACTGTTTAAAGTTTCATTATTAGACAGCATATACAGTACGGTGCCTGTGTACTGGTCACTTTCGACTGGTGGGCATTTTTTCCACGGATGCAATAATATAACAATAACATGACTTTGGATGGCATTGTGCTTTATTAACGGCCCAATAGGTGTGAATAACAGCCCGACAGCTTATAAAAGGCCCAAGACGAAGTCGAGGGCCGTTAATAAGCCGAAGGGCTGTTATTCACACCTGTTGGGCCGTTAATAAACCACAAGGCTCGACAATGTCATGTTATTACTATTATTACCACTGGGAGTCAGAGACCGTTTTGATTTTGTATCTGGCATGACATTATTAAAGTTTTAAAGTAAAAAAATAATAAAAATTGAATGGTAATTTTTGTGAACAGCGTTGGCCGGTTTTGGTCGTTGCGTTGGGTAAAGGGTTAATAATAAGTGAAAATGATATCGATCGGAGTCTTTGTATTCACAATGGGATGTTGAACAAATCAATGAAACAGAACTGATCTCAGTGAGCATATTGGCGACACAATGCTATCCAATAACTCTTTAGACAGTCAATATTAGTGTGACAAAGATAATCTGTTGATGGAAAATAGAAGAGCAGATGGGTCAATATCTGTTTTGCATCCTCAGTTTCTGTGATTACAGCAACACATTCTTTCTCAATCGTAACGCGATAGGATTGTTATAATAATAATAATAACACTTTGGCCAGCCGCTGATTTGGCGCGGTTCTCGGACGAGAAGGCCATGGTTACCACCTGTACTCCCAACTGCCTCCCTATTCCCACGCTTCTCCTCTCCTCCCAACACTCGGAGACGAACTGCTTGATGATATCCCTTGTCCCATTCTTCCCAATCTCTCCGATTAGCATATTAACCCTCTCCTTTGAGTCTCCCCCTAACCACATGTCCTTCATTCTCCCATCCCACTTCCCCATTATACTCCCAGTGAATCTCATTCTTTTAGACTGATACTTTGGGCATTCTAGAAGAAAGTGTTCCAGGGTCTCCACCATGTTCAAGTTACACATCTGGCACTCCCTTTCACCGTCTTTCCCAATTTTTCCCCTCAGCTCCAGGGATCGCGACCTCAGCTTAACAACAGTGACACATTTACTTCGCTGCATCGACACTTTTAACCCTTTACCTAGCGTAACTGCCAAAACCGGCCAGCGTTTTTCTTAAAAATCGCCAATTAATTTTCATTATTTTTTTCATTTTTTGTCTCTAAAACATAGGTTATGACCCCTCATTGGAACGAGCTCGTCGAGCTCGTTCCAATGAGGGGTCATAACCTATGTTTTTGAGACATAAAATGAAAATAATAGTTATTCAAGAATTTTTTTTGCAAGTGTCGTCTGCTTTTCATGTTAGGTAAAGGGTTAACAGCCATAGTCATATTGTGTCAGATAAGTTTATGGTTGGAGGAAGCCGGGATTTTCTAACAGAACTGTCGAGCTGCGGCGAGTAACTATGGTACTTTAGTAAAACGTTACTACAATTTAACAAACCGTAACCACGATTTACTAAACTGTAAGTACGATTTACTGAACGGTAACTACGATTTAGTCAATCCTAACTACAATTTACTAAACGATAACTACAATTCTTAAATCGTAACTACAATTTATTAAACTGTAACTACGTTTTAGTAAATCGTAACTACAATTTAAAAATTAATTCGAGTTCACGCCTCAACACTGTCTGTTGTATTTAACATACGCACAGAATCCATATGAATCCCAAAGAATATGCAGTCGTCCGACATACACTGAGGTTTGTTTTTTTTTTATCTTGGTGTTCTAATGCCTAGTCATTCGTTCGAAGTGACGTCACCTAAAGGACGTTTTCAGATCTTGTCTACATTGTTCATAGTTTGGACAGCATGTCTGTCCGTTCCATGTTATATTTTAACCCACTATAGTCCTTCCGAAAATATTCGGAATGTTGGTCGGCAAAAGAATAGAATCAGAAAGTTTCTATCGATGCTCGGTCGGTGTATAGTGTATGAGTTCATTCAGAATTACCACAAATCCGGGGACTATACGCCGGTAACATGTTACAACATCAACATAAATATTCCAATAACCAGAATGAGTCCATGCATCCTCAGATGTTTGACTGGTTCCTTTCTAGTATTGAAAAAGTTCAAGAGATGCAACATTATTTTTTCACACATTACGTCGCCTGAGTGCTAGAATGTTCTATGTCCCCTACGGGACATAGAACATTCTAGCACTCAGCCAACGAAATTTATACTCCGATATCAACATTTCTCTTCCGATCCGTAAACTTCACAGCAGGCTCCTCCCGCAGCGGAGATAGAACAACAGTGCTACCTACTGTGTGTGTGTGTGTGTTGGGGGGGGGGGGGGTCATGGGTCTCCAAATGACATAGGACGAGAGAGAAGTGCGGGAGCTGACGTTGGAACCCACGCACACAAAGCAAAGCGACCGATTTATCAAGACTAAGAGAACTCTATCAACTAAACTGGTTGGTAAATGGTCCTTTTATAGTGAGCAGTTAGACTGACACACTACCGTTCTTTTGAAATTCACGACCCGTGAATCTGATCCCAGGTTCCTCCCTCAGAGCGGCCGAAACACCCACAGTACCGCCTACTGCAGAGGGCTGGCCGACGTTTAAGATGAAACAGATCGAGAGAGAGGTGCGGGATCCGAGATTCGAATCCACGACCTCGCTTACAATGCGACCGATTTAATACGCGACTAAGAGATCTGGATCAACTATAAACTGGTTAGTAAACAGTCATCAGCCCTCCACCCATTATCCTGGTAATCACATTCGTTGTTTATAGCATACAGCATACAGCGGCTTTTACCTGGCAACTCCCTACTTCATATTACGGCGAGCTGCTATGGGTAAAGTTCATCGTAATTACACTTTTAAATTCACGCTTGCGAACATGTTATACAGTTCGTCAGGTCTTCGAATCGACAAATCCGAATTTAAGTATGTCCTTCAATCACCAAGGAGGCACGTTCTGTTAATTAAACTGACAATCTCGACACGTATAACTGCATTTGAAGTAGAAATTCAATTTTGAGATTGAATCTCAAGGCACGTACTTATGTTTTTTTTCGGATTTTATTGACGGAATATGCTGTGATATTTTGAAAAATGCTTTGGAAGCGTGAATTAACCCCGCGACAACAAGTCTGTTTTCTTTTCATTCATTTTCTCCCAAAGCATTGCTCTTCTCCCACATTTGAACGAACTGGATGAGTTTGTTCGTTTGAGGTGCAGTGTAAAAATACTGTAGAAAACACGATGGTAAAGTACTGGCAGCTGTACTTGACGCTGTGCTACCGTAAAATGTTACAGTAAAAATCCGTAATTTTGTCATGAAGAGATTTTCTTCCATCAAGTTTGTATATATATAAACTTCACTGCCGTATGGGTCTTCAATTTAGATATTATAGTGGTTTATTACAGTCCTCAGTTCGTTTTGCATAGAATTTAATGTTGATTAAAAAGTGGTAATGTCACGAGTGAATTATGTCACTTCAATAGTAACTTTGGAACGACTGACGTATATAAGCCACGCCCCCACCGATTTGTTGATGCTTTGTTTTCCAGTTCCACATCAGTTAATTCAAATGAATTTTCCTTTTGAATATTTTTAAAAATCCTTTCTTTCCTCTATGAACAGGTTCGTTAGCACAGTAGAGAAAATCCAAATAGAAATGTTTTATCTTATGGCTGAATGCCATTCCCCAAATGCGACTGGAACGCCACATAAAATAGTAAGATATCGAACGAAAGTCACAAAAATAAAACTGGGCCATTTCCAATCGAAGATTTGACACAGAAAGTGATGTATTCATAAGTGCTAATTTCAGAAGCATTTCAGAGTTGCATTTGCGAATATTTTGTGTTGAATTATTTTTAATGAAAGACATTTTGGTCTAAAATGTCATTTAATAAAGAGAGAGACCCATTCTTTCGGCAAGTTACGGTATATAATTCGCCTCGAGACAGGACTATTTAGTATTTCCTTCCTGCTAATTTTAGAAATGTTTCCGTGTTTAGACTAAATTGGATTATATCTGACAATAGTTTGGGTTGAATTATTATAGTAAAAGACCTCTTTATTCCAAATGTCATGTAATAAACAGAGTAATCAATTTGTTTTGAGCGTTACGATAAATAATTCATCTCGAGACGGGACGTGAGTAAATCACGTCCCGTCTCTCGATGAATTATTTACCGTAACGCTCAATACAAATTGATTACTCTCTATATAACTACTAACACCTAAATAGACCCATGAATTATTTATGCAGAACTAGCTCTCGACTTGCACCTTCATCGGGTTCAAGGCAATACAACTCACACAAAATACGTTAGAAGACACCGATACTCTGAGACGTCATGACGTACACGACGTCTGTTTGGAAAGGGTTCAATCCAATCTCCACGCAATGATTTCTCCCTTTCAGCGGATACATTAGTGTATTAGTGTATCCGCTGCAAGGCGCAGCAAGGGAGAAACCGTTGTGTGGAGATTGGGTTCAATCAAGCCACGATGCCATAAATCCAGTGTCACTATTAATGCCACCACCGATAGCATGGAATTTATCAGTAAATTTCTGGTTCGGCGATTTTCTGTTCTGATAAATTATGTAAATCACCCCTCAACACCTGAATTCTTTTATCAGACACCGAATATATATATATAGTTTCACTTTACAAGACTAGCTGCAGGTTAAAATTATTAATTGGTCTACTTTGAAAACGGACTCTTCCCAGACAAGTCGACCTGGATGATGCAGTAATTCTAAATCAGTAATTAAAGAATTAAATGCATTCGCACTGAAAAAGCAAGCTCCAATTAACACGAGAACCCGACCGTTACTGTGATTACACTCTGAGCGGAAACGGATGTTACCGTACAATTCACAGCGAGGCAACCTGCAGCTGGTTAGCAATATTTTACCACGTTTTTATCGGTCATTTCCAACTGTGTATCAACGGCCTGGTTGTTCTAAGACGACGAAATTCTTAACACTTTACCGAACGTAACGGCCAAAACCGGCCAGCGCTATTCACCATTCAAATTTTATAACTTTTTCATTTTTTATCACAAAAACATAGCTTATGACCCCTCATTGGAACGAGCTCAACGAGCTCGTTCAAATGAGGGGTCATAAGCTATGTTTCTGACACAAAACACCAAAAAATAGTGCTTCAAGAATTTTATTTGCAAGTGTCGTCTGCTTTTCATGTTAGGTAAAGGGTTAAATAATGTACAAATTCATTATTTTTTCCAAATTTTAAATGGAAGGCTTATCCATGCTGATTTATTATTTGGGTTGTGTGCCTTGGCTCTACGTTTTTCTTGCTCTATTTATTCCGCAGCCGCCCCGTGAACCCAACAGGAAGTTCTTGTGTTAGCCTTCTCAGTAACTGTTGTTGATGATACGATCTTAGAGCACAATTGACTTTCGTGCAGGAAAGTAGTTATTGTCTGGTAGATTTTACGATAAAAGCAACACTTGTAGCATCTTCTTTTCCTGTGCAATAACTTTATAATTATGTCAGTTGTGCACTCTATAGGGTTACACTGATCTCTGCCAAAAAGGATTAGACAAAAACCTAACGAATCGGCCGCATCCGCCTGCGTAATATGCAAATTCGGCAGATGAAAAAATATTATTTTTAAACAAAAATCAATAAAATCATATCACGTGACCCCCTCATTGGAACGAGCTCGTTCCAATGCGGGGTCACATGATATGTTGTTTTTGGCGAATTTTTCTGAAAAAAAATGGAAAAATAGTATTTAAAATAATAAATTTTGATATCGTCTGCGTTCCCCGTCCGGGACGACCCGCGTTCTGTCATTGGGCAAGACACTTTATCCCGGCTGCTTATATGGGGGCACGATGATGCCGTGTACTAAGACGTACTTCGCGTCGATGGGGCTCATATCTTCAACCGCTGTAACCCTGATTGAACAGAGCTTGAACAGAGTTAGAATCTGACGGTTGCTCGTCGATGCTCGGTGGTTCTCTCCGGGTACTCCGGCTTCGTCCACCCGTAAAATTGTCACGGTCACAATTAGCCATTGTGCATAAGTATGTGACCTTAAGCACCAATAAATAAATATCGTCTGCAATGGGAAAAGAGTTAAATTGGTTAAATTCCTAGCTGCATAATAGAAAAGTATTGCTGTTTGAAATCTTGATATTTTGACATCAGTGAGGAGTGGGTTAACATTGTGGAGCACATAATTGACACTATTCTTAGCTTATTGCATAACTGAAGAAGAGGTAGCATGCCCTGTTGCTGCTTTGTATTACAAAATGTCTCGCATCTTGTCATTCTAAATCACCCCACTCTCACAGTGAATCTAATCCACATCCATAAACTCTTACAGTGAACATTTATATGATTTCAACTTTAACCCTTTATCCAACGAATCGGCCGCATCCGCCAGAGTAATATGCAAATTCAGCAGTTGAAAAAATATTATTTTTAAAAAAAAATTCAACAAAACCATATCATATGACCCCTCGTTGGAACGAGCTCGTCGAGCTCGTTCCAACGAGGGGTCACATGATATGGTTTTGTTGAAATTTTTTGAAAAGTTTGAAAAAATGATATTTAAAATAATAAATTTTGATATCGTCTGCGATGGGGAAAGGGTTAAGCCCCAAGCGATTATAAGGCCTTAGTTGTCTATGAGTGTGTGTGGTTTTGAAAACAAATTGCATTATTAATTGTCCTTGGACATTGCTGGGTATAAACACCATTATGGGTATTTTTTTGTTTTCTGTAACTTCGGCTTCTACCAACCTGTTATGAATTTGCGCATACATGTTATGTATTTCTCTATGTTTATCTGAATTAAAAACAAAACTGTAAAAAATCAAAACAAAAAAATGGGATGAGTATTTTTACTTTCCGCCAATCAAATGACTCTATTTCAGTCTGTCAGGAAATACGTGGTTTTATCGAGGAACTCTCGGATTGCGTCTACTGTGTTAAGACATTTCCATTTTGATTACACCTCGTTCTTTTAAAAATTAAACGACAGACAAAACGGGTTAATTTTTTAACAAGTTAAATTGTCTGATGCACGTCAAAACAGAAGCCGATAGATAATTTGGCCCCGGTCAGATGGTGCAGCAGTGGATAGTAAGTAACTGATTTTGATTTGTTTATCAACAAACTTCTTTGATTTTGATGCTTCTGACGTAATTGAACTGTAAACACTGACCTGCCAACACATATGCATGCTAATTTAGTTTACCTTTTTGACTACTTGACGTGGGCAATATGGATGTAAATATTCCATACCATTTTGACGCCCTAATGGTCTTTGGGGTATTTTCTAAGTGCGGCCGCTGATGACTGGTCACTTTCCACGGGTGGGCAATATTTCCACCGTCGCAATAATATTAGATTTTAACCCTTTACCCAACGAATCGGCCGCATCCGCCTGCGTAATATGCAAATTCAGCAGTTGAAAAAATATTATTTTTCAACAAATTTCAACAAAACCATATCATGTGACCCCTCGTTGGAACGAGCTCGTCGAGCTCGTTCCAACGAGGGGTCACATGATATGGTTTTGTTGAAATTTTTTGAAAAATTTGAAAAAATGATATTTAAAAAAATAAATTCTGATATTGTCTGCTTTGGGTAAAAGGTTAAACACTAATCAAAGGAATAGTCATCAAAACCTGGAAAATTACTCAGACCCTTAAAGGGACAGTAACTCCCTGACTTGAAAAAGTATCGACTTTCAAATTTTACTTGTATGTGAAAGAGTGTGTTACGAAGCAACACAAAATTCCTCAAATCTGTATTTGAAAAGCTTTCATGCGGTCAAAATTCCAGAAAACACAACACTGCGAAGATGTAACCCTTTACCTACATGTAACACGAAAGGCAGATGACATTTGCAAACAAAATTCTTGAATCACTCCTTTTTTCTTCCATTTTTCGCTTAAAAAACACAGCCTACAGTACAGTCGCCGTGGACTGGTCACATTCCTACGAGTGAGCAATATTTCCGCGCACGCAATAATATTAGATTCCAACACAAATCATAGGAATAATCATCAGAAATTTAATTAATGAAGCACCGGGACATCAAAAGATGGTGAATAAACAGTTTTCTTATTTTAAATGGGTATAATTAAACCTTTTTTCTGTTCATACATTTTCAGGCAAAATGATTGGCTAAAGTATTTCTTTTTTTTCTTTTTATAACACAATGAACCGACTAAAAACGCATTTAGGCCCTACCTAAACAACGCCCCCAGTGTCTGTCTTAAAAATTACCTTGCACGGTGTGAATGGAAAAGCACCCCTGAACGCTCATATTGCTCATAATCTTATCATATTGTTTCAACATGAACAGGTAATTAATATTTACCTCATCATATTAAAAAGACTTTCAAAACAAAACTTAATAAACAATGAAATCCGTATCATATTTTTTATTCCATGTTCATTTTTATACGCAAATAGGTGATCGTTTGCGTTCATCGTTTTACCCAAATCAAACGTAAATAATGGCCGGTCATAATAATTCATAAATGAAACCCACTCGAACAAAACTTTCCAATTTCCAAATAGCCTGAATGAACTCTTTCTGAGACCAGCTTCAACCAACTTCATGTCATTGGGATTATATCAAACACCACATTTACAAACTGTGTTTTCAGTTTTCCCAAGATATGGTCAAAATCAGAATTAGATTTAACTCAGTGTTGCTTTGTATGACAGCACCCTCCCGTCAAATGGACAACGAGATTGAAGTTTTGTGTGGGCGTGGCATATGACGTTCCTTATCCAATTCATTGGTCAATAAAACTTTTAATGATACAAGAACATGTTTCAGTAAAATGTATCGTTATTTCAAACAGAATTTTAGAAAACTATGCCTTTATTATTCACTTATCACTAGGAAGCATGATGCGACCTGGTTTTTGTCCCCGAAAATTTTTTTCGGGGGTCTTTTAAATTAGCCAGTGTCCGTTTGTTCGTCCGTCCGTCTGTCTGTCTGCGCTCTAATACGGGAGTTACGAGTTTATTTCTGTCAGGTCAGACATAATGATATCGAAATGTTATGAGCTTATTTGATATATACTACTCAAAGTTTGCTAAGCACCACATATTTGACACATCATTGTAAAATTTTCTTGAAACACATTTGTGACATTTTTGGTGGATATGATTGAGGAATGTATTGAGATGGTCCCCAGTGTTTACATTAGCTCTCTTGACAGGCAGACTTTTCGTGACAGTCATGGAAAGCATGTACCCTTTTTGTCTGAAGCAGAAGTGTGGTGGGATGTAGGGATGGTGGAACAAGGGGCTACCCATCGTCAGGTTGGTGAAGTCATTGCTGTGCACCATACGGTGATCACAGGAGCCTAGGCAAGATTTCAGCAGTATGACACACCAGTCAGCCGACATGGTGGTGGCAGAGACAGGGCAACATCTGCAGCTGAAGACCGGTTTTTGATCATTCAAGCCCGTAGGAACCGCTTTGACACAGCAACCCAGCTTCGCGGTGACCTTCAGAATGTATCCGGGGTAAATGTTTCGACGCAGACTATCCGGGCAAGGTTGCACGAAGGTGTTCGCCGATCAAAAAGACCATTTATTCGCATTCAGCTGTCCCAGAACCACCGCCAGGCGCAATATGAACGGGCTATGGATCACGTTGGATGGACCAGAGAAGATTCACGACCTGTCCTTTTTACTGATGAGTCAAGGTACTGCCTAGACAACACAGACAGGCGTTCTAGGGCAAGGAGAAGACCAGGAGAGCGATTCCATCAGCGGCATCCGCTGGTATGGACGTACAGAGCCCTGTGTCTTTGAACGTGGTACATTGACTGCACAGCGGTATATTGATGAGATCCTGGATGCCCACGTCTGATTGTATGCAGGTGCAGTGGGTGATAGATTCATTCTGATGGACGATAATGCCGGTCCTCATGTTGCCCATGCGGCCCGGGAGTACCGACAGAGGGAGGGGAATGAGTGTATGGACTGGCCAGCAAGCTCCCCTGACCTCAGTCCAATCAAACATGTGTGTAATGAGTTGCAGCTTGCAATTTCAGTCCGTCCAGTCCAACCAAGAAGTGTCCAGGAGCTTGGTACCATGCTGGTCCAAGAATGGAACAACATCCTACAAAGGATGATGCAGAACCTGATTGGGGGCATGAGAAGGCGTTATTAAGCTGTAATTAACAATAATGGTTTTCATACTCGATATTGAGACCATATCAGTTCGCTACGTCAACTTTTTGGCAAATTTGAAAAATTGCCTCTTTTACCAATAATATCCATTCTTCATGGTTATCGTATTCAGTAGCTAAAAAATAATGTCAAACACAAACAAAATCTCAATTTCTGTGCTTAAATCATTAAAGATATAATTAAATAAAAAATACATACACTTTTTCATAACAATATTTCAACATCTCTGTAATATCTCTTTTCTCGCAACTGAAAATATACCCGGCTTGCAACGTACAGTTTATGAGTTCTAAAACATGGATTATACTTATGTTCTTGCACATTCTAGAGATCTCTTCAATTACTATTACCCCTGGCTAGCAAACTCACACTAAATGTGATCCAGAGACAAAATAGGTTTCACTTCCCAAAGCTTCTCAATGAACATACCGCGAGTGACCCCGATTATGAGTCACCCTTCAACATAACTGCCCACAATTGTAATTATTACACACCACAAGACTTTAAGGCGATCGCTACATTAAAGCATAAAACCTTCTCACTCTTTAATTTAAACTGTCGCAGTTTAAATGCACATTGGGAACCTCTGAAGGATCTCTTGTGCAACCTACAAAGTGACTCCAATCAGTTTGACATAATAAGCCTGACAGAAACTTTTACCGTTAATGAAATCATCTCATTCAAATTAGAGGGATACCACCCATTAGTTGCACGAACACGACCTGGTAATGACGACGGGAGGGGCGGTGTAGGCTTATTCATAAAGGAAACATTACCGTTCAACATTCGCAGTGACCTATCAATTTTTATCCCACATGTCTTCGAATCCGTTTTTATTGAACTCCAATTAAATAAAAAAAATCTTGGTTGGTGTAATTTATCGGCCGAACACAGCCCCGAAAGCAGATATAGATTCCTTTTTTAATAACTTGTCCGATTTACTTGGTAAGATTAACAACGAACATAAATCAACTTACCTGATGGGTGACTTTAACCTTGATTTATTAAACTTCCATAACCACCCCAAAACTAACCAGTACGTTAATAGTGTATTACGTGCAGGATTTCTTCCGGTAATCACAAACCCGACGAGAGTAACAGACCATTCGGCCACGCTAATAGATCACATTTTATGCAATACTACTGGAAAAGTATTACAATCGGGGATTATAATCACAGATATAAGCGATCACTTTGCTACTTTTCTGATCGATGAAAATAGGATGTTACCCAGTTCCACATTGCCCCACCATCCAACAAGGTCCTTCAAAACTGTAAATGTTAATCACTTTAAAAGATTGCTTTCAGCCTCCGATTTTTCTAGCGTGGTAAATGAAACATCGCCCATTGTTGCATATTCGAATCTTCAGACCATTTATCAAAAAGCGTTTGAAGAAGCGTTCCCCCTCATAATCATTAACACTAGCAAGAAAAAAATTAGGAGAGAACCCTGGATGACAACAGGACTTCTGAATTCATCACTCCAGAAACACAAATTATATATGAAGAAACTCCGGTCTCCGACAGACGACAATGTCAGAATATATAAATCCTACTGTCGAGAGTTTAATAAGCTAAAAAGAACATGTAAAGTCAATTACTATAATACAGCTTTAACACAGAATATATATGACATAAAAAAACAAGGGAGATTATAAAGTGTGCTATTAACAATCCAAAACGTGTACCTTGTGCACCATCATCTTTCATTGACGGCGATAACCAGTTAACCGATAACAAATCAATTGCAAATAAATTTAATTCATTCTTCTCCAACATCGGTAAAGTCACTAGTGAACTGATACCTCCCTCAACCAAACACTTTATGGACTTCTTGAAGGATAATAACACTAACAACGCCAACCTAACTAACAACAACAACAATATCCGTAGTGACAATAATTCTCACGGCGACAATAACAACGTCAATAATAATAATAATAATAACAATAACAATGATAATAATATTAATAATAATAATTATAATAATAATAATAATAATAATAATAATAATAATAATAATAATAATAATAATAATAATAATTCGTCGTCCTTTTTCGCCTATCCAACAGATCTACAGGAAGTTATCTCAACAGTAAAGAATTTCCGTACTAAAACAAGTAAAGACTGCACTAATATATCCACAAAGTTACTTAAAGAAACTATATCAGAGATAGCTGGACCTCTAACACACAAAATAAATCTTACATTTTCATCTGGTGTAATACCCGACGGACTGAAAATAGCGAAGGTGATTCCTATCCACAAAGGGGGAGATTCCAGTATTTCTAACAACTACCGGCCAATCAGCATACTTCCAGCATTCTCAAAAGTTATGGAAAAGATAATGTATAATCGCCTGTTAAATTTTTTATCGGCTCATGATAGTTTATATCAGTTTCAGTTTGGATTCAGAAAAAAAACATTCTACAATACATGCTATATTACAACTCATCCACAACGTTGCCCTGAACAATGACAAGCCTACAAAGGACCGAACTTTATCAGTTTTCCTTGACTTTTCTAAAGCTTTTGATACTATAGACCATTCTATACTCTTACATAAACTCGAATACTATGGAATAAGGGGGATACCTAATTCATGGTTTAGAAGTTATTTGTCAGGTCGAAAACAGTATGTACAGTATAAAGAGTGTTCATCGACTTTTGAAAATATATCATGTGGAGTTGCCCAGGGCTCAATCCTGGGACCACTTCTCTTTCTGATATATGTCAATGACATAAGTAAATCAACACTTCTGAACCTTTTGTCTTTTGCCGACGACACCACGATATCAACGGCCGACAACAACCTTGACATATTGACAGAAACAACAAATAAGGAACTTGACAAAATTGCAGACTGGTGCTCCGCGAATAAACTGTCACTCAATGCCACCAAAACAAGATGCATGCTACTACATCCCCCACATGACACATGGGACTTAGTTGCCACTCCCATAACTATAAACAATAAACATGTAATACAAGTAGGGAACAAAAACGAAGTCCAAACAGTAAAATTCCTCGGTGTTGATTTAGACGAAAACTTAAATTTCAAGCACCACATCTCTCATCTGAGCTCAAAGATAGCCAAATCCATCTGGGCTATTAATAGAGTAAAAAAGTTTTTACCATTCGGTACCCTGAAAATTCTGTATTTTACGCTAGTGCAAAGTCATTTGATGTATGCGATACACATCTGGGGACACGTGCCGGCTATAAAGAAATTAAGTATCCTTCAAAAACGTGCCATTCGAATAATTAGCAATAAAAAGTACAACACACATACTGAGCCCCTATTCAAGAAAAATAAAATCCTGAAACTGGACGATCTATATAAGCTAAATATCCTATTATTTATGCATGATTGGACCCACAACAACTTACCACTATCGTTATATAGTCTATATAATCTTAACAAGAACGAAACCGACAGGATTACCAGACACAGAGGTGAGATTAAACAACTCAAGCCCCGAACACAGTTCACGGAAAATCTCCCCTTACACACATTTCCAAAAAAGTGGAATGACATTGACCCACTGGTTCGAAATTTACCACGAGCACAGTTTAAAAAAAAGATGACCAACACGTTTCTACGTTCGTATGAAGCCTCTGTTAAATGTAGTAACAGATCATGCCACGAATGTCGGGAAGTACCGACTCCCGCGACACTACATACTCACTGAATAAGTCCGAAAAGTCCTTATTAATTAGGGTTGGTTCCTGAAAATTCCAGAACACAAACTGCCAACGAGGAACTCAAATCTCTCAGCTGGCTCTGGGCAAAATATCACATTCCCATGTATGCCCCCCTTCTCAGTGCAAGAATGCAACCAAATTCCACTTATCACCAGGACTGCAGAGTTCATTCCTTACATATATATATTTTACTTCATTTTTTCTACTGCACATGTTATTTTCAGTTGCAGCCGATTCTCCCCTGTCTCTCTCTCTCTCTCTCTCTCTCTCTCTCTCTCTCTCTTCCTCTCCCTCCCTCTTTCTCTCTCTCTCTTCACTTTTTTTCCCTCATTCGTTGCTTTTTTATCTCCCACTTTTTTGTCTTCTCATACTCTACATTTTCCCTTTCCCTGAGGTGGGTGACAGTAATACAGCCAGCTGGCTATGTCACCTCCCTGCAGAAGACAAATATGTAGCTTCATAAATCCAAGATGTGATATATTATTATTTCTATTTGTTGTTTCTTGGGCAATTATGTTATAAACATGTATTATAATGTCTTTTGCAAATAAAGTTATTACATTACATTACTAAAACGTAAAACAGGTAGATGGATATACTTGGTGCTTAGCAAACATTGAGTAGTATATTATGAGCTCAATTACTAGGATTTTAGACTTATGAGGCAAATTGCGATTTTTCGGGTTTTATATTAAAGGTTAGGGTCAGTTCATGGTTGGGGTTAGCGTTAGTTACTATCAAGCATTACGTTGGGGGATGTAACCATGTCTATACACCCCCCCCCCCCCCCCTCGAAATTTTTCCAATAAAACGAGGTTTTACCCGTTGTCCGAACGAAAAAAAATGATCATTTTTTCCGTAAAAACTTAAGCCCACAACTCCCATTTTAAGAACGTCCGTGTGTTTGTGCGTCCGCCCCACTTTGGTTTCCGGATGATAACTTTAGTAGTAGGTGTATCAATATATAGTATAGGTCAAGTTCGAATCGGGGCGCGGTCTGATTATTTTTGCCACAGTTATGAACCTATTTCGACTTTGAAAATTCATTTTTTGGTTTTCCGACGATAACTTTAGTTATAGTTGGCCAAATCAAATGAAATTAGGTATGTAGGTGTATCAACATAAAATACAGGTAAAGTTCGAATCGAGTTTGGTCCGACAATTTTTGCCAGAGTTATGCCCTTTTTTCGATTTCGAAAAATCATTTTTAGGGGTTTCCCGATGATAACTTTAGTTACATTTGGTCAAATCAAATAAAATTTAGTACATAGTTGTATTAGCATAGGATACAGGTAACGTTCGAAACGGAGTGCAGCCCGATAATTTTTGACAGAGTTGTGCCCCTTTATTTACCTTCAAAATTCATTTTTTTGGTTTCCCGATAACTTTAGTTATTGTTGGCCGAATCAAATAAAAATTAGTATATAGATCTATCAACATAACATACAGGTCAAGTTCAAAACGGGGTTTGGCCTGACATTTTTTGCCAGAGTTATGTCCCTTTTTCGATCTCGGAAAATTCCATTTTTTTCAAATACCTCAAATTGCACGCCCATTTACACAGTTTGGTCTTTGTTTTTTGGGGATTCATAATTCAAGGAAAGGACAGAAACAAACGATCATTCCTTATTTAAACGGAGAATAATAAAAGTCAGACGTTCAGATTGATACGGAAAAAAAATTGTAAAAAGACAGTTTCTGTATGTTTCATACTACTCTGCAAGAAAATTCGTGAAGTTGCACATTTTGATGATAAAGCTTCCCCAATATTTGGAAATTTCAATTTTATATGAGATTCTCATACCCTCAGTGTTAACCTGTTGAACCCATGTGGCCGTTTATCCGACCAGGAACATGATACGTCATAACGTCATTAAGTAGGATGGCTGTTCAGTAAATTTGTGGGGTAAAGCAATCAATATTTTCAACGTGCAGCCCCGAGGCTGCACGTTGAAAATATTGATTGGTTTACTCCATATAATGCATACGGACTCTTCAAATTGCTGCCATTGAACTGGCATGGAAGATACCACTAGTGTTGAAAGGGTTAAATTTATTGACAACTTTAGAAAATTAAGTGACGTTAACTTCCCCCTGTAAATCTCTTCTAATGACGAAAATTATTAGACATGCTTGTATGAAAAAATTGTATTGATAGCATCGCTAGTATAACTGAAAAAATAGAGGTATGGGTAAAAACGTAGATGCCCATTAGTTGTCTTAATTGATTATTATGAACAATGAAGATCTACACTTGAGAAATAAGTTTTGAAATATTTAATAATGACATATTTATAATATTGACAAATCCTTGAACAACAACGGCTAGCAGGAAAAATGAGGTCGGTTTATGCATTTTTTATCGATGTATATTACGAATATTCGTAAAAAGGATCGAAGAGAAAGTTTGGTCTAATGGCATTCTTTTCACTACTTTAGACCGGAAATAATGTTCGAATTGTTATGTTTGTTTCTTCGACTCATATAAAGATGATGACGCGTTTACTAAGGTATCCCATTGATTCCTGTACAGAAGAGAAAAATCATTTAAAACATGAAGAACACAGCGTATAATAGAACAAAAAAAATCTTATATCATTCAACAAAAGGTGTTTGATCCCCGCCGATGTTTTCAATACTCTTTCCTCGTTTATTTATTTATGTTTAACCCTTTACCTAACCTAAAAAGCAGACGACACTTGCAAAAATAATTCTTGAATAACTAATTTTTTTCATTTTTTGTCTCAAAAACATAGGTTATGACCCCTCGTTGGAACGAGCTCGATGAGCTCGTTCCAACGAGGGGTCATAACCTATGTTTTGGAGACAAAAAATGAAAAAAATAATGAAAATTAATTGGCGATTTTTGAGAATAGCGCTGGCCGTTTTTTCCGTTACGTTAGGTAAAGGGTTAAGATCACATATTTCTGCACAATTGCTAATCACGACCACGACAGTTTTACGAGTAGAGGAAGCCGGAGTACCCGGAGAGAACCACCGCGCAACGGCAAGCAACTGTCAGCTACCCAAACATACTAACTCCTCACAAGCAGGGTTAGCATTGGTTGAAGACAAGTGCACCTTCGATGTGCAGTACGCCTTAGTACACAACGCCACCGTGCCCCCCACGTGGGCAATGGGGTGAAGTGTCTTGCCCAAGAAAACAACGCGGTTGCCGCAGGTGGGATTCGAACCGAGGACCTCTCGGCTTGCAGCCTGCGTCTCTACCTACTGAACCACAGTACCTTCTCTTTCCTCATAGTTGCAGCGTATGTATAAAGGAAAAACCTGCTTGTGTGTTCGCTTGAACCATTTCTCACATAACAGCCAAACCCGAACTCAAGCATTATTTCCTGAGAACTAACCTTGTTAGCTAGATGAACTCGAGCATTGAGGAGGTTACAAAATTGGAATGAAAACGAACTAGCAAGGCCGTTTGTTGACAACGGTTTCAGGTGCGGAACCAGGTATCCATATTTGGGGGGACATGCATTTTGGGGGAGGGGGAGGGGGTCTAACATTTTTATGCCGTAGACATATCACAGAGATCAAAGTTTTCAGTTTGGGAAGGTAGTCTTCATCTCGCGTTGGTGGGGTCGGAGTAATATGTTTCAAAAATTTCTGCGGCGGATGTCTAGGGCTTGGCTTCCCGTGAATGAGAATTTTTTAAATCTGCCCCAAATGGCGCTATTTTGGGGCCGGAATGTACGACAAGCGTGGTATGTCATATGTAATGTCATTTGCTAAGGCTGCATTGTACATATGCATTATTATGACCATTTTGAATTTCATATTTTAATGCGTAATAGCAATGCATATATGTGATAGTGCGGTGTTTACCGGAAGTTGAGTCTGTCTGATACGGAATCGGAATATGGAGCTGATACAAACGTTTTTCTTTCTTCTAGGTTTTGGGTGCAAATTAAGTTGACTGTTGGATAAATCGTAGAATTTAGGAGTTTTAGCGGGGCCGGTTGGGATTTGGTGGAATAGCTACGTCACTGAAAGGGTTAAGATCTCCGATATTTCGAATCCACGTTTAAGGAAAATTTAAAATGATATTGTAACAGAAGCTAAATGTGTCTGAAGACGGCTTGTTTCTTTGAAGACGGGTTTGTCAAAGTCTGATTGTATGTGCGAGTGTGGGTGCATTTGGTGACTGAGGTAGGGGTGAGTGCGTATGTGTCTGTGTGTGGGTGGGGGGTTGACTTCTCGATTTTGTGAGGGCCTTTGCGATAGTGTTTGGATTTCGACGAATACTTATTTGGGTTTTCTTTTCAAGTATTAATCACTCATGATAAAATATCTCTGTTTCTTACTTTATTGATATTTTAATGCGTGAATCTGACTCTGATGCAGAAGAATGAAATGCTGAATGCTGTCAACATTGGAAACCTTGAAAGGCTATTTTGGGAAAGTCCCCGTAATTTTACAAGTGTTGTTTGTTTGAAAATAAATGTTATTGCATGTTATTTACCCTTATGTTGATTTCTCGTGTAAAAGATGAATTTCTATAACGGTATATAATAAACAGATCATTATGACAGGTGATCTGGTTTGTCGTATTCCGTCAAGTTGACGAGGTCAGATCGCCGGATCAGATCCGGCGATCTCATCTCATCCACGAGATGATAATCACTATATATTAGAGACGTAACACGAAAATCGATCCGACACTACTTGTTTGGACCCATTCAATCCGATCTAGTTGAGAACGAGAGTGTTGTTTTCCAAACCCATACCCCGCCCTCTGAAACGCGGCTATCGAACTATTACGCCTACGTTGCGGCTACGCTCTACTCCAGCTGGGTTCAGATGAGAAAGTGTTATTAACCAATTAATTCCATTGGCAGACGCTTTAACGGCTGAAAAATATCCTTTGCGTTTGAAAATCAGGAGAAAATATGAAGAATAAATTCAACACCATTAAATAAAACCACACCACATACCATACGAATAGTTTGTGTTATCTGTGATAGCTTTGGCGACGAGAAACAACTTGAACATGACTTTGCCTTCGTCGGGGAATGACGTATTGTGATGACGTTTGCTATTTACTACTTTATGTACTTGGTGAATGAATGACGTGCAAATAGTGACGTAATAGAATACTTTTCATGCAACGTGTTCAGAAATTCGTTTACTGCTGTAACCTATTTCGGTTAATTTTCGGGTGTTTAACCTGGCTGTAAGTGTATATGATAAATACACAGAATGTGACGAGATGTGAATGCGTTTGTCAATACGGCATGATAGCACGGAAAGATAGAACGAGAGGCGCAGCCTAGAGTTCTTTCCTTCCGCGATGGCCCGAGTACCGTATTGTCGAACGCATTCACACATATTGGCGTTCTGCGTTTATTGCACACCTCTATGACAAAGGATCCATTAATTTACAACTTCAAACATCACATAGTTCTGACGTCTGCTTGAAATGAAAACAAAAACAAAACCCAGGTGTAAGTGGTCAACACGTGTGGCCGATCGATATGCAAACAGAAAAAAATTAAATGAAAATTGTGTCCAAATAGGTTATTCGTTCGTATTTTTAAGAAATTGGCTGCTGTTATCTGAGAGATATTCACTTCAAAGTCAAAACTTGAGTATTATAAAATCCCTCCCCATTTATAGAATAAGTTTATTTCGTTACTTTTCCTGTATTTTGAAAAATTCAATTTTGACATTCAATTTACTGGGTGTCACCACAGCTTTCGATGGTAGTCACTTTGACCACGGGAGTGATTCTTCAAATTTGGAAAGAGATGGTAGTCACTTAGTGACTACCATCTCTTTCCAAATTTGAGGAAACACTTTCATGGTCAAGGATTTCAAGATGATAAGGAACGTAGTGCTGCCGTGGAGGCTTGGCTACAGGACCAAGATATGGACTTCTACAGACGCGGCATCAACGACTGGCAGACCAGGTGGAAGAAGTGTATTGAATTACAAGGGGCTGTGTTGAAAAATAAATATATTCTGCAACGATATTCCAGCTTTATTTATGTTAGGCTCAAAACTGTTTGACATTCCCTCGTATCTACAGCAAAATGATCGAATCGGTTTAAAAATTTATTGTGAAATTTTGTAGTCATTGAATTTTTACCGAGGGATGTACGTAAATAAAGGATTCAGCTGTTGAATATTTGAAAACGAAGAGTTAACAACCAGATCTATCGTATGTTTCGTAAGCTCTGCATCACCAGTCTTTCCATTTCACGCCGTCAACTTCGATCATAAGGCGTTTAAAACTTGAATTATTTTTATAATTTAATTTTACTTTTTTATTTTCTGTAAGAGCCAAGTCTACCAAGAAGTTAGTGACAATATTCAAACATGTATAACAAATTATGATTGATACATGTCGTTGTGAATCATTACGCTATGTGTGGGTTTGAAAAATGCGAATGTTTGTGTAGGTGTTTGTGTGGGGTGGTAATGTGTTCATGACATCGTGGAGTCGTTGGTTCTTTGCTTCCGACTAACTTTTTCTCTGTATTTTCGTTCAACGAAAACCCACGTCACTATCCATTCGTGGGCAAATGTTCTTCAACCTTTAAAATGAATTATGCATTAGTATTTCCCCTGTGTCAATTGCGGCATGATTTATTGCCTTGTCACTCTTGGGAGCACATGTTTTCTATCATTCCTTGTCGCATCCGTAAACATCTGTTTTCTTCTTTTTTCTTTTTTTTTATCACACCTTCTGAGACTATAAAACTTTTACAATTGTATTTTCTAGAATTGTATGTTCTAGTTATGACTTTAAATGGATGGAAATGAACCATTAGCATTTTCAAAGATGTGTCAATTTGCCAGCAGGCAAATTGCCACTTCTTTGAAAATGCTAATGATTCATTTTAGGTAGTTATATTAATAGATACACGCTAAAAACTAAAGTGTTAAAAACAAAGCTTGAAGTGCTGTGTTCGACACTTACTAAGCGCTGAAATAGCACTTTGTTCAAGTGAAGATATCCCAGAACTTGACAGGTGTTACAATAATACCACTTGACAAGTGGAATGTCGCGACACTTAAAAGGACACAACGCAGATGACGCGGATCAGGCTCGAACTCTCGACCCTGATACGCGTCATCTGCGTTGTGCCCTTTTAATTACACACCCACCAAGCGCAAATCAAATTATGGACGATCCTGGAAGAACCACCAATGCTAGACACATGGGAAGTGCCATCCATTCAAGTTTCAGATGTCTGACGATTGTAATGTCTTAAAGCATTGCACTTTGAGCGTTAAAATCAAACCCTAAGAGTTAGAATGGGTTTAACACCTTGAAAGTGTCAGTTTTAACACTTTAGTTTTTAGTGTGTATAAGCTACAGTTATTGAGAATACAATTGTAAAAGTTTTATAGTATTGGCTCCAGGTCGAGCATCACCCGCATAGTCTGTCAATTATCGCAATGAATATATTCACCGCATAACAGAATTCGATAAAAAAAACTTTGAATAAAAAATCTCACGATATTGTGATTCGTAAAAGGGACAATGTACTAAAACAGTTTATCACAAAATGCACAAACATATTTTTCATTTACCTTCGTGCGGCACACTAACATCACTCTCCCTTGATTTAAATCGTCATGAAAATGGACTTTCGTTAAAGTTATCCCCCTTGTAGTTATTGGAGGCGCGAGGAAGGTCCTATTATTAACAAATTGTTGTCCATGACATCGGTAGGAAATAAGGCCAAGTTTCCTTTGTTACTTTTGATAAAAGGAAACAACAGACAGCTCTCGGGGGGGGGGGGGGGGGGAATATCAATGAGTATCACACGTCCTAACACTAAACGTCCACTTTCGCTCTTTATTTGGCGAATGTGTTTTTACAATAATTTGCAAGCTTTTAATTTTCCAAGGATAACAATTAGCAAATCTCACTCCCTGTGCTTTTATATCAATGGAAAGGGCAGTGTCTGTACCATTTATCAAGATGCGCACATAGTTGATATAATAAACACGAAAAGGGTTACAAATATTTATTTATTTATTGGTGTTTAAGGTCACATACTTATGCACAATGGCTAATCGTGACCGTGACAGTTTTACGGGTGGAGGAAGCCGGAGTACCCGGAGAGAACCACCGAGCAACGACGAGCAGCTGTCAGCTCTCAAACATCGTAACTATGAACTCTGCACCGCAGCACAGGCAAGGTTAGATTGGTTGAAGACATGCGCAGCATCGACGTGCAGAACGCCTCAGTACACAGCGTCATCGTGCCCCCATGTAGGCAATCGGGGTGAAGTGTCTTGCCCAAGGACACAACGCGGTTGCCGCAGGGGGGATTCGAACCGAGGACCTCTCGGCTTGCAGCCTGCACCTCTACCAACTGAGCCACCGCGCTCCCAAGGGTTACAAAACGTCAATAGATGGTCAGAACGCCGTTTAGTCAAACGTTCAAAGTGATTGAGAAAAAAATTGTAAAATGTATGTTATACTACTCCACAGGAAAATGCCCGAAGTTTGTGAAATTTTACGCACGAAATTTAAATCTTTATATGAATTTTCCCCTACCCTTAATTTTGAATTTACTGACAACTTTAGGAAATTAAGGGGAGCTAACTTTCCCGTAAATCTCTTCCAATGACGTAAATTGTCAGCCATGATATAAGTTTATTTTTATTATTTTGATATTTTTAACCCTTTACCCAACGCAGACGATTTTAAAATTTGTTATTTGAAATATAATTTTTTCAAAAGATTTCAACAAAGCCATATCATGTGACCCCTCTTTGGAACGAGCTCGACGAGCTCGTTCCAGAGAGGGGTCACATGATATGGTTTTGTTGAAATTTTTCGAAAAATAATATTTGTTCAGCTGCTGAATTTGGATATTACGCGGGCGGATGCGGGCGATTCGTTGGGTAAAGGGTTAACCTATAATCTTATGATCTCTTATTGGACGAGCTCACACAGGCCAAGATCGTAGCCTGCTTTTTTCAGGGTGGTATACTGCCAAGTGACGATTGGCAAAAACAATTTTGGGGGATATTTGGACTGCTTTGGGTTCATAAAGCCTTTTCATTTTTATTTATTTATTTATTCTTTTTCTTTTTTCGGTACTCGAAGGCTGATATAATTTGTCGCATTTCAAAGATCTCCACACTGTGGAACAAATGTAAATAATTACATTGTTAATGTGGTTATACGTTTTGGGTCCAAATACTCAATTCCCATTGGTCAGCTGGATGAAAACGTCATGACCAAATGTAATTCATTTTCCAATGAATACATTTGGTCGAACTTTGACCCGCATTTACGGTAGAGCGCAGTTGACAGAATGTAATTCGGGCGGTGTTTGGGCGGGTTTTTAACTTTTATAGCCTCTCGCAGTGATCAACTCCGCTGCTGTTTCTTTGGTGACATTTCCCAACTGTGGCATAAAGCCTGTTACTAAAATACTCGTTTCCATTTCAAAAGCTGTGAAAATTAAAGCTTATTTGCCTTTGGAATATCATTTAGACGAAACCGGCGCTCAACTCACAGTTGTGCGCTTTGTCTTTTGTGTGAGGGTGGTTTTTCGCCTCGTTCGTTCGTTCGTACACGTTTTATTTCGTCTTTCTGCTTTGTTGTTTGGTAAAAAATAATTTAAACAGTTACGGAATGTAATTATAAGAATTGAATGCAATTTTTATAATCTTTATTGGAGTATGAACGTGTGGGAATGGGTACAAATTGTGTGAATCCCTTCGGGATTCATACAATTTGTACCCATTCCCACACGTTCATACTCCAATAAAGATTATAAAAGTTGCATTCAATTCTTAAATAATGCCTACAGTACGGCCGGTCGCCGTGGACTGGTCACTTTTCACGGGTGGGAAATATTTCCACGGACGCAAGAATATTAGATTCCAAACACTAATAACAGGAATAATTATCAAAAATTTAATTAATGAAGTACCGGGTACAATCCGGTGCTACATTAATTAAAATTTTATTGATGATAATTTTTATTACCTTAAACGCTTTTCGTGGCGTTTACTGACCACGCGTGGGTTACCACCAGTCAGGGTCGTGGCTAGAGGTTTCTAATTGGGGTGTAGGGTAGTCAATTTCCAACTAGGGGAGGGAGCGGGAGGGGGTTAAACCCCCTCCTGGTCCCTCCCCTAGATGGAAATTCACTACCGAGAATTTTTTTGAAAATGAAGCCATGAAAGAGGGTATAAAATTGATTCTAGTAACTGAAATGCCAACACATTTATGATAGAATTATAAGGTTAATATTATTTGGTATTATTCTGGAAATTGAATATGTGCTAAACAAATGCTCAAGCTGAGAACTTTAAGCAATTCACACTGTCCTAAAATTAAATCAAATCTTATGCAGGAATTATCAATTTTCGATGTTTCATCATTTTGTAACTGTGAATGATGAAATTAACTCCTGATAACGATTTTACATGATGCGATATTCTTGAAGTGCATTTCGAGAATTTTTTATTATTACGATAAGTAAACGTACTACAGAAATCTCGTACCGATTGGCATCATGCATACTTATGAAGCTCGATATTGCGTACACTCTAGTTGTAAATGGTAACAACAGTTGGACTTTTTGCCAATTTGAAACCACGTTGGAATTTTAGGAAGAAAAGGAGACATCTGCATCACCAACGAAGCTGTAAAATCCAGATAGATGGAATTTCCAACTACTCATGACAACCCCCCCCCCCCCCATTCCCCCGCCCCCTACCCCCGTCGCCACGTCCCTGCGACCAGTCCACGGCGACTGTACGGTATACAACTGGTTGTACTGGAACGTCAGCAACAACCGTCGCAACACAATCTGCTTCGGCTAAAATGGGATGAGGGCATTAAGCGAGGTAACTCCACCATCGATGACGTTTAATGACGTTAAACCTCTTAAGTTGTGACTGTAGTCACAGCGTAACAGCTTTCACATTATCAAACATCAAACGAAAGCCTAACACGAAATATCGTATCTGCTTTTCAATCTCCGTACTTATTTTTTTTTTGTCAGGATGAACTGGAAAATGTTGTAAATAATAAGTCTGCAATGTTTATTACTGAGCCGACCAATTTGTTTTGTTCGGGGGGTTGGGTGGTGTCTGTTTGTTGTTTTGTTTTTTTTTGTTGTTGTTGTTGATGTTTCATTTTTACTTTTTTGCACTTTTATCCGCACGGACAATATAAGTTATTGCGGGTTACACTCTGGGTACATGTCAGTACCCGGGTGTTGTTTTAACCGACATCGTGTTATTAAATATCTGTTCTTTTCACCTGGACGTTGCGATGAAAAGAAATCAACGGCGCGAGCCCTTATCACATGCGTGTTTTAACCCTTTACCTAAAACAAAAGGCAGACGACACTTGCAAACAAAATTCTTGAGTAACTCATTTTTTTCATTTTTTGCATCAAAAAACATAGCTTATGACACTTCATTGGAACGAGCTCCACGAACTCGTTCCAGTGAGGGTTACAAGCTATATTTTTGCGGCAAAATATGAAAAAATAATGAAAATTGAATGAATATTTTGTGAAAAGCGCTTGGCCGGTTTCTCCGTTACGTTGGATAAAGGGTGAAAATAGCCTACGTCATTGTCATTTCTTTCGGCCACTTTAGGCACTCTCTGGATGTGTTACATTCCGACAAAGGGACACAAATTATTATTGGTTTTTATAGTAATTATAGGAGAGTTTCTGTGAATGTTGAATATAGTGTTTGTGAACGGCAAAGAGAAGGGTGCGAGAGGTGGAGAGTTGGCGTGAAAAGCAAAGTGTGGGAAAGTTAGATTCTTGCTACTTACTTAATTTTACAGACGCTTCTACCGCCTGTCATGGTAATAAATTATTAATAACACGATAATCAGACAATTGTTTTATATTGTTTTTTTTTTTTTTGGTTTTTTTTGCACATTATTTTCCCTTTAGACATTGAAACGATAGGTTGTAGACAGACAGGTGGTGGAAAAACGGCCGTGATGTTAGTAAGACATTTTATTTGTCACCGGATCTTGTGTCTCATCTGTTCACCAAGTCGACGAATGTGATGGGTTACAGTGTTCGCGCTTGTCTGAAACTGTCTGGTGCCAAATTTTTAGCCATTCTGGATATATTCATTTATTTATTCATTTATTATTATTCATATTTCTAAACAATTGCTAAAAATCATGACCAAAGTTTTACGAGTGGAGGATACCGGAGTACCCGGAGAGAACCACCGAGCAACGGCGAGAAAGTGTCAGCTCCCCCAACATAAAAATCCACACAAGCAAGGTTAGCATTGGTTGAAGACAGGTGCACCATCGACGTGCAGTACGCCTACGAAGACGGAATACAAAGACGGAGACTACGATGAAGCAGCAAAGAAGGCCGATGGCGTTACAAAGATTGAAGTAATAATGAGACTGGGTGCAATTATAGCTGGAAACAAACAGGTGGTAATTGAAGCACAAGAAATACAACAACGATACTTGGTCAAGCCATTCAAGACACCACAAACATCATTGTCTCTAATCAAGATATCTTCCATGCTTCCATCGAAAGGAGGGAAAAACAAAGTCGTAAAGCAAAAACCGCAAAGAGTGATTGAAAGTAAGCCACTCTAAGTGTAGCAGTAGATCTCTCACCAGGCGGCTGCGACGTTTAAACCAACAATACCATTTGAATGCTGCTGCTCGGGTTTTATTAGCACAAGTCCCGTGAGTGCAACAGGGCACCGTCTGTAATGCTGAAGCATTGAAGATGGTGCCTTGTTGCGCTCAAGGGACAATATAGACCTTTGCCTGGATGTGCGTGTGTAAATACGTGATAATGGCACACTAAGCGGGGGTGGGGGGTGTAAGAAAGGTCAAAGGATCAACGTGGTCAAGATATATCTTTATCCTGTCTTGACTTTAATGGTCGAGCTACGCGGGTTTTATTCAACTCTTGGCTAGTATGGTGTTTCTAAAATATGAAATAACCATTGAGATATTTGTGTTTTCACAGGGCATGTGATACAGCCAGATGATCTTACCGATTTCCACGTAGATTACTCTGCCGTTTCATCGGGTCGAATTGTGCGACGTGAAAATCAGTCTGCCAGTCATTCTGTCGAGTTCAACCCTTCGTAGGGTGCGTGGTGGTTCAGTAGTTACGGCATCGAACTTCAAACCGAAAGATCCACGTTTCGATTCCCGCCATGGGTAACTGTTGTGTTCGTGGGCAAGCACTTCTTCCTGGTTGCTCATGTGAGGGCACGGCGGCGCTACGTACTAAGGCATACCGATGGTGCACTTGTCTTCAATCAATGCTAACCATGCTTGTACGGAGTTAGTACGTCGGGAGTCTGGTAGTATCTCGTCGTTGCTCGGTGGTTCTCTCCGGGTACTCTGGCTTCCTCAACCCGTAAAATTGTGCAACACGAGCCTTGGCTGTCGAAAGTGTCGTTAAACCCAATAAATAAATAAATAAATAAATAAATAAATAAATAAATAACTCTCTATCTAATTTGAGTAATAAAGGACGCAGGCGACGTACTCGTCCTAAACGGTAAGAGAATTCCATTGTCTCCTTCAAATCATAACTAAAAACGGAACGAGGTCAATAAGCCCGCTTCTTTGACGACCAAAGGCTGGGGTTGAAAGGAAAATAATGAATAAAAAACAAAATATAAACTTTGACGTTTCTTCCCAAAACTTCTGGAAGAATTTGTGCAATTGTTCTAGTTGGAGGGTTTAATATTTGATCTTGGAAGACAACAGTATTCATGCGCATCAGCCGCAGAAACCTCGAGAACTGGTTTCTTGCACGGGTCACTCCTGACACGTACCCTGCATACTGTGAATATTTACGGAACACTATAACTCACGGGAGGATACAAGTTGCTTCTCTGTTTGTTTTCTATTCAAGTGAAAACAATCCGTATTGGAGCTTCAAACTGTAAACAAAAACAGGATCATTACCAAGTGTGTGGCTATGCCTGTGAAATATTACTCAAGAAATAACAATCGGGCGGCCAATTACAACAAAGTGCCTACGCAATTAGTATGTATTTTCCACATTCATTTTTTATTCCTTTGTTATTCTTAGACCATATGTTTGCCCTCAGAATATTTTTTTCCATACCGATTGACGATTTGCCTGTAATTCTGTTAAACATCTGCATTTCTGGAATTCTGATGATCGGATCTCTCTGAAGGACGCAAGGTTTAACCCTTTAACCAACGCAGACGATATCAAAATTTATTATTTTAAATCTCATTTTTTAAAACATTTCATCAAAACCATATCATGTGACCCCTCGTTGGAACGAGCTAGACGAGCTCGTTCCAACGAGGGGTCACATGATATGGTTTTGTTGAAATTTTTTCAACTGCTGAATTTGCTTACTACGCGGGCGTATGCGGTCGGTTCGTTGGGTAAAGGGTTTAGGGTGATGTAGATCGGCAGGCAGCTCATCCGATATACTTTGTTCTGCTAATGTACCTCGAAAGATCAAATTGTTGGTTTCGCATTTCAGTATTTTTCAACAGATACTTTTTTCAGGATTAAACAATTGGGAATTAATTGTGATAAACCTACTAAGCGTGGAGTGAGAGGTGGTAAATTTAGACGTATCCCTATAATACATACCATGACGGCAAAAAATAGAATTAACCCTTCAAATACTGTTCAATGCCAAAGTCATGAAATATCAACTCTGTGTCAGTCTGGGATAAACTGGAAAAATCTGATTAAAATTAATATTTCTCCCTGCTATGTAACAGGTTCAGACAATCTTAACTTGTCCTTCGGGATTCTCAATGTTAGATCTGCCAATAGAAAGGAACTCGACATTCATGACATTATCTCTGATAGTGCATTCGACATATTTGCCATGACTGAAACATGGTTCAAAGGTGACGAACGGGACAATTTCTCTATTGCGAACCTACTTCCCTCCGGATACAAAATTCTGCAGAAAGCTAGAGGAAGCCGTGGTGGGGGAACTGCCGTTGTTTTTAAAGAGGGCATCACGATTAGACAGAATAATATGGATCAAACATTTGACACATTTGAAACTCTTGATTGCCTAATCACAAATGATATATCTGTCAGGCTGCTTATTGTCTACAGACCTCCTCCTTCAAAGTCCAGCAAGTTCACCTGTACACAATTCCCCACAGAATTTACAGACTTTCTGTCCAATTTTGCTTCTTATACCGGTAACATTGTTATTGCCGGGGATTTTAATATTCATGTAGATGTGACAGGCGATGTTGTAGCACAGAGATTTCTAGATTTATCCGAGTCATTTGGATATGCTCAGCTTGTACGCGAACCTACGCATAGGAGTGGCCACATCCTCGATTTAATATTAACAAGGCAAGGGGATGTGCCTCTATTCAGGAATATAATTGTGCATGACCCAGCCATTTCCGATCACTTTACGGTATCTGCAATCATGCCATTGGAAAAACCGCACAGTCGTAAAAAAAACTGTTTCCTTTCGGAAAATTAAAACTATTGATGTGCATTCATTTACAAGTGACATCCAGTCATCATCAGTAGGTCTGACGCCGAAATTAAACATGTCATCTGACACTTTAGTATCATTATATAACGACACTCTCTCCGAGATTTTGGATAAGCATGCCCCTTTGAAAGTAAAGAGAGTCGTCCCAAGACAAGACGCGCCCTGGTTTACAAATGATATTCAGGAAGCAAAGCAGAAGCGGCGTAGGCTGGAACGCCTTTACAACAAAACTAAACTTGAAATACACCATCAAATGTTACGACAACAAAGAAACATCACTAACATCCTAATAAAAAAGGCTAAAAGTGATTATTATAATGACTTAATCAGCAATACATCTGATAGTAAAGTGCTTTTTAACATTACAAGTCAGTTACTTGGTGGTGAAAAACATGTGATTCTTCCCGAACACATGACTAGTGATGAACTTGTTTCAAGGTTCAGTGATTATTTTATCTCGAAAATCAAGCATATTCAGGAAGGTATCGGTGATGATGATCCACCACAACCGATCAATCCTTCCATACAATGTTATTTTTCAGAATTCTCTCCCGTGTCCGAGGAGGAAATATCAAAATGTATTCTCTCATGCCCCAGCAAATCAAATAACCTTGATCCTATTCCCACTTCGCTCCTTAAGTCGATGTCTGTATCTCTTGTTCCAATCATCACTAACATCATTCAAACTTCTTTGTCTGAAGGTCATGTTCCTGATGATCTGAAACTAGCCTTGGTATCCCCACTCATTAAAAAGCCTACACTTGACCCCAATAATCTGAAAAATTACAGGCCAGTTTCAAACCTGCCATTCATTTCAAAAGTCCTTGAAAAGATTGTTGTGCGTAAATTGAACAGCCATTTATCTGCTAATAATCTCTCCGAACCTTTTCAGTCAGCATACAGATCTGATCACAGCACTGAAACTGCTTTATTACGTGTGCACAATGATATTGTCGTTGCTCTATCGGAAGGGAAAGCTGTACTCCTGGTCCTTCTGGACCTTTCCGCGGCATTTGACACCGTTGATCATACCTTTCTATTGAATATTCTTGAACAGAATGGAGTTACTGGCACCGTTCTTAAATGGTTTCAGAGTTACCTGGAAAATCGTTTTCAGCAAATTAATGTGGATAATACAAGATCTAAAAGCAAAGCATTGATCTGTGGTGTACCACAGGGTTCGGTCCCCGGCCCTGTACTCTTTACATTATACACATCATCACTTGGCCGAATGCTGAGAGATCTGGGTGTTCCTTATCATCTTTATGCTGATGACACGCAGCTCTACTTAGTATTCAATCCGTCTGATACATCCGCAACAGCAGGTACTTTGTCTCAAATGGAAAGCTGTATTGAGTCTGTAAGACAGTGGATGTCCAGTCACCGATTGAAAATGAATGACTCAAAAACAGAAGTTATGGTCATCTCAAAGAAAAGAACAACTTTTTCCTCTCCTATACAAACTATCAACGTTGGTGATTCTACTGCTCAGGTCTCTAACGTTGCTAGGAATATAGGAGTGCTCTTCGACACCAATCTTACCCTTGAGCCTCATATTAAAAAAGTTAGTAAAACATGCTATTGGCAACTCAGAAAGCTGAGCAAGCTGCGCCCATATATCAGCGGTAAAGCTTTAGAACAACTGGTTCACTCTTTTGTCACATCTCACTTGGACTACTGCAATTCACTTTTTCTGGGCCTGCCACTTTCACTACTACAGCGGTTACAGAATATCCAGAACGTAGCTGCTCGAATCCTAAGCGGGGCTAAGCGCTTTGATCATATCACCCCTATCTTGAAGGATCTTCACTGGCTTCCAATCCAAAGCAGAGTGCATTTTAAGATTCTTATGCTAGTATTTAAATGCATTCATGGTCTCGCGCCTGCTTACCTGAGGGACCTTCTCTCTCATCGCCTCACGAAGCGTAGGCTTCGTTCTTCAGATCAATTGTTACTGACCACACCCTTCACTAAATCAGCTTTAGCGACCGAGCGGGCTTTCTCGATTGCTGGACCACGACTTTGGAATGCATTGCCCGCGCACCTTCGCTCACAAAATAATTTATCGACTTTCAAAAAGCATCTTAAGACTCATTTATTCAAATCATATTTCCCATAGTACCTTTCATGTGATTGTGAAGCGTTTTAGAGCACCTTCGGTGGTTTCACGCTATACAAAATCTATTATTATTATTTAGTATTGTGGTGGAAAAAGCTGTACCTTTAACGACGAGAACTGTCACGATTAATCGATTGTTGATCGGTCACGGCGAAATCGATTAGTATTTTTCGTTGTCGAATAATCGGTAAATTGTATCCCGCTTTTGACGTTTAATAATTAAAAGAAAATTTGATGAAAAAATTATTGTTTCTAAAGGTAAAGAGTTAAGAACATCGATGTTAAACCCCAAAAAGCCGTTGGAAACATTTGTCTTTCCGGAACATTCATCAAAGCTTTGATGTTCTGAACTTTTGAACCGTCAGTGTAATAATCAAGACCGGTCGGCAGTTGCGAACTTCGCAACTGCCGACCCGTCTTGATTATTACACTGACGGTTCAAAAGTTCAGAACATCAAAGCTTTGAATGTACCTAAAAGAGGATCGGCTTCGTTGTTTATCGGAGGTAGGTCAACTGACTTGAACTTCATTTTTATCGACTTCAGAGATGGGGAGGGGGGTCATCTAGGTACGATTAATCGTTTATTATCGATTATTTGCGACGATTAATTGATTCCTAAATTAAAAAAATCGTGACAGCCCTATTAACGACCCGGTCGCGATACGTTTGCGACATATCGACCACCGTATGTATGTAGGCCTATAGATAAATTTGACGTCCGTCGCAAATAAACGTCCTTCCATCTCATTAACGTTCTGGCATTTGGCACGCTCTGAGGAAGTGCAATATATAGACAATGGTTCACAGCTTGGATTCGAGTACGATTTGGATCCTCGAGTGGGGAGCGCGGAGGAGTATTTCATAAGGCGTTAGCTGGGTGGAATAATCAGCGCGGCCCATGGCTTTCCCAAAATAACCCTTTATATTTGTTTTCGTGGTTACTTTCAAAACATGTCCAAAAATAGTCCGCCAAGGCTGAGCCTGGGATACGATGCTGGGAGTGGAATACCATTTTCGGCGAGTTTGAATGGGAATACAATTTGTTTTGGGGGAAGATAAACGAATGAAAATAAAATAAAGGATCAGATTTTATTAACCCTTCGAAGAGAGAGAGAGAGACTGTTTTTCCGGGTAAGGAACAGGATACGTGGTAATGTGGTAAAAACAAATTGAGGACATACAGGGGGTTCAAGGAAACATTCAATCTGGAACCTTATCTGTCACACACCACGTCATTAGAAGCGAGAATTCTATTTACTCGGTTACGTGTAAGCAACCATAAACTTCGTATAGAAACAGGTAGGCATATGCAGCCACCCGTACCTGTACACGAAATGGTGTGTCCCATATGCAATGCTGGTGCCGTAGAAGATGAGTTACATTTTGTAATGGATTGCAGGGAGTACGAAGCGATCAGGTCTATTGCGTTTCAGAAAATTGAAAGCGAATGTCCTCAGTTTTCTGATATGCCTAGCTCGGATCGGTTCGTGTTTCTTGTGAAAAACGAAATACCATCATTATGCAATGTTATCTGTGATATGATCCGGCAGTTCTTTAAACAACGGGAATTATTGTGCAGTAAATAAATAATATAGTGAAAATGTCCCGATAGAATGTTTTTGAATGTGAATATTTGGATTACATTATTCACCATATATATATACTATGATTTTGTAGTTTTGCAAGCTGCCTTGTTTTTGGTGTATTTGCTAAATAAATAATCTAATCTAATCTAATTTCGTTACGTTGGTTGGCTACTAAGTGAATGTGTGGGGTTGGCCAACCAATATTTTCAACGTGCAGCCCTAAGGCTGCACGTTGAAAATATTAATTGGTCTGCCCCCAATAATGAATATAAACTCTTTCAATTGGTACCATTGAACTGACATGGAAGATACCACCAGGGTTCAAAGTATTAACAATCTGCAACTGACGTCAAAATATCGAAATTTCATGCAGAAAATTGATTCAATAAGGTAACTAGGAACTTAACCAATTCAATCTTGACTGGCAGAGCTCAGTGAGGTAACACACTAGGCTAACTAGGTTAAGGGACTCCAAATTCAAAGTCCCTATCCCCTTTTCCCGTCCCTAAGGTTTGATCCACTTTTATATGAATTGTATAGGTGGAGAAGTCGAGGGAAGAATTCACCTGTGATAATTATGTGGGCCCCCACGGGCCGAAATATGAGTCGGTCGAAAAAATTATATGTATTTGAGGAGAGCCTGTATGGCACTCCTTTTTCTGTTTTTCCTCAAACGGCCAAAACTCCTGATGCAGTAAGTAGACTGGTTCTCTGAATGGACCTTTAGTTCAAAATATCGAAATTTCATGCAGAAAATTGATTCAAGAAGGCAACTAGGAACTTAACCAATTCAATCTTGACTGGCAGAGCTCAGTGAGGTAACACACTAGGCTAACTAGGCTAAGGGGCTCCAAATTCAAAGTCCCTATCCCCTTTTCCCGTCCCCAAGGTTTGGTCCGCTTTTATTTGAATTGAAAAGGTGGAGAAGTAGAAGGGAGAATTCACCTGTGATAATTATGTGGGCCCTCACGGGCCGAAATGTGAGTCGGTCGAAGAAATTATATGTCTTTGAGGAGAGCCTGTATGGCACTCCTTTTTCTGTTTTTCCTCAAACAGCCAAAACTCCTGATGCAGTAAGTAGACTGGTTCTCTGAATGGACCTTTAGTTCAGAAAATACACGTTTATTAAATGGTATTGCTTTCTTTTGCACTAAATGGTAAGGTCATGTTCAGTTAATCTTAAAAAACAATGCACGTCAATTAACTGTCAGATATAAAATCGAAATCGTGAAGAAACAGTCAAGTTTTTTATCTGCGGTGTGTTAGACAGAAGTTGTGTATCAGCGACAAGCAACCACGCGGAGGCTGCTCTGGCAATAGTTCAATTATAAGCATCAGAAATCACTTCTATTGCATCACGATTATCAAATAAATATCTTTGGTTGACAGTTTACGGGAATCGAACGTGACTTGAATGTAAAAGGGAGTAAATATTTGTTTCTTCTAATGGAAAACTGGGAAACAAAGTGGAGTCACCAAGAAGCGTTTTCAAAGTACATTTTCCTTCTGTAACATAACTTGAATCGTAATTTACGCTGGACAGAATTAATCACTTTGTTGGGTGGGGGTCCGTGGGTTGGGGAGGGGGTGAATGAGTGAAGTTTTAGCAAAACGCGTAGCGAAGCTAAAAGAAAATTACTGGATGCATGCTGGGTGGAAAGGTATATAGGGCGAGTGGGAGCGAAATGCATGGAGCATAATCGAATTAAATTGGATGCACGATGTTGAATGATAAATGTTAGACCAAACTTTGAAGCCATCATTTTAATCCTGTCGGGCTGCACGATATTCAAAACTGAATACCGGTATCGGTATTCAAAAAAATACCGCGGTATACCGGTATATCGAAAACTGTTCAGATATAGAACGCAAGTACCACAATCGAGACTCGAGGCATCACAGTCGGAACGAATTAGTATGCCTTGATGATGCGATTCGAAAAACCTTTACCCAACGCAGACGATATCCAAATTTATTATTTTCAAAATTAGTTTATCAGATTTTCCTCAAAGATTTCAACAAAACTATATCATGTGAACCCTCATTGTAACGAGCTCGACGAGTTCGTTCCAGTGAGGGGTCACATGATATAGTTTTGTTGAATTCTTTTAAAATTATTTTTGTATGTTACGAGGGTACAAGAAGACGATAAAGGGATAATATTATTCATTCTGGGCTACAATTAAAAAACTAAAGACATCTTGAAAATTAAACTGTGGGTAAATAAATTATGACGATAAACTGATATTTTTCTAATTACACCGGTATTCAATCGATATTGGTTTGAATACCTGTATACATCGGTTTATCTATATACCGTGCAGCCCTATAATCCTGTAAGAAATTCGACGCTGTTATGGCCTGGAACCGGACTAGCCTTTAAGCAGTTCACCGCCTGTGTTTAAATTTGTTTCAGTTGATCGGAAAAGCGAACCTGCGGTTCGCTTTTCCGACCTACTAATATATTCCAGACGTTTGAATCTAAAACGTGGGCGATGGACTATTTAAGGAGTAAACTGGTTCCACGCCATAACATCGTCGAATTCCTTACAGAATTTGACTGGTGGCTGGAGAGCTTGAAGCTCCCCGAAAGACAAGGAGAAGTTTGAATCTAGACAATACCATTCATTATTTTGAGATCAACGATAGAAAAGCTGTAAACGGAAACATGATTTGACGGAATCTTTGATGTTGCCATTATGAACGAAACCTCGTCACGGCTGTAGTTTTATGAATACGCTGTGTAGTTCCACCAATTGTGTTAACATTTTTTATTTTTTCGATGCGAATTAAAGACTTTTTTGAATGGAAAATCTGTAGCTGGAACACGAAAGAAAATCCGTATATCCCTGTACATGTAAGAGAAGGAACATCACATTACATTAACCCTTTACCCAACGTAACGGCCAAAACCGGCCAGATCTATTCTTAAAAATCGCCAATTAATTTTCATTATTTTTTTCATTTTTTGTCTCAAAACATAGGTTATGACCCCTCGTTGGAACGATCTCGTCGAGCTCGTTCCAACGAGGGGTCATAACCTATGTTTTTGAGACAAAAAATGAAAAAAATTAGTTATTCAAGATTTTTTTTTGCAAGTGTCGTCTGCTTTTCATGTTAGGTAAAGGGTTAACAGTAGTCTACTCACAAAATTGGGAAAACAAAGAGCCCAGAAGATCGTAGAATTCCACGGAATTAGACTGGTGGTCTGAGTCCTTTTGTTAAATGATGGAAACGTTAGACGTGGCCCTGTTATCCTTGTTCGCGTTTCATCTGGTACAATTTGTTCTGTTTTCGTCAAACGAGTTTGTTTGCGTGGCTGCAGCATTTTTAATACATCGAGTTCTTGGGCACCTGAATGCGATGAACCAGTTTCAAATGTATTGATCCACTTAAAAAACCCAAATGGAGTCGTTGTTTCCTAACTTTTTGCGGTCAATACACTCAACGCACCACTCAACAATCTTACTCTAAGCTCAGACAATTTTTAACCTGGAGCAGATGGTGAATTCTACATTCACAGGATGTGGGGAAGACAAAAAAATGTCTTAAGAGGTTTTATCCACAGGTAAAAGGGAAAAGTATTTTTGGACTTAGGAAAATAAGACTTGTGCACGTATTCTGCAGCGCAAGAACTTATCTATTCCAGTGCAGAAGAGACTTTTTTAATGTTTTAACCCCACTTACACAGTAAATGAATAAATAACAAGATTGATGTTGGTATCTTTTTAATTTTCAAGTGGAGTGGGGAAGGAATTTTTACAATGCAGTTAACCTTTTGAACACTAGTGGTATATTCCATATCCGTTCAATGGCAGCAATCGGAAGAGTCCATATTCATTATTGGGGATAAACCAATAAATATTTTCAACGTGCAGCCTTCGGCCTGCACGTTGAAAATATAAATTAGTCTACCCACACATTCACTTTGCAGCCATCCTACGTAATGAAATTCTGACGTATCATGTTCCTGGGACGTAAATGGGGTCTCTCGGATTCAAACGGTCAAAGTGAATCACTTCATCACCTTGTGATTGAATAGTGTTCGAATATAATCCGAATCAGTCACCGTGTCACAGGCCGTATTTATTACCTTTGCCAGGAATACATGTTCCCATTATGAGCAAATTCAGTTAAATAAATAAATAAATAAATAAATAAATAAATGGTGGTTGAAGATAGGCTTCTGAATCACCACAACTGGTAGGGAGCACGTCAGCTCAATAAGTTTCAACAAAACACATCATTCCACCTACTCGGAGTGGAGGGTGGAAGGGGTATCGTCCCAATATGACCTTCTGGACCCCAAAGGAACACAACATTGTTAAGTTGGAGTGAATTGGAATGCAAAGAAAGATAAATATTAATGTTGACAGAAGCTCAGCACTCACAAGCCAAAAGTAGAGTCTCTTCGCTTTTGATGAAATTGGCGTTGAACAAAACGTGCCATGACTGATGGTTATGGTAGACATGAAAAGGCGTATACTCTGAGCAGGGGGCGGGGTGACGTGGCGGCAATCGGTTCTCGTCAGATCACCGAAGTTGAGCAACGTTGAGCTCGGTTAGTCCTTGGATGGGTGACCGTGTCAGCGATCGATTCGGCCTCCCGCTTTGTGTCCTTGGGCAAGGCACTTAACCCCGATGTCCTCATGGGGACACGACGACGCCGTATACTAAGGCGTACTGCATGTAGTTGGTGGCATGTCTTCAACCAATCTAATCCTGCCTGTGTTGCAGTGCGGAGTTACGATGTTGGGGAGCTGGCAGCTGCTGGTCGTTGCTCTCCGTGGTTCTCTCAGGGTACTCCGACTTCCTCCGCCCGTAAAACTGTCGCTGACACGATATGACCTTGGCTGTTAAAGTGTCGTTAAACCTTAATAAATAAATAGAAAATAAATATATATACTCTGGGCCATTGTTTCCATTCAAGTGTCGACTGCCTATTCGTTAATCAAAGGGTTAATTTGAAATTTCCAGGTGCGAATCTCGACTACTAGGATGATGGGTCGTGTATGTGGTGGAGGGTGGGGGTTGAGCGACTCGGCGGCACTGACTACCGTGAATTTCAAATTCCGCGCAATCTAGAAGTGCAAGCGTCAAACGTTCTCACCTTTCAGACCTCCTCAGTAAGTACAGTTCACCTTAATATCATATCGTAAATTCATTTTTTTCAGGCACTCGTGCTTGGTGAAATTTCAAAGCAAATTTTAATCAAAGAGCGATCATCGAACCTTGCATTCGCGTTCATAAACTTGTAGGAAGCACAACCAATTGCATTTCCCGACATCTTCGAGATAAAATCCATACACAGTTTTAAGGTACCTATATGTTTGTTGCAGCTTCAAACTGGTACATTTGAATGTTTATGTTAGATTGTAAGTGTATTTAAGTGCAATAGTGCAGAAATATCGTTCTTTATGTCATATTCTGTTATGCCACTCCCACACTCAGTTAACGTTAGTCGGGAGAAGCGAATTTCCAACGGTGCGTTTCAAAGGCTCATGGAGGAAAAAGTATACCGTGGTACTGATTGGAGGGAAGATGTGGTTGAGGAAATCTTCCCCTACAAACTATACTGAATGCGCATTTTAGACTGTTGAAGGTTCATGCAGGTGTGGGAATGTTCATGGCGTTCTAAAACCTCAGTTGTATGACTATTGAGTTGTGAACGCCCGTCAATTAGTTCGCCCGCCATGTTCACGCTCAACTGGTATTCAAAGCGAGTATTTGTTTGAAAAACATTAGAATTGTTATTGAACCGAACAAATGGAACTTTTTATCACACGGTGACTCTTTTTCGTCTTTTCAACTATAAAATGGCGCATTGTACTAATTTTCATGTAAAACAAACTGTTGAAACAGGTTGAGAGAGAAGAATACGGGAGCCGAGCAGTCCCGAAAGCAGGATCTTAAAAATTCCCTTCATGGTGGGGCGTGAGTTAAAAATTTCCGCATCCGCGTAATAAGCAAATTCTGCAGCTGAAAAAAAATTATTTTTCGAAAAATTTCAACAAAACCATATCATGTGACCCCTCTTTGGAACGAGCTCGTTCCAAAGAGGGGGTCACATGATATGGTTTTGTTGATATTCTTGGAAAAAAATTAAAAAAATTATATTTAAAATAATAAATTTTGAAATCGTCTGCGTTGGGTAAAGTGTTAAGAAAACGAAATTTAAAAATTAAGCATTTGAAAAAACATTTTTCAAAAAACTTTCAACAAAAACATATCATGTGACACCTCATTGGATCAAGATACAAGATTTCTTTCTTTCTTTTTGCCTTACTGGGCATCACAGAATACAAAATATTTAGAGTAATAATTAACAATGCATATCAAGTGGTGGGGGACATGCAGCAGAGGTAATTTTTTCTGTGATATGATTAATTTAACAGAAACCCATTCTGAGCAGAAGGATATCATATGGTGAAAGTTTTATATATTTATTTATATACATGGGTTTAACAACAGTTTCGACAGCAGGGTCACCTCGTGCCGGGTAGTTTTACGGGTGGAAGAAGCCGGAGTATCCGGAGAGAACCACCGAGCAACGTCGAGCAACTGTCAGGCCCCAACATATTAACTGCACACAAGCATGGTTAGCATTGGTTGAAGGCAAGTGCATCATCGACATGCAGTACGCTTTAGTGCTCAACGCCACCGTGACAATGGGCACGTGGGTAATGGTGTGAAGTGTCTTGCCAAAGGACACAACGCGGTTGCCGCAGGTGGGATTCGAACCGAGGACCTCTCGGCTTGCAGCCTGCTCCTCTGCCTACTGAGCCAAGGTGAATTCATCACAATAACTTATAATGTAGAATGTATTGTTATCCTACCCCGTTACGTCATCATTGACATCATTGTGTGTCGATATTGCGAAGTTTGTTGTAACTATCGCACCCAGTGCGCAACAGTTTCAACTTTTGATAACAAAAATAACATTTACAGTTTGGTCAGCAGTATGATTGTAGCACTTCTTTTCACTTGATCCACATTGAATTTTGGGTCTTAAAATGACTGAACGACGAAACAACAACCAGATAAGACGGCAAACTATTTCTACCAAAGTAACGTATGATATTTTATCTTATAGTTAGCTATTTTGGTGTTGTTTTAATCTATATTTCGTATCTGTCTGGCCTTTTCCAAAACATGACCATTTGTAGCTATCGTTGTTTTAATTTAAAAAGAACAATAGGGTGTTCGCATTGCACCTTGAAGCTAGTATTTCTTATGGCATCATCTTGTGGAAAGACTTGGAGTAAAATCGAAATTTGAAGCTCCTTCATCAGATCCGCGGGTGTGGAAGAATCACGTCACGGTTAACCGTCTAAGCGGCGATAACTTCTGTATTTGGTATCCTACCAATTCTCGCATCGTGTTCAGTGAGTAACAGTGTCAACTCTTGATAACGACAGCAAATTCATTAAATGTTTGGTGGGCAAGGTGACACGTGTGGTTGACTAAGCCCAGATGGAATTTCCAATCTGTTCAAATAACGGAACGACGAAACAAACACCCAGACAAGATGTCAAGCTATTTCTGCAAGAGCAACAATATTATTCAGCCATTTCCAGGTTGTTTTAACATTCCAAATTTGATTGGTCCTTTCGAAACTCGACTCCGATTGGTTATAGTTGTTTGAAAATTTAGAAAGAATTAGAGAGTATCTGCAATGCGCCATCAAGTTGATATTTCTTGATGTTACCATTTTAAGGAACAACTTCACAGCAAACTTTTGGGCACCGGATTTTTAAAACAAAATTTGGAACTACCTTGTCACGTCAGCGCGCGTGGGACAAACATGTCATAGCGATGCGTCTAAACGGTGATAACTTCTGAAGTTTGAATTCTTGTTAGTTAACCCACTGCATATTGATGTCAAAGTTCCAAGATGCTGGCACTCCCCAGCAGGCATCACTAGGAATTTAACCAATTCAGTCTTGCTTGACAGAGCTCGTTAAGCTCTGTCAAACCAGATTGAATGGATTAAATTACAAGTTGCATCATGGAAAATATTTCGAACTTGAAATATCGGTATCTTGTGATCAGTACTCAGAAGGTTAAATCACCACAAACAGCAAAACTCTATTATTTTTCACGAGCATCTTGTCATATGAGAGACGTGATTTGAAATCGGCGCTTTGCTCGTAGGATATTTATGAAACTCATCCGAAGCTTGGAAGAATTGAAAACTCAAAGTCTCATGTCATAAAAATCATATGACAGAAATATCAGTTGCATAACCTTTGTTCTTATTGGTTACCCTTGCACTTATTGGTGTGTAAAGAAATTTGCCGCTGGTTGAAAACTGATACAAACTCAGGAAAATAAGCTTACACACTAAAAACTAAAGTGGTAAAACTGACAATTTCAAGGTGTTAAACCCATTCTAACTCTTAGGGTTTGATTTTAACACTCAAAGTGCAATGCCTTAAGCACTTAAACATTACAATCGTCAGACATCTGAAACTTGAATGGATGGCACTTCCCATGTGTCTAGCATTGGTGGCTCTTCCAGAATCGTCCATACTTTGATTTGCGCTTAGTGGGTACATAATTAAAAGAACACAACGCAGATGACGCTGATCAGGCTCGAGAGTTCGAGCCTGATCCGCGTCATCTGCGTTGTTTCCTTTTAAGTGTCGCGACATTACACTTGTCAAGTGGTATTATTGTAACACCTGTCAAGTTCTGGGATATCTACACTTGACTAAAGTGCTAGTTCAGCACTTAGTAAGTGTTAAGTACAGCACTTCAAGTGTAGTTTTTAACACTTTAGTTTTTAGCGTGTATGAATTAATTCTTAAAAAAATACAACGTAGACGAATTTTTACACCGAGTGAACGAATGAGTTCGTGTATTTGAGGGCGGACTTTCGTGCCTGACTGAGAGGAGAGGGGATTGGGAGTTGAGCGTGTGAACCAGAGAGAGGGGAAGGGGTATTGGTGGGGTCGGTGATAGATTTGAATTTAAATTTATTTTATTTGCGTATCAAAAACTGCAAAAATGATCTTGGAAATGCGATACAAATTTGGGCGGTGGAAGGATGGGTGGGTGAGTTAGTGAATGAGAATAATAAAACAAAAGTGAGTCGAGATAATATGAAAGGTGAAATGATAGCACAGCTGAGAAAATTTGCACTGACCTGTACAGATTTTCTCGAAGTGATGCATGAAAAGGAAGGCAAAACACGGAATGAAATATCAATACTTATACAGCAACAATATCAGAACACTGTGAATATATTAGTTGTGTTAGCGGAATTATGGCTATGAATATAAAAGCGTGCTCTAATTAACTGTGGTGAAACATAAGAAAAACTGATGAAATATTGAAATACGGTGTGTTACAAGAATCGACATGAAACCACCTGCATATCGAGTGCTGATAGTATTGACGTCACTGATTGGGGTCGTTTCGCGGAAAACTCTCTTGGATTGGATGTAATCTCATCTCTCTCAGTTGACATTAACAGAAAAATAATAATCAAGCTCCGTTCCCATGTAAACCGTTTACGCTATCACAACTTGGATCGAAATCAGTGACATGGTGGGAGTTACCTCGATTAACTGCTCCGATTTATTTCTTTTACGAATATTAGTAACTGTTGTATTGTTTTTAAATCAAATTGTCAGAAATGGAATCAGTCATACTTTTGGCAGTTTTTTTTTTCCTAATTTTTTTTCTAAAATATGTAATATTACATCTCATTGGAATCAGCTCGGAGTGCTGATTCCAGTGAGATGAAATAGTCAATGTTCATAATTTACATTTGAAATATAAATTGTCAATTGAAGGCACGTGTAGTGTCAATCCGTTCTCGCTATCGCGGATATTTCTGGTCTCAATGTTTTCACACCCGTCTTTTAGAATTCTACGTTTAATAACAGCGCCGTGTTATTCTACAAGGCTAACAGTGTTTTTCCTGGTTGTTCAATAGATTTATCTTCTTTTAGCGGTTAACTGGCAATTAGTTCTCTCCATCCAAGCTCATCTGCTTCCAATCGGATTCCAAACAGGTGATCAATTGACTTTGTCTGAGGGGATATTAAGCGCAGCGTATCAGTTAATAATTTCAGAAGGACTGTGACAAAAAAACGGACGGAGTGTTGTCATTCACGTGGAATTGTCTCTACCGGTAAATTTCTCCGATAACGGCAAATACAAAAATAATTATTCAAGGATGGCACGACCTCAAGAATATGGAGCACTCGAAGTTTGTTTTGGATTGAATTAAACACTGCGAGAGCCAGATCGCGACATACAAACGGTGCTTTGAGCAAGTCTGTGTTTTATGGTTACTTTTATTACTGTGGTGTGTGCGCGAGGTGTTTAAAATTTTCAGTAGTGCTGTCACTCAGTATCTCGGCAATTAATGTGGCCTCGTAATTTATCTCCTTGGACATCCTGCGTTTTATTTGTGATTGTTATGTTTTTAGCATGGGATGCACACCAAGTATCCATGTTTCGCAGACTGGAGTAGTATACTGTCGTGAATCGGACGATTCAAGTTCGCCGCATCCGTCTTCATCAGCACATCACTCTCACACAACTACTGGACTCGTCGTGCGCTCCGAGAACACCGAGCTCGGTGTGATCTCCAGCTCTTCGACGAGTGGGAAGAAAGGGAAGAAGGTTTGGGACAATAAGGATGTTGGAATCACTGAAGCTGAAACTCAAACTAGCAGAGCAAATATGAGGGTAAGTACTTTACTCCAAATTTAGATTTTTTTAAGGTGCAATATAAGTAATGGAAAGTTATCTTGAAAATAGGTGATAGGCTATTTTCGATGTCATCGACAATCTAAGAAAAATAATAATTTATCACTTTAGGCTGTCCAACCGTATGTTCGCACAATTCTTTGAATACCAAAACATGAAAGAGTTTAAAAAAACATTTCTAGATATTTGACGCCATCGAAAATAACATGTCACCTGTTTTCAAGCAAAATTTCCCATAACTTATATTGCACCTTCAGGTGCTATATATGTAATGGGAAATTTTGCTTGAAAATAGGTGACATGTTATATTCGATGCCGTCGAAATTCTGAAAAAATTATTTTTTTTTTCAGTTTGGGGAGTTTAAAATTGCGCTAAATTGTTCATAAATACGGATGAACAACACAAAAGTCACAAATAATTATTTTTTTTTTTTTGTAGATTTTGACGACGTCGAAGATAACCTGTCACCTAATTTCAAGCTAACGTTCCATTACTTATACAGCACCTTAATGGAAAGTGTCTTTTTATGCCCATTCCAGTTCAAGCAGGGGGAGGGGGGGGGGGGTCGAAATCGGCGTCTCCTTCGGCGCTGCTACTTAGCATCGAAATTCATATCTCAATGTTTTAAAAATCTGTTATTTTGTTATTTGGTCTCACGATAATATATATAAAATATAGGCTTTAACCTTTCTAACTCGGGTGGGTTTCTAAGTTAGGATCCTGTTCTGGAGTCGAATCGAATATCGAAACAGGTAGATGATTTCGAATCGAATGCAATTTCGAAACGATTCTTATCGCTTTCAAGTTAAAGATATTCCTCTTTCTCTTTTACTGCCAAACTTAGTGTCAGTCTCCTCTCAAGTATTGTATTCAATAAAGCCTTTTCCGAAACTGCCATCTTGGCTTTTAATCTATGCAAGGTCACAGGTCGTGGGTGTAAACAAAGCGATTTCCATGTTCGTCGCATTGTGTTCTGTGTCAGCCAAGACAACTAGTTTTGTGAAATATATCAAGTTTAACCCTTTACCTAACATGAAAAGCAGACGACACTTGCAAAAAAAATTCTTCAATAACTAATTTTTTTCATTTTTTGTCTCAAAAACATAGGTTATGACCCCTCGTTGGAACGAGCTCGACGAGCTCGTTCCAACGAGGGGTCATAACCTATGTTTTTGAGACAAAAAATGAAAAAATAATAAAAATTCATTGGCGATTTTTGAGAATCGCGCTGGCCGGTTTTGGCCGTTACGTTGGGTAAAGGGTTAAATTCGCAGAACCGATGTCATCATTCGAATTACCTGAACGGGCAACCTTAGACGACTTTAAACGATGAGATACTGCAGGTTTAAAGACGTTTTGTGCGGATGCGAGGACTTGTTTTGAATGCCAACAAGGAAACACCCGTTGCACGCAGTGTCTCGGCTTGGGGAATCCCCGAAAGCTGTCGAAACAGTGGGCACGACCACAGAGCCATGACACAGCGTGCATTCAAACACCATTTATGTCGCTTGGAACTCAATTCGAAATAACGAAAGTTCTCATACAATATTGCCACTCTCTTAACCAACTGCTAACCTTGGCAAAATGGTTTTTGAATTCGCACTAATGAACGTTATGGTGTCCGAAGCACTTCACCTGCTCTTTTCTCCCATTGCTTGCAACGTGTTTTCTTGAAGTTTACACCTTGCGACCTGTGATCTTGCATAGATTAAAGCCAAAATGGCAGTTTCGAAAAAGGCTTATAAGTCTCCTTACAGTTATTCCGGTGAAAACGATGATTTTTCAAGAAATGCACGGCTTCTCATTAACACCGCCGAGGATATTTTGCATTTAAATTACCTCCCCTATTCACAATACTCTGAATGCACAGTTTCTGAAAGCTCTGAATAAGGCCTTTTCTGGAGACAACTGCACACAACAAAAATACTTACAGTATCACTCAAATACACTCAGCTGAATGACACAGCTGATGGCTAGAAAATGGCTCAAAATGGTCAAAGTATTCTCAGTTTGGGGATAAATTTCCAATTTTTGTGTATTGACAGTGATAAAACTGTGTTATAGGAATTTCTCATTCCTCCACTGAGGATTTTACAGCATAAGATGATCATTCTGACAAACAAAAAACATGGGTTTCTTATTCATTTTTTCAGAAGGCTTTCTCAAAGCAAACTTACACAAAAATTGTCCCATTTGTAGCCTGCAAATTGTCAGGTCCCAAACAGGTCTGGATTTGTCATTGAACACTTATGTGTGACCTTGACCCCCAATTGAAACGCACTTGACAGTACACAGTTTGAATCAAGATCATCAACAGATTATTGTGGCCATATCACCATTAATGTTAATTATTTACTAACTCCACACCACCACAAAATAAAACTATAGCTCAAAACAGCCTTTTGGATGAGGATATCCAATAACCTCGGAAATGACCTTTTAATAGGAAACGAGACCTACAGAAGTGACTCGTCTGTCTGGGCAAGTTAATCAAAAACGCAGAATACTCTAGAACGGAACCAAAGTAATTTCGGAAACGGAACCTCCTTGAACTCTTCTTCTGATATCAGGTCTCCCAAATGGGAGACCTGATGTCAGAATAAGAGTACAAAGAGGAGACATTTAGTAGGCTTTTGAGAACATCTCGATGGTTCTGGAATGGATCTCGAATCATTGGGACAATTTCGAATTGAATTGAATTTCAATGCGTTGCAGAGCTTTATTTCAAGCCGACATGCGATCGTTTTCGACGGGGCAACTAGCTGGAAAGTATGATGGTTACTTGTCGCGTATCGGTGGTTCCTTTGAATACTCAGACCATGTCCATCCCGTGACCTGAACTTTTGAAAGTTTTGATAATCTTTTACCAGAACGGACACTTGAACACAAATTCTTGAATAACCAAAAAAATGTCACTTTTGCTCCATAATCATATTTCATGGCCCTTCGATAGAAGGATATGGATAGACTCGTTTCAATGAGGGATCAAACGCTGTTTTTAAGACAAAAATTGAAAACAAAAATTTGAATGGGAGTTCTTATGAAAAAAAAGCTGTCCGGTAATGACGGCGACTTTATCAAGGGTTATGGTGATATATAAGTCATGGAACATTAGCGTGAAAATAGGTGAAAGGTTATTTTCGACGTCGGCAAAACACCAAAAAAAAAAAAATTTATTACTTGTTTGCTGGCCATCCCTATTTATCAACAATGCTTCGCAGTTTTGAACACAAAAATGAAAAATTATAACATTTTTTAGACATTTGATGACATCGAAAATAACATGTTACCTATTTTCACACTAAATTTCCCATTACTTATATAGCACATTAAACACCTCTGAACAAACACACAAACAATAATAAATATTTTCTGAACATATAAAGTTCATATTCATATAGTGAAAAGTTATATACTACCAATATCAATAAGACATTTAAATAGCCAACTGATCATCTTTAATTTTTTTTTTAATTTATGCTGCTTCCCATGTTCATATTCATATAGTGAAAAGTTATATACTACCAATATCAATAAGACATTTCAATAGCCAACTGATCATCTTTAATTTTTTTTTTAATTTATGCTGCTTCCCATGTTCTGTATACAACCATTCATCGGACTGGTACTATACATAATGAAAATACTGCATAACTTGAAAGATAACTCACGTTTACAAGATTTGTAGAAGGTGTAGTGCTACGTGTGTGTGGTCGTGGGGGGGGGGGGGGTGGTACTTGGCACCAGCCTAATGGGCATACATCTTCTGATATTCTTTTTTTCTCTCTCTTTTCTTTTTTGTTCCGTTTTATTTTTCTCTTTGCTACTTTATTCAAAACTTGAGGTTCACGAATTGGCAATTTGCCATTTCGTCTGGGTGGAACATTTAGGCCTCCTGCAATTTTGAAGGATTAAACAAGAAAACGACGAGATGGCATGGACTTATAAAAAATCAAGGATTTCTTTTAAAACTGCTGACAAAACTAGTTGTCCCTTTGTAAACAGAAATCCATCATAATTGCGAGAGGAGTCAATAGTTACATCTTGTTTGAATCTCCCCCTCCCCGAATACCTGTATTTTCTCCCATCCTCAGTTGAAAATAACATGTCACCTATTTTCAAGCAAAAATTTTCCATAACTTACGGACCACCTTCAGGTGCTATATTTGTAATGGGAAATTTTGCTTGTAAATAGGTGACATGTTATATTCGATGCCGTCGAAATTCTGAAAAATGCTATAATCTTTCATTTTGGAGGGTTTAAAATTGCGCTAAATTGTTCATTAATACGGATGGACAACACAAAAGTCACAAATAATTATTTTTTGTAGATTTTGACGACGTCGAAAATAATCTGTCACCTAATTTCAAGCTAACTTCCATTACTTATATAGCATTTTAATGGAAAGTGTCTTTTTTTAGCTGATTCCAGTTCAGTCAGAGGGGCTAAAACGGAGTCTCCTTCGGCGCTGCTACTTAGCATCGGAATTCATATCTCAATGTTTTAAAAATCTCAGTTATTTTGTTATTTGGTCTCACGATAATATATATAAAATATAGGCTTTAACCTTTCTTACTCGGGTGGGTTTCCAAGTTAGGATCCTGTTCTGGGTCGAATCGAATATCGAATCAGGTAGATGATTTCGAATCGAATGCAATTTCGAAACGATTCCTCTCAAGTGTTGTATTCAATAAGCCTTTTCCGAAACTGCCATCTTGCTTTTTAATCCCCCCCCCCCCCCCGGATACCTGTATTTTCTCCCACCCTCAGTTGTACTATACTCCGTTTCCATTTTTGTCCGTGTCCCCTTTCTTGAACATACGGCTGAACCTTTTGAAAATTTCATTAAGGCCAACAAACCTGATGGTATCTCCCAGGTAGGTTCTATAACTGCAACTGGAAGAGTCCATATTCATTATTTGGGATGGACCAATTAATATTTTCAACGTGCAGCCTTGTGGCTGCACGTTGAAAATATTGATTGGCCAACCCCACATATTCACTGAGAAGCCTTCCTACTTAATAAAATTATGACGTATCGAAAACCGGTCTCTTTAAATTAGGGGGTTAAAGATGTTCTAGACTCTCATTTTTCATTTGTTATCTCATACAGTCCTGACTGCTGTGAGACAGCCTTGACTTTGGTTCATATCAAAGTTTAAGAATAATGAAAGTAAAAAAAAAAATGTTCAACTGTTTAACTTCTAAGATATGTTGCTCGCGAAATTCAATTCATTAACACAACACCAGCTGAAAAAAGAATGTTATACGCCCTTCAACTTCCTTCCTTAAAATATGACATGTTGCGATGGAAGAATTGACGTCTTCTTGTCTTTATTTCCTGCATTGTCGGTTCTGTGCCTCGTTTGCATGTACAACTGCACTTGCCAGACATTTGCTGCATCTATATGCAAGTAAGTGCACACATTTGTACCGTGCAGTCTGTACGAATGTCTAGATAACGAGTGCTGTTTCATGAATGTTAGAACACTTTGATAACGGTTTATTTTAAACCAACTGCCTCGACAGATTCAGGAATTCCACTAGACATAGTGCTGAGTCTGAGCCACAGACTGAAAACTGTAAAGTTTTTCAGAAGTTGCCTCCGACGGGAGTTGATCCCGGGCATTCGGCACCCAATCGTCTCGCCTTAAATGCTCTGTCACCATAGCAACTGAACCAACGGCACCCCTCCCCCTTAAAAAGTTTGCACTTAACTCAGCGAGTATGTCAGTTCACATTTACAACCTGACCACAGACCGATATTACAGAAATGACAATTACTGAAATTTTTGAATTGTCTTCTTTTTTTTTTTTTTTTGTTGTGAGATTTACCTGCGAATCGTTTGCCTCAACATTCGATGCATATATATTCAAACCAAACTCTGATACTGGACAGGTAATCAGTATATTGTGTTTAAGAAGCTAGAACAGCTCGAGACCTCTTAAACTAGGCTCTCTTTTGTAACGAACTCGAACTGCGTGGGCGAGTTTAGGCTTTCAACAACAAATATATATTATGCTCAAAGAGTTTCACACAAACATCATAATTACGACTTTGGCTCTTGAAAAGAACCATCGACCTCTATACAATTGTATTGCCGGAGCGTCAATGAAAAACGTTGCTACTCAATTCCCCGACCCCACCCTACCCCAAGATAACACCAAGTCATTCGACGCGGTAACTCCTCCCATTGATGACGTTTGATGACGTGACTGCTATTACAATGTGACTGTGGTCACAGTGTAACAGCTTTCACATCATGAAACATCAAATGAAGCCTGGTGCGAAAGTTAGGTACTCGATATCAACTTACCAATCTCGGCACTTGTTTTGTTTTGGATGTTTGGTTGATAGTAACTAAAATATACTATAAATATTCAATTTTATATTGCTGCGCAAAATGTGTACAACATCACCATTTTCTGTAGCAACAACTGACCCCCCCCCCCTCCACACACCCACACACACCCACACACACCACCACCACCACCGCCACCACCATATTCATTTTTCACAGACAACAAATTATATTCTTTAAAAATGGATCGGCGATTGCGTGGCATAAGAAAATTAAAAACCTCTGACAATTGTTTTGGTTAGCATTATTTTTTTGGTAGCAACAACTGACCACGCCCCCCCCCCCCCCGCCACCACGCCCAACGTGAAGGTTGATGAGACCCTGAGACCCTTTTCTGTATGAGACCAATGCGCGTTCCAGCAATCCATTTGTATAGAGATTAGTCAATAAGAAGACTAGTTGCTTTTGGAGGTGAAAGGCTGAGGTCAGAGGGTTATAAAATTTAGGGACATGCTCTTAGAGGCGTGGGTCCCGTGAACTTTAGGTCACTTACGGGATGGTAGGTGTCAAACGTCTCGACTGGATCAAGCCATGATCATAAAACTTGCATTTTGTCCCCAAGCAAAACAAAAAAACTGAACCGCAGTGGTCCACTTGTAGCCAAAGAGGAGCGCAATGAGCTAACGCGTACATTGTATGGAATAGAGAGAAATCGCTTGACTGGACTGGTTACGTGAAATAATTCATAAGAGGTGAGGGACGTTGTACAAACACGAGTGCGCGAATGCGCACGAGTGTTTTACAATATAGTCCCTCGCCTCGAATGAATTATTTCACGTAACCGGTCCAGTCAAGCGATTACTCTTTATTTTTCATTATTAACGATAATTATATTATTTAATCCTCTACCTAACGTAACGGCCAAAAACGGCCAACGCTATAATAAAAACTCGCCAATTAATTTTCATTATTTTTTCACTTTTTGTCTCTAAAACATAGGTTATGACCCCTCATTGGAACGAGCTCGTTCCATTGAGGGGTCATAACCTATGTTTTTCCGACAAAAAATGAAAATAATAGTTATTCCAGATTTTTTTTGGCAAGTGTCGTCTGCTTTTCATGTTAGGTAAAGGGTTAAAAAACAATGAAGTCCCCATTACACCCACGGCAAAGCGTCTTCGTTTGCGCGCACGTATACATGACACAAATGTTGATTGCATAATTCACTTGTGAAGTTATCGTTTATAATCAAACCCGGAAATCCTAGTAAATCACACTTTGGGAAGTAATAAACGCTATTCGTATACATACCTCCTACCAACGCGAATCGACGTTTTATTTTAGTTCAAACTGCTTGGCTATGCTACCTGTTCCCAGAATGGATGCAGGACTGGGGCGCGATGTAAATTTTTCCAACGATAAAACAAATTATTTCCACCATAAAATCCTGTTCAGACAGTTCTGCCTGCACACTTTCCGATTCGATGTCGACATCGAACCCCAATTCGACTCGAGAGACTCTATCGAAGGATAGAAATTCCAATTTGCAGTGCACTAGATACCTATTGATACTTCATCACCGAGATACGTTATTGGGCTTGTGCACCTATGTTGCACGTTATTTGCAACTGAGGTACAATTTTTCGCGCGCTCCTAAAATATAAGCAGTGCGATATATCTTACAATTTCTATGCCACTCCTTAGGCCTACCTGGGCTCTACGCTCTTTTTACAAACACGGCAAAGGTTATTTTAAAAATTACGATAGAAGCACCGAGAACGAACACATTCAACTCTTTAATTTCTGCTTTTCCATAATGACATTGCCATGCAGAAAAGATGCCTTGTTTTACGCGAGTCAGTTTTTAACCCTTTACCTAACACGAAAAGCAGACGACACTTGCAAACAAAATTCTTGAATAACTATTTTTTTTTCATTTTTTGCGTAAAAACATAGCTTATGACCCCCTCATTGGAACGAGCTCAGCGAGCACGTTCCAACGGGTGGTTATAAGCTATGTTTTTCAGACAAAATTGAATGATATTTGTGAATAGCGTTGGACGGTTTTGACCATTTCGTTGGGTTGGACAAATTGTTTATTATCTTTTTCCTGCAGCCATACAGTTGTAGTTCAAAGGTGAAAATAAAAGAAAATACTCTCGTCAGATCTCCGAAGTTAAGCAACGTCGAGCCCGGTTAGTTCTTGGATGGGTGACCGTCTGGGCGATCGATTCAGACTCTCGCGTTGTGTCCTTGCGCAAGGCACTTAACCCCGATTGTCCACATGGGGGCACGATGACGCCGTGTACTAAGGCGTACTGCACATCGATTCTGCGCATGCCTTCAACCAATCTAACCCTGTCTGTGCTGCAATGCGGAGTTACGATGTTGGGGAGCTGGCAGCTGTGCGTCGTTGCTCGGTGGTTCTCTCCGGGTACTCCGGCTTCCTCCACCCGTAAAACTGTCACCGACACGATATGACCTTGGGTGTTAAAGTGTCGTTAAACCTTAATAAATAAATAAATAAATAAATAAATAAATAAATAAAAGAAAATTCATAAGTTCCCATTCAGCTGTTAACCAAGACTTTGTGGTGTCTGTGTATGTATGTGTGAGCCCGAGTGCTAGTGTTATGGATACATGATAGCGAGAACGGGGAGAGGGGGAGAGAGAAGGCATGCATGCGGGAGGTTTTGGAGATGTTTGTGATAAAAGCCCTCGCTCAGAATTAAGACCCACGAAGCACGTGTCTCCAAAATATGAAATTGCATTTAAAAGTCGAATTTAAATAATTCTTCTAAAAATAAGTTTCTACTGCTCATATACGACTTGCACGCTATCTTCTTACGTTTCCTCTCGAGTGTTGCATTGCATGCCACCGTATAATGCATTTCTTTATTGCAACTTCTGATTGCATTTGGTTTCACATTTTTCCACTTTATTTTTTTGAAGATTGTTAGATGGGTATAGATTTTCAAATTGACGACGGAAGTCACTCAGGAAGTGGTGAGAGGCATGATTGAGATTGGTCTAATATAGGGATATCCCAATTGCAGAAACGCTGTTGATATATTAACCCTTCACCTAACATGAAAAGCAGACGACACTGTCAAACAAAATTCTTGAATAACTAATTTTTTTCATTTTTTTGTCTCAAAAACATAGGTTATGACCCCTCTTTTGGAACGAGCTCGACGAGCTCGTTCCAAAGAGGGGTCATAACTTATGTTTTTGAGACAAAAAATTAAAAAAATAATGAAAATTAATTGGCGATTTTTGTGAATAGCCGGTTTTGGCCGTTACGTTGGGTAAAGGGATTTACTGTCTGAAATCCCCCGTCGGAAGTGGAGTGGTGCTTGCTTTTTGTGGTAAACAAGTTCTGCTTTACCGGTAAACTAATCGCCGGAATCACCACATGGAGTGGAAGTCCTCTAAAGAGGGCGGCATAAGTATAAACGATTGGCTAAAATTGACTTCACACATATACTGCGGTCATGATACAGCCATAGGTGCTGAAAACGATCTTAAACACCAATAAATAAATAAATAACTGTCTGGAATCTCATTGTTTGGCTTCTCGTGGCTGTATTGGGGCCTTGGAATATATATTAATCCTATGTGGCATAATTCTAACTTTAACTGTTTTCTCACGGCAACAAACGGGCGCTCCAACATTCAATCCCGGGTTGAACTTGATGAGAAGTACCTTGACAGTTGTTCACAGCCAAGACATCCCAAGAAACAATTACAAAGCCACATGATACAGATTGTCATTTTGTAGCAAAAATGTCTAAAATGTCGAAACATTTCGTCGTTAAATCAATGTTTTATTAAATTGGACAAAAAGGCACTAACAACAAGCTATACAAAATGCGTTATGCATTGGGAACGTTGCTTTAAGTTGCGGACACCCAGTCCTGGAAATGAGACGGGTGCAAGTGCAATTTTTCCCTTCAGCACCCGAACGCTAAAAAATGCACTTGTTGAAAAATGTTGTGGAGCACTAATATACTGTGAGGGCATATAAATGTGTGTTGTTTTGAGAAAGCAGCAGTCTGTGGCCAGTGGCAAGTTACTGTCATAATTCAGCAATTCCTTATACATTTAACCCCTTGAACTGAGCGGCCTTTTTCTGACCAGGAACACGAAACGTCATAACGTCATTAAATAGGATGGATGTTCAGTAAATGTGTGGGGTAGAACAATTAATATTTTCAACGTGCAGCCCCGAGGCTGCACGTTGAAAATATTGATTTTTCTACCACAAATAATGAATATGAACTCTTCTAGTTACTGCCATTGAACTGACATGGAAGATACCACTAGTATTCAAAGGGTTAAGGTTTCTGGTGTTTGGTGACAGTGTTCCATCGAAAATTCATTCACTACCATTTTACGGGTGCAATTTACTCCTCTGATTTCACGGGAGCTTAAAACTGCACCCATCAGTTTTATTCATTTCCAGCACTGGACACCCGTACCGGTGTGATTTTGGTGGAATTTTAACGACTGTGAGTGCATTTTCGGACATTTTTGCCGATCACCTTGACCAATCATATTTCATTGGTAAAAAAATATGTACAGTTATTCTTGAGTTGGAAGATCGGTGCAATGTTTGTCAACGACGGTTTTGAAACATTGCTGTCAAATTGACATCAAATTACCTTCTTCCTTAAGCCTATCAAATATTTAATAAGAATTGTAAAGCAAACAATTAAACGATTATATAGTTACTGCCTGGTGTATTGATTGTATTTGCCGTTTATAAAGCTCTGATGTTATCTTTTCAATGTCCCAGTTGGTTTATTTTTAAGGAACAATGGCGTATCTGATTGTGCAATCTGTGACCGTTATTGGACTGAATGGGATTCTCACCACATCGACCGTTTGATACTATTCCTGGGTTGATGTATTGCCTTTCGTTCTGCAGTTTTGATATTTTTGCTTCTTATTATCTCGGTTTTTGTTTGTAGAAATATAGGTTTTTGGCTTTCAAGTAAAAGCCCAATATGCACTCTGAAATCAGTTGGGCTAAAATCAACCCAAATCAACTGAGTTGAGTGAATATGAACCCAATTGGGTTCATATTCACTCAACGCAGTGGATCTGGGTTCATTTTTAACCCCACTGATTTCAGAGTGTGAAATCTAATTAAAATATAACAACGACAACGGTGAAATATTTGGTTAAATATCCACAAAAATATTGTTTTGTACATATTTCTTACCCCTGTTAACACCAGCTCTTGAGACTGATTCTTGGAAAGACCTTGAAGTGCTCGATATAATAGGGGGATATGATCTATGATTTTAGGGCAAAAAATGAATAATTTTACGTTATTCAAAACTTCTTTTTTTTTTTGAAAGTGCGGCCTCCTATTGATGTTAGTTGAAGAGTTAAGCGCGGTGACCATCATCTCTAGAAAGGCTCGAGCTTGCCAGTTTGCAAGCCCTGCTACAGTACTTGACTAATATGAAGGACACCGTACTTGGAGAGAATATGATGTTCGATAACAGTAATAATAAGGTTGACAAATGAAAGGTTGGTCAGGGTGGGGAGTAAGAAATGTGAAAGGCCTTGGCATTGAATCGGGTCTTAAAATTTGAGAGAAACGATTTTATCCTTCCTCTAGTGGTCATCTAAATGAAAAAACAGATAACCGAAAAGTTGTTCATCTGGAATCACAAATTGTTCGTCAAAAAGTTGTGTCATATCATTTGTTTTAAAATGTTTCTGTGGGGCGACCCTTCTCTTCAATACTCAAACTCCCTAAGGCAACTGACTCACCCCCTCCCCCACCCCACCACCCGGTGCATATCGCACATGCTTTCGAAATCTGTGAACTGTCATACAGTAGAGCCATCGTGTATGGATCAAAATCTCCGGCTTGTCATTTTTTTCCATGCATATAATTCAATGATGATCCATTATGACACCTAGCAAAATTTCCACCAATGAAGCACCGGGATTATCCCGGTGCTTCATTGGTGGAAATTCGCTAGGTGTCATAGCGGATCATCTCTGAATTATTTGTGTTGGAAAATGCCCACCCATAGATTTTAACCCATCCACGATGACTGTACTCTAATCGGTCCTCTTTAGTATATCCAAATGAACGGTATATAGTCATCTCAAAATTCGAGATTTTATTCTCTGATTGAATTCGATTTTCGGGAACATTTCTTCTCAACCCTTCCCTGGTATGAAATTTTAGAACCGAGGTTTAGTATGGAGCTTAGAGTATAGGCTTAAAAGCAGACAGAAAATTTTAACCGGATCGCCACTGGGCCGAACTGCTCCGTTCCAATTTCTCACCGCAGCGCTGTGTAGAAACTAACATGTTTAACCTTTACCAAACGCAGACGATATCAAAAATTGTTATTTTAAATACTTTTTTTTTCTTTTGTTTTAATCTTTCAAAACAAATCATCAAATCCATATCAATGGAACGAGCACGATATATATTTTTCCAACTACTTTATCGGTATATCATGATGACCGATGCGGCATAAAAAATACGCCATTGAATCCCAGATGCTTTTCGTTTGTTTTTCTTGGGATGATCTTGATTTCGCACAAGATTATATATAGGAAATCTGGACCCAGCGATATAGGAGATCGCTTTTGTACAGTCGTTGCATCTGATGACTATTATGGACAGAGGCCTAACTATGGAGGTTATAGGGGATGACACCCACCACCCAATAATTTTCCAGTCGGGACACTTTCCTCTGGATTGGAGTCTTCAGATCGATTCTCTCTTGCTGTTTATCGTGTCCTTTCTTACGGGACTAGATTGCTTCTTGGTCCTGTACCATGCATGCAATCGGTCACATGCAGATGGAGGTATGTGACTTCTTGGGGATGTTGGGCCGCGTAATGTTAAGGTGACACGTGTTTCCGTCATACATTATATATAATGTTCGCCGCTATCTTGGTTTTTATAGCGACACGTGATTTCTGTGTAAATTAAAGTTCTCTGGTGGGACTGTGGTGTGTACTAAGGGTGCGTTGCTTTATAAAAGAGTGCATTTCTGGTTCGAATTTTCCCCAAATCCTCGGTTACTTCCTAGAATTACCACAAACAACCCACAAAATCCCCGGTTTCTAACTATTTAGTTCAGGAAGGATTTCCCATTTTGTCCAATAATAGGCCTGTTCTTTTGTATTTGATTCAATCTTACCCAAATATACCCAACAATTTCCCTAAATAGCCTAAAACCGCCCAAAATCACTTTATTTGGTTCCGATTCCCGCAGAATTACCCCTTTTGCCAATACAGTGGAACCCACTTAATTGGATATTTCTTAATTGTATATCCCTGTTAATTGAATATAATGTCCCATCACAAAACCATTTACCATACCTCCAGTACAAATTTGACCTGTTAAATGAATATAGGTTTTAGAGTAAACTCCTGTTAATTGAATAAAAAAATCTTGTAACATGTCGAGAAATTACCCTGACTCTACCCAGTTTTCCTTTGTTTACAGACCTATTTGGCCTAGGTACACCCAATAGAGGCATTTAATCTATTATATCTTGTTTGACAGAGCTCATGGAGCTCTGTCAAACAAGATATAATAGAATAAATGCTAAGTTTGTCTCTAGAATACAAGAAAGTGACACAATCCCTGTTAATTGAATACTCCTGTTAATTGAATAATTTTCATATGCAAAGTTCCTATTCAATTAATAGGGTTCCACTGTAATAGGCGCGTCCTTTTGTATAAGAGTCAATCTAAGTATCCAGAATCCTCGGTTACGTCCTAGGATTACGGCAAATAACCCGGTAACTATTTATTTGGGTCGGTTTTACCACTAAATTCGCGGTGTCCACCTATTTATTTCGGGTAGAATTTCTGGAGAATCCCACCTATAAGAACAGCGCGTAGTACTACAGGAAATAAGGATGAACAGCGACGTTCCAGACATTTTTTTATATAACTCCTCTTAACCCAATATAAGTTCGCCACGTGATAAATAAAATGAACCCCAAATTGTCGAAAGATTGTACATCACCACACGTCTTCTAAAACAAACAGTAAATGAAGTAGTTTACCCTCTCGCACATATTTTCAATACTTCCTTCATTACTGGCATAGTACCGGATGGGGTGAAAATTGCGACGGTGCCAAATATTTTTAAAGCCGGTGACGAGCACAGTTTTACTAATTACAGATCGATCAGTATACTACCTGTATTCTCAAAAATAACAGAAAAGCTCATGGAGGTGAGACTTGTAAATCTCCTGAACAGGTTTAATATTTGATACCATCACCAATGCGGATTCCGAAAGCGACATAGTACAATTCACCCAGTTCTCCAGCTTCTAAAAACCACCGGGATAGAAAATAATAAACCGGACAAGAACAGTACATTGACATTGTTCTTGGACCTATCTAAAGCATTTGACACGATAAATCATGAAATACTATTAGGCGAACTGGAAAAGTATGGCAAATGTGGTCTCACTAACAGATGCTTCAGAAGCCACCTGTCTAACAGATCACAGTATGTTATTTTTGGAGAACATAAATCAGACCTTCCCAACCAGTGCTGTGGTGTTCCGCGGGGTTCAGTTCTAGGCCCGGTGCTTTTCCTTCATTATATCAACGATATTAGTAACTCAACCTCACTCAACATTTTATCATTTGCTGACAACACTACTGTGCACTGCTCAGGGTCCCATAATAATCCCATAACAACGTATTTTAATGATGAAATTAAAAAACTATTTGAATGTTGCTCTGCTAACCAGCTAATGTTGAATGCGAAAAAACAAAGGACATTGTATTGAACCCAAATGAAAGAAGCAATAATAATGTTTGCCAAGAGCTAAAAATAAATAACCAAATAATAAACAAGGTTGTGGCCACCGAAGCCGAAAATTCCTGAAGTTTCTTGGAATAAACATTGATGAACATTTGACCTAAAAGGCTCTCAATTATGTTCCAAAATATCACTCGCGAACTATAGTCTTAACAAAGTTGAGAGAATTCTCTCCCATGAAGCAATGAAAACGCTATATTACGTCTTAATACACAGCCACCTACTACACGGAATTCAGGTATGGGGTAGCTGCTGGGCTATTAAGAACCTTGTGAACATGCAAAAACGATCACTGCGAATAATTAACAACAGATAATACAAAGTCCATACAGACCCCTAATTCAAGAAAGACAGATTACTAAAGGTTGATGAATTGTCTAAATTAAATGCATTTTATTGGGCAAATAAGCTATCGATGAAGTGCTCGAACGAGTGACTCCTCTTACGATACTTATGCTCCTCTGGGTATTGGAGGATACCGTTTATATGATACTTAGCGGGGATTGTCTGTCTGAAGATAGTTATACTGTTATGTCGCCTAGCGCCTGTTTCGTTTGTGGCTTCTAGGCCATCCACACTTCTTTATAGCTCCAAGGCCACTACTGCTGATTTGACCGTTGTTACCACGGTCTGTCCTATGATTAGCGGCCACTCTTTACTTCCACTACTGCTAGTCTGTAACACAACTATTAGCTACTGCTAGCTGTCCTGTGCTAGAGTCTCCTACACTTACTACTCACTACGATGACTCTCAGAACCTATATCACTATACCACAACCCTTACGGGTCCCGGTAAGTTTCAGTATCATACTTATCGGTAGGTCTCATAGTCATAGTCACGTGGATAAGTTACATCATGTTTGCTTGTCATGGTAGCCGGCGTGAACCACATTACATACAAGCCTGAAAATAAGCAATCATTTGCAGAAGGTGAATGTGCTGATGCTACCCCATACAGTGGGTCAGTGTATTCCCTGGATACCTCTTTCTGGTTAGGTTTGACACCTTGATTCATATTGGGGTTCACATGGGGTAAATTTAGTGATGCTACCCTGCTGTGCAGGGTAGCATCACTAAATTCACCCTTTGGGAACCTCATTTTGAAGATGTTACACACTAAAAACTAATGTGTTAAAACTGACACTTTCAAGGTGTTAAACCCATTCTAACTCTTGGGGTTTGATTTTAACACTCAAAGGGCAATGCTTTAAGCACTTAGACATTACAATCGTCAGACATCTGAAACTTGAATGGATGGCACTTTCCATGTGTCTAGCATTGATGGTTCTTCCAGAATCGTCCATAATTTGATTTGCGCTTGGTGGGTACATAATTAAAAGGACACAACGCAGATGACGCGAATCAGGCTCGAAGGTTCGAGCCTGATCCGCGTCATCTGCGTTGTTTCCTTTTAAGTGTCGTGACATTACACTTGTCAAGTGGTATTTTGTAACACCTGTCAAGTTCTGGGATATCTACACTTGAACAAAGTGCTAGTTCAGCACTTAGTAAGTGTTAAATACAGCACTTCAAGTGTAGTTTTTAACACTTTAGTTTTTAGCGTGTAGTCTGCTTATTTTTTGCCTTGATTACATACTATTTACAGCATTCTGGAAATTTAAAGAAGAGATATTCTCACTAATATACAGTGAAAGTCCGTTTATAGAATTACGCGATGCAATTCTCTGTGACTAATTGTAAGGATTGTTGTTTACGACAAGACATTTCTTGAGAGCAACGTCTTTATCTGCAGACAATTTAATGAGTTTCACAACACGTAAAAGTACTGAGGTGGTTACCGTCGTTCGGGACACATTGTCGATCTTCATATGGAATGTTTCCGGTGACACTGCGCTGGGTCATTACAAACTAAGTAACTTAACTTTCCATTAAATGAGAGTGGTAGTAATCGCGTGTACTCTTCCCGTTAATGCACATATTAAGGTAATCTGATAACTGTCTGCGGCGTTAAATGGATGGACGTACTCCATTCATTTGAAAGACAACTACAGTTATTGAATTACTTACATTCTCGCCACATGCAAAGTACCTTTCATGTCAATGCCATCCGTGCTTTGTCTGCTCTTGGCATAGAGGGGTGGTGACTGTCCGACATGAAACAGAGTGCACATTGGAACCGCACGCCTGCCACACCCACTCCCGCGTTGTAGGGAATTGGGGAATGAGGAGACACGCCAACCACTCCCACGCTTCTTGAAAAATGTCAGCCCAATATACATTCATGCCTGATATTCCCAAAACTGATTCATGTTCTTTCACCGTAATATTTTTGGGGTTATTTTGCAATAGTTTTTCTTTATCCCTTTGAACCCTAAGGGTCGCTTTTCCTGCCCGGGGACATGTTGCCTCATAATTTCTCCAAGTAGGATGGTTGCGCAGTGAATGTGTGGGGTAACCAGTCAATATTTTCAACGTGCAGCTCATAAGGCTGCACGTTGAAAATATTGAATGGTCTACCATCTTGTACTGAATGTGGAATATTCCAATTGCTGTCATTGAACTGACTTAGAAGATCCCATCAGCATTCAAAGGGTTAACTTTCTGAGTACTTAGGCTTTCAAAACGTACTCAAGAGCTATAATTAGTACGAAAAGTTAATTTTCCCTGGGAAGACCCGGTGAAGGGGTGTACATGCTCTTAATCCAGTACAACGTGAAATGAAGTGGGTTGAAAAGATTATCTTTCTGCTGTCATTAGCCTGTTCACTTTAGTGAGTTAAATATCAAAAAGTTATAATGGTCTTTAAACCGAAACGATCCTCGGTTCGATCCCCGTCATGAGTAACAGCGTTGTGTCCTTGGGCAAGGTATAATCCCAATTGCCGACATGGCGACACGGTCAATGGTAATGGCACAAGGTTCTAATTGTGGTAGAATAGATTTGGTTCCAGTTGCTCGACCGTGTTACCGTAAAGGGACACCGTGGCTCAGTGGTTTCGGCATGGGTCTTTAAACCGAAACGATTCACGGTTCGATCCCCATCATGTGTAGCTGCCTTGTGTCCTTGGGCAAGGCATAATCCCAATTACCGACATGGCGGCACGGTGTCGCTATGTACCAAGGTGTACTGCACGTTTATGGTGTCACTTGTCTTCAACCAATGCAAACCCTGCTTTTGCAGAGTTAGTACGTCGGGGAGTGTTACGGTTGCTTGCAGTTGTTCGGTAGTTCTCTCTGGGTATTCCGGCCTCCTCCACCCGTACAACTTTCCAACACGAGGTGACCCTGGCTGTCGAAACTGTCGTTAAATTCATTAAATAAATATAATAATTATTTCACAGCATGTCATTGACAATGCCAAAACAGTGGTCCTCGCGGAAACGTCCTTTACCTAACATGAAAAGCAGACTACACTTGCAAAAAAATCTTGAATAACTAATTTTTCATTTTTTGTCTCAAAAACCTAGGTTATGACCCGTCGTTGGAACGAGCTCGGCGAGCTCGTTCCAATGAAGGGTCATAACTCATGTTTTAGACACCAAAAATGAAAAAATAATGAAAATTAATTGGCGAGTTTTGAGAATAGCGCTGGCCGTTTTTGGTCGTTACGTTAGGTAAAGGGTTAAATAATATAATTATCGTTAATAATGAAAAGTAATAAACAGAGTAATCGCTTAACTGGACTGGTTACGTGAAATAATTCATTCGAGGCGAGGGATTATATATTGTAAAACACTCGTGCGCATTCAGTAGTTCTCTCTGGGTATTTCGGCCTCCTCCACCCGTAAAACTGTCCGACACGAAGTGACCCTAGCCATCAAACATGTCGTTGAATCCTAATAAATAAATAAATAAATAAATAAATAAATAAATAAATAAATATCGTTACGAAATATTTATTCTAAGAACGAAACACATCGATCTTTATTGCACCAGGTTTAAAGTTTAAGTAAAAGAGCTTTACGGAAATTCACGAAAGTTAATTGTTACAGTACGAAGCCGAAGAAGTGTCCTTTAAGGTTATCTTGCTTCCAGAACCGATAAGTTAACATTGTTCTCTCTCTCTGTCTGTTGTGACATGAGAAAGTCGACTATCCTAGTGATTTTGCTCTGTTGTAAATGGTTATCGATTTGTAGCTGTTGGCGAGGTGTCATGTAAGATAGTTTTGTAGACAATGTACTTTTAAAAAGGTTCTGAAAGAGGTAATTGAACGTTCTGGTATTATAGCCACATAGGAGTTCGCGTTAGAATAAAGACGATATTTTTCCTGTCTGAACAGCTGTATAATTATGTTAGTCGCATCATTTACTTAAAGCTTACGAAGTTATTTACCCGCCCATTCCTATATGTTGCAGAATGCTGAAGCGTAGGAACCGGGCGGAGGCAAGTTCAGAGGCACCGAAAGCAACCGAAGGCCGGGGTCAGGTCCGGTAAGCCTAAGGGGACATTTATGTAACTCAGTTACCTACACGGAATGCAGTTGTGACGCTGAATGATATGGTGCCATATATTTACCTGTCACTTCCTTTGTTAACATCCAGCTGTCAGAGACACGATCATAACCCCTGAGAACGAGGAACCTGCAATGCGCTGCCGATTTCACGTTTTACACTGTGATCCTATGCGCATGTCCGTCGGTAACGCCGACGGACATGCGCATAGGATGACAACTTCATACACAGATTGTCGGTCACGCGTTTCAACATAGAATCAATTTGTACCAAACAATTTTTCTCTAAGTGAAAAATGGACATATCCGCTCGCCCCCGTAGGCTAAGGTCAGAGTGGGCAGCTGCCCCCGCTGCCCCACATGCGTTCGGCGACCCTGGGCATGTCAGTCCCCCGGGGCTCAAATGCAGTCACTTGAATGTTGTATATTTCTTTGGGGTTCCCTTTATTGCAATTTTACAATCGCGCTGACTCGGATAATTTTCGAATCGTCGATATGTTCTCAAAATCATACCACGTGACCCTTCATGAACGCTTTTTGTATCATCAGGTCTCCGATATAGGAGAAAAGTTCAAGAGGAGACACTTGATGAGATTTAGAGAGCAGTTTGACTATTCGAAAAGTTCCGAATCAGCGCGATTCGAATCGAATCTAACCTCGGGACGAAATCGAATCGAGTCGAATTTCGAAGCTTCGTGTGGCTTTATCCACCACGTAGAATTTTCATGAAGTATAATAATAAACGTGAACGACTTAGCTATCCAGTTCTTGAAGAATAAGTGCATTTAAAAAATATTTTTACGCATGCGTATTCAATAAGGACTACATTATTAAGAACGCGGGGCGGAAGAAAGTTGGCAGTTCGTACTTTTCCAGCCGCCAGTAATCGTGCACCTGAGGAAGCGCGGTGGCCTATTGGTTAGAGCATTGGACTGAAAACTGCGTTGTGTTCTTGCACAAGGCACGTGATCCCGATTATCCATGTGGGGGGGGGGGGGGGTATGATGGCGCTGTGTGAACTGCGCGTCGATGGTGCACTTGTCTTCGGCCCTCTTAACTCTGCTTTGGGGCATTCTAGAATGAAATGTTCCAAGGTCTCCGTTACTCCTAAAATACAAATTTGTCACACTCTTTCCTCGCCTTTCCCATTCTCCCCCTCTATTCCAGTGACTTCGATATACAAAGCAGCTTTTTGGACGATAATTTTACTACGAACCCAACTCCGGTACACGTATTTGTTTTCTTGTTTATTCATTATGGCTTAGCACACTTTCAACAGCAAGGGAATATCGTGTTGGACAGATTTACAGATGGAGGAAGCCGAAGTATCCAGAGTGAACCACCGAGGAGCTGCGAGCAACTATCAGACTATTAATAACCCAGCACAGAATACCAGTGGAAAAATGGGATGAAAAGCTGTAGGATACACGCGTTAAAAACTACACTTGAAGTGCTGTATTTAACACTTACTAAGTGCTGAACTTGCACTTTGCTCAAGTGTAGATATCCCAGAACTTGACAGGTGTTGACAATAATACCACTTGACAAGTGTAATATCGCGACACTTAAAAGGAAACAACGCAGATGACGCGGATCAGGCTCGAACTCTCGAGCCTGATCCGCGTCATCTGCGTTGTGTCCTTTTAATTATGTACCCACCAAGCGCAAATCAAATTATGGACGATTCTGGAAGAACCACCAATGCTAGACACATGGGAAGAGCCATCCATTCAAGTTTCAGATGTCCGACGATTGTAATGTCTAAGTGCTTAAAGCATTGCACTTTGAGTGTTAAAATCAAACCCTAAGAGTTAGAATGGATTTAACACCTTGAAAGTGTCAGTTTTAACACTTTAGTTTTTAGTGTGTAAGTGGATTTGGAATGGATCAATTTTATAGTTAGGGAGATCGAGAGAGTGTCGATGGGAGGAATTATGAAACAATTTCTGACCGAATGCTGGGAGATTAGGAGGGAGAGTAAGGGAGGAATAGCCAGACTGGGGGATTGGATCAATGTAGACCTCCTCGTTACAGGACCGCGAAAATGAGCGGAAGGTCGAAGAATTACTATTATTATTATATGTAATAACCAACGGTCACGTGCAATGACGTATTTTAAGACCGACTATTTGCAGTGACGGCTATAGTCATGACTTTCATCCGTCCGTCCGGGCCAACGAAACCTGTTTAGGAGGTATTATTTTTAGGTGGTTAGTCGAAATTAGGGTAGTATTAGGGTTAAGAGAGGGGTGGGGTTAAGGTTAGGGTTAGCCCCAGGGCAGTGCTAAAGGTTTGAGGGGGTTAGAACCCAGTGGGGTGGGGGTTGGGGTCAGGGGTAAGGCTTTAGTTTTTATAGCCCCTAATCCTTTTGGTCTGACTAGGGTGGGGTTAGGGTCAGGGGTGGGATGGGGTTGGGTTAGGGTAAGGGTTAGCCCCAGAGTAGATCTTAAGGTTGGGGAGGGTTAGGTCCCAAGGGGGTGAGGGTTAGGGTCAGGGTGGGGTTCTAGGGTTTAGTGTCAGGGTAGGGTAGGGTTAGGGTTAGGGTGTGGTTTTTGAGTGGATGGGGTGGGGTTAGGGTTAAATATAAGTTCTAGGGTGGAGGGGCTGGGGTTCTGGCTAAAATAAGGTGATGGACATATAAAATGTTTTTTTCGTAGCCCTTAAACCCAAATAGTTGGACTGTCCGTCCGTCTGTCCGTCCGTCTGTCCGTCCGTCCGTCTGTTAACATTTGGAGTTTTGGTTAAACTTTGTGGTTAGATTTAGATTTAGATTTATTTTATTTTGCGGTATAAATATGCATATATTACAGAATTGGTTACAGAATTGTTATAGCAAAGTTTTTTACTGAAGGTTCAAGTGGTTTGGGGGGGGGGGGGGGTCCTGTTTAGTCATGACTTTCGTCTGTCGGTCTGTTAACATTTGAAGTTTTGGTTAAAGTTTGTGGTTAAAGTTTTTTAATCAGCCTTAAAGTTTTTTGTTTTTCTTTTCTTTTAAATTAATATTACTATTGATTGTATCATTCTCATTATGTTTTTTTTATGTTTCATGTTATTTTGGGAAATATTTAACCCTTTTTGTATGGCAAATTAACTTACGACTTCCAGGTTAAAGTCTTTGGTTAAAGTTGTTTGTTTTTTGGGGGGGTTTTTTGGTGGGGGGGGGGGGGTTAAAATTACACCTTTAATTCTTCAAACAGTTTAGTGGAATGTCACTGTTTCTTATTTGGGACAATGTCTACTGTCTACTGAACATTTCTACAGTGATTTTCATTAATATCGGCATCATTTTAACCCCTTTTAAACATGTTTTCAGACATACTTTCTTTGTATTTGAAATTAGACTTTGCCACATACTTTCTTACTCCAATTCTTGCATGCCCAATACAACTTAATGATTGCATTTACATCAATGATTTCTTTTATCGGTTTTAGGAAATATTTAACCCTTTTTTGCCAAACAATTTTACTTAGTATTCCCAGCTTAAAGTTTCAGATTAAAGTTCTGTTTTTCAAGGTTCTACCTTTCATTCTCCAAACACTCTGTCACAACGTCGTTTCTTTTTTTCATTTCGGGCAAGGTCTACTGAAGCTGTACACAGTGGTTTCAAATAATATTGGCATTAATTTAACCCTTTTCACAACGCTTTTCGAACTTAGTTTCTCTAAATTTCAAATTAGGCTTCTACCACATACTTTATTACTTTTTATCCCCTCCCACAAGGGAGGGATATAGAACAGAGCTCGCTCAGTCCGTCTATCTGTCAGTCCGTCCGTCAGTCTGTGCGTCCATCCGTCCGTCAGTCCGTCCGTCTGTCCGAACTTTCTTTATGCCATAACTTAAAAAGTTAATGGATTTCAATTCTTTTCAGTACATGTCTCTAGGTCAAGTTTGATGACCACAATTATCCAATGAAAATTGTTGAAGTTATTGTTGCCCTGCCCAGCCCCCGCCAGTAAGGCATTTTTTTTTCTTTCCTCCAATATGCATTTTGAACTACTTACAGTCACTACATGCGGAACTTTTTTAAACTCACATCAGGAGGGGGGGGGGGGTGGCAATTAGGCACTTTTTTTTCTTTCGTCAAAAATGCATTTTTACAGTTTTGCTTAAAGTTTGTGGTTAAAAAACCCAGACAAACACCCCCCGCCCCCCCCCCCCCCCCCTCGGTGCCAGTTAGGCATTTTTTTCTCTTTGCTCAAAATGCATTTTGGAGGATTTAGACTGACGGAAAACAAAATGGACTCCCCTAACCCCCCCCCCCCCCCCACCTCCTCCTCACCCAGGGCCATTTACGCAATATTTTTTCTTTGCTACAAAATGTATTTTTAGCCTGACTGTTTAAAGTCAGTGCTATAGTCATGACTTTCGTCCGTCCGTCGGTCCGTCCGTCGGTCCATCCATCTGTCTGTAAACAATTGGTTTCCGACCGATAACTCCAGTTTGAATTATTTGATTTCAACCAAAGTTGATATGTGTATTTTCCATCTAGTAATACAGGCCAGGTTTGAATATAGGTTCCACAACTCCCCCCCTTCCCCCCCCCCACCACCCCCCCCCCCCCGACGGTCGTTTAGGCAGTTTTTCCAAAAATGTATTTTGAAGGATTGGAAGTTATTAAATGCAAACAAAAATAGACTACTATAACACACCACCACTGCATACAAAATATTTTGAAGGATTTGGAGTTATTAAATGAAAACAAACAAAAATTGACTACTATACCTGTTGTTCAAGCTGAGGTCGCGATCCCTGGAGCTGAGGGGGGGGGGGGGGGGAACTGGGGAAAACGGTGAAAAGGAATGCCAGATGTGTAATTTAGGCGTGATGAAGATCCTGGAGCACTTTCTACTAGAATGCCTAAAATACCAGTCTGAAAGAACAAGATTCACTGGGAGTATAATGGGGAAGTGGGATGGGAGAATGAAGAACATGCGGTTAGTGAGTGATTCAAAGGAGAGGGTTAATATGCTAATCGGAGAGATTGTGAAGAATGGGGCAAGGGATGTCATCAAGCAGCTCGTCTACGAGTGTTGGGAGTAGAGAAGAAGCGTGAGAATAGGGAGGGAGTTGGGAGCACAGGGGTAACCAAGACGTTCTCACCCGAGAACCGCGACAAATCAGCGGCCGACCAAAGTGTTATAATTATTATAAAATGCCCACTCATAAAACATCCTAGCTTTAATAGAATAATATTATTATGAAATACCACAGGGTGAAATGAGTTAAGCATTATCTTGCGGTGTTCGCATTCCACTTTGAGTACGCGCGCACCGCAATTTCAATTGATGCATCTGAGTTTTAAATTATTAAATAACTTGTCTCATTCATAATGTGTTGTCAAGTTTATTTTTATGACTTGTTTACAGTCTAAGATCCATCTCGTTAGCGGGTTGATACCTTTGAACTTTCGGTTGTCAGTATCTGTTAAATACATCGTTATTAATCCAAGGAATAACCTGAAAAGCAGACGACACTTGCAAAAATAATTCTTGAATAATTATTTTTTTCATTTTTTGTCTCAAAAACATAGGTTTTTGAGACAAATAATGAAAATTAATTGGCGATTTTTGAGAATAGCGCTGGCCGGTTTTGGCCGTTACGTTAGGTGAAGGGTTAAATACATCGTTATTAATCTAAGGAATTTCCTCACAGCTTTAAGGGAACTACTTTGACTCTTCGGCAACAGTAGGTCCAATTTATCTATTTATTATTTATTTATTGTTGTTTAAGGTCACATACTTATGCACGATGGCTAATCGTGACCGTGACAGATTTGCGGGTGAAGGAAGCCGGAGTACCCGGAGAGAAACACCGAGCATCGACGAACAACTGTCAGTTCCTTAACATTCTAGCTCTGTTCAAGCTCGCCTCAAGCAGGGCTACAGCGGTTGAGGACATGTGCACCATCGACGTGCAGTACGCCTTAGTACACGGCGTCATCGTGCCTCCATGTAGGCAACCGGGATAAAGTGCCTTGCCCAAGGACACAACGCGGGTCGTCCCGGACGGGGATCGAACTCGAGACCTCTAGCATTGAAGTCCAACAGTCTACCACTGAGCCAGCGCGCTCACGTGTAGGTCCAATAAGTTGATTGTTGATGGCAATGTCTTTTGAGTAGGGCCCCACGAATCACATAGTATCGAGTCTATTATTGAAGTCGAATTGAACCACGAATCGAATACAGGCGTCTTGAAATCCCGACTGAAAAAATGTTCCAACTACATCATCAAGGCATGCCTTTGTCAAAGGCATGCCTTGATGATGTAGTTGGAATGTCATCCATTAAGGATTTTTTGTAAAGTAAAGTTAAGTAAATTTTATTCAACAGAATATAAGAGTACAAAGTGACAATAGTTAATAAGGAAATAATGATATTCTGTTGGGAAGCAGCATGTCCATATTGGCCGTCTTCCTGCCGCCTCCATCAGTATAAATATGGAGGTATGTGTGTCAGAAGAAGTGATTTTATTTTCCATGAGAAGTTGTCATAACATCAAACATTCGTTGTATTCATTGTCCTTAAATTTGGTTTTGTCCCGAAACCGACCAGTCTTACATCAATCTCTACAAGAGTATCGGTGCCGGACAAAAGTAACGGAGTTGAGCATGCTCTCGGCGTCATGGCAGCTGGACCAAGATTGAAATAAGACAAGATAAGGGAATGAAGTTAGGAAAGTATGTTGTATGCCTCTTTAGCGTTATGACTATTTTCAGTTTAGATATTGTGTTCAGAAAACAGAGCGGGTGCAAGAATTCTGTACTGGGCACTGCACTTGGCTAGCCGCTAGCAAGCTTGTGCTCATCGTTTATATTATTTGGGGTATGTAAATTTTCTTTCAGCAGTGGTAGTGCAGACTTTGGAACATTTCATTTTAAAATCAGAGCTAAAATTTCGACGAGAATCCGAGAATCGATTCGCACAAAGATTCGCGCAATAAAACCGGCGAGAATCCATGTAGAGTCTCGCTGCATCCCTGCTAGGATTCGCGTGAAAAGAATTGAGTCAGTTTAACCCTTTATTTAACACAGCGGCAACAAATTAACCAGCAGAAGGCTAACATGCCCTGATATATCCTGACACTATGTCAATAAAATCTTACAAATATGGCTGTCATTGGAACCGGCTCAATGAGCCGGTTCCAGTGACAGCCATATTTGTAAGATTTTATTGGTAAATATTGTTCATTTAATTATTTTATCATCTATTTATTATTTATTATTTAAAAATTATCAAATTTAGTTTTAAAAATTAAAAAGGTGTGTTGGGTAAAATGTTAACACGTGTTATCAGTATATAACAGTGGTTCAACCATGGTGGCATCATGGGATCCTGGGACACTCATAGCAGGTATGGATTCTCGCAACCATTTTCACGAGAATCCAAATGGTTTCTCACAAATTTAGACGAAATTTTAGCCCTGATAATGCTCCAAATATGTGCCTAATGGAACAAGACTCCTGGGGAAATTAATGGACAATGGGATGAAAACCTGAGGAATATATCGATGATGAATGAGGTGAGGGAACGAGTCAACATTATAGTTGGGGAGAATTATAATACAGTTTTTGACTACAAAAAATATAACGGATATACCGATCCGCTTTATGAAGATTCACAAAGCCTAAAATTTTAAAGATCCCTTTTTTAATGACATGTTCGTTTTCCAATGCTTGATTGGAACAACAATAATCTAGCCGATAGTTTTAGCCCCTGCACACTGATATCAAAACATCAAAATTTCAAGAATGAAATTTTTCCCATAAGGCCTCACAAAGTAAATGTTTCTCAAGCCATTTTTGCAAAATTGCATGCGGGCTTTTTTTGTTTTATTTTTGTAATTATTTCTTTGCCATTAAACGTTCGTGTTCTTGGTTTGTTTTATTATCACAATCTACAGCATAGCATGGGCGGTGGTATATTTCGTCCCTCAGGTACAAGAAGGCTTTGCAATGATAGAGCATTGCAAAGCCCTGTTGCACTCAAGGAACACATTTTTCAATTTTATTAACTTTGGTAAAATATCAAACATAAACCATTTAATTTTGATTTTTGAAGTTTACATTAGTTATAAAAAGATAGCTTGCGGTAGCCAAAAGGACCATACGGGAGGGCCTGAGAAACTTTTTAGGCCTAATTGAAGTGGAAATTTAATTTAAGCTCACCCCCACCCCCCTGCACACTGACATCGAAATCTCAAAATTTTAAGAAGCAAATTTTTCCCATAATTCAATTAGGAATTTAGCCATCACATTGAAAGTTGCGTGAGAGAAATGTGTTCCTTGGAATTTCGGTATTTTTACAACAGTGTGCAGTGGGTTAACCCTTTACCTAACACGAAAAGCAGACGACACTTGCAGAAAAAATTCTTGAATAACTAATTTTTTTCATTTTTTGTCTCAAAAACATAGGTTATGACCCCTCGTTGGAACGAGCTCGACGAGCTCGTTCCAATGAGGGGTCATAACCTATGTTTTTGAGACAAAAAATGAAAAAAACAATAAAAATTAATCGTCTCATATTTAACCATTTACCTAACATGAAAAGCAGACGACACTTGTAAAAAAAATTCTTGAACAACTAATTTTTTTCATTTTTTGTCTCAAAAACATAGGTTATGACCCCTCATTGGAACGAGCTCGACGAGCTCGTTCCAATGAGGGGTCATAACCTATGTTTTTGAGACAAAAAATGAAAAAAACAATAAAAATTAATTTGCGATTTTTGAGAATAGCGCTGGCCGGTTTTTGCCGTTACGTTAGGCAAAGGGTTAATAAAACTATAAGTATGTTATAAGTTTACACAGTCCTCTTGGTAATGAAACAAGACAATCGGGAATAGTCCAGACTCTCGGGTGTGTAAAAGGAATTTTGGTCTGGAAAACAATTTCGTGTCAACTCCTCCTTCACATTCAACAAGGTATCTCCTCCCAATCCCCGACGTTTGATGACGTGGAATCTGTTACGCTACAGCATAATAGGCCATTCCTTCTGCTGCAAGACAGCTAAGAGTATGGCTCGTTGATTTCTATACAACTGGATTTCTGGACCGTTAGCGAAGTAAGTCTCCACTAAAAGTGTCCCTTACCCGACCCAAGACGAAGTCCAAGTCATCAACGTGGTACCTCCTCCCAATCCCTGTCGTTTGATGACGTGAAAGATGCTACGCTGTGGCGTAACATCCTTCAATTCACCAAACGTCATGGTCCTTTACCTTGCACGAAACCAATAACACTGTATCAACTTTCCGATCTCGGCATTTATTTTTGGTCAGTTTATTTATTTATTTTTTTATTTATTTATTTATTGGTGCGTAACGCCACATCAGCACCTAAGGCTATACCGTGGCGAGTTTTGGGAGAATATTATCTAAAATAAGTTGTAAATATTCAATTCGCATTGTCACGAAAAACGTACATATCAACAACGTTTTCATTTTCCGCAGATTTTAAAATATATTTTTAACTCTTTGCCTGCTGCTGGCGGGTATCCCTGTCCAAGACAGGAAATCTCGTACCGCTAAAATAAGTAATTGTGGAGCAGATTTAACAAAACATTGCATCAACCTTTGGACCATTGATTTCTTGAGTCACATTTTCATGAATTTTTCATCAAATCTCGTCATGGCTGCTTTTACGCAGCCATGACTAGATCGGCTGAAAAATAGTTTAAAAATACTCAGCAGGTTATGAGTTGAAAAAAAATGTCCGGAGATTTCGACGCGTCGGAAACTGACAATCTTCAAGAAAATGTTTTGGGTTGAACACTGTTTATTTATAGTAACTTCCTCCCAAGATGACGGCGTTGGAGACACTTTTCTCTATGTGACCAATGAGCGTTCCAGAAATCCTGTTGTACAGAGATAGTGGTACTGTTTGACACTTTCATTACTTAAAATGTGATAAACAACTATTCTGTCTTAACTGTTGGGAGAATTCACCTTCCAAACATTTATTTATTGTGAATGGCAGGAACCAAAGATTATACACGGCGGGGTCTAAATTAATGAACAACGAAGAAATCAGTGAATGTTCGTTTTTCTGAATTCCATTGTCGAGTTAAGTTACGTTCGCAAAACTCATCACCATACCAGCAGTCTCAAAACATGTATTTTCTATTTATCTGGAAATTAATTTAATTTTAGTGATACAAGGTTGGCTGTCTAGGTTGTAGTTATTTCGAAGTTTCAGCACGTTCCAAGTTGACTGACGAAAATTACTTTTTGCCAGTTTCATCCGACAAGATGTCTGAAATAATGTGTCATCTGTTGGATTTCATTTTCTTCACACTTTGAATTTCCTGTCTCCAAGCCTTTCGGAGCGATTAACTTCTCCACAGTCTCAACATTGTCACTACAGGGGGAAGACATGACAATGGTGTGGTGATTTTTTTTCGGTGATGGAGCAAGTCCGTAATTTTTATGACAAAATGTAATCGCCTGAAGTTGGGGGAAATGTCAAACTGGGTGTCTAAAATGGGTAATTTTCTTGAGTTAGAGCTCTCATCTCTGTATAGCTACACTGCTGGAACGCTCGTCGGTCACATGTAGAAAAGTGTATGCACCATCGCCATCTTGTAGGCAGGGCTGAAGCAGGAGGCCCGCCATTTTTTATTTTTTTTATTTTTTTTGCTGAGGCACTGTTACCAAGGCGCCAGTGGTTAAAGGCACTTTGCACTCTGTGCCGCAGCGATACATGTACATATGTATGTATTTATCCATATATATACTCTTATAAGTATACTATATATACCCCCAAAATGTGCTTTCCTGAATAATTCTATTCACGCAATAAAAATATTGAAAACAAAATTGTGAGTAGAATTCTTCAGGAGACCCGCAAATGGATATAGGGCTATGTACTGCGACATAGTGCCTACCGTACCAGGGTCAAACTGTCAGCTATAGTGGGGTGAGAGATTGAAGTGCCGGAGGGGCCCCGAAGTACCTGGAAGCCTAGGGGCCCGGTCATGGGTTAATACGACATTGCTTGTGGATGGAAATTGCTATAAATAAACCATGCACACACAAAAAATATTGGAGGTTTTCATTTGCCCGACGCCTTGCAATGGCCAGTCGCTTCTTAAAGAATATATATACTTTGAAGTAAGCGAAATATGAGTATGTTGATGGTGTGCGCATTTCCTCGTGGCAATGCAAATTGGATATTTTCAATATATTTCATTTATTACTGAGGACACACACGTGCCGAAATTGGAAAGTTGATACAATACTACCAGTTTTCGTGCAAGATAAATGCCATGACGTTTGATGACGGGAAAGCTGTTACGCTTTGGCGTAACAGCTTTCACATCATTAAACGTCATTGACGGGGAGGAGTTACTGCGTTGATTGACTTGGATGCCGTCTTGGGGGGAGGGGTGGTTTGCGTAGCGCGGTTTTGCGCTGACAGCCCAGCCATCCAGGGTGTATAGAGAAAAGTGAGTCAGGCTCTTGCAATAATTTTTTTAGCTCAACTTTGACGTAGTGCGGTCCGAAATTCAAGATTGCTGTCGGCGGCCATTTTGTTCTGAAATTAGGTACAATCAGTTTTTTTGTACAGAACTTCTATATGAAGGTTCTGATTTGAATAAATTTTTGAATGAATGTGTAGTAACATGGAATACATCACATATAATACGGGATTTTTTCTCGTGCAGAAATTATGCAACTTAGATGAACTTTGATTTATTCAGTGCTACTTATACACAGTAAGTGCACATGTCAATACGGCTCGGGTTAGAGGCTCATTTTATACCGAAATTAGGTGCAATCAGTTTTTTGTACAGAACTTCTATATGAAGGTTCTGATTTGAATAAATTTTTGTTTGAAAGTTTAGTATCATGGAATACATCACATATAATACGGTTTTTTTTCTAGTGCATAAATTATGAAAATTAGATTAACTTTGATTTATTCAGTGCTACTTGCACACAGTTAGTCCACATTTCAATACGACTCGGGCTAGAGGCTGTATTTATGAACTGATCTTCACGAAACTTCTTGGGCACCTTTGCTTTCACCTTGGGACGAGAACGAGTGTTTTGGGGTGCGGTCCGAAATTTCAAGATGGCCGCCGGCGGCCAATTAGACAAACTTTGATTTATTCAGTGAAACTTTTTCACAGTAAGTGCACATTTCAATACGGCTCTGGCTAGAGGCTGTATTTATGAACTAATCTTCACAAAACTTCTTGGGCACCTTTGTTGTCACCGTGAGACAAGAACAAGTGTTTGGGGGTTCGGTCCAAAATCCAAGATGGCTACCGTTGGCCATTTTGTGCCGAAATTAGGTGCAAACAGTTTTTTTTGTACAGAACTTTTATATTTATTGATGACTTTTCCTTTGGAAGGAGTTGACAGTTTATTTTTAGCTCAACTTTGACATAGTCAAATTTGAGGTTTTGTCATGGCCCTTCGTCCGTCTGTCCATCAGGACGACTGTCCGTCCGTCAATACGGCTCTGGCTACAGGCCGTATTTATCAACCGATCTTTATGAAACTTCTTGAGTACCTTTGTTATCACCGTGGGACGAGAACGGGTGTTTTGGGGTGCGGTCCAGTGGCCATTTTGTACCGAAATTAGGTGCAATCAGTTTTCTGTACAGAACTTCCATATGAAAGTTCTGATTTGAATAATTTTTGTATGATGTGTATATTCAAATGTGTTGAAGCCAAGTCCCTGTGTTCATCTTTGGTGTTGTTTGGGGAGGGTAAACATTATTAGCACAACCCGATTTTCTCTTTCCAATGAGAAAAATAAAACCTCCTCACCCGTGAGAACCCTATGAGTTGAAGATAAAAAAAATCAAATACCTATATTTTAAGAAGGACTGGACAAATATGTATTAATTAGTATGAATCAGCCTTAGGAGGGTTTAAATCAAATAGGCCAAAACAATTGCTAACATTTGGCTTATGGTGCACCATACAAGGATCCCCATTGTAACATTAACCCCATGGAGATTTCTTTTCTAGTTTAGCATCTATAACTGTCACCCACCTTTACAATACTTTACCTGTACATTTATTACAGGCTACGGCCAGTATTTAGGTACATACCTTTACAATACTTTACATGTACCTTTGTTATCACGTCACTACCTAGATGTGTGTCATTGCTATGTCACATACTATACATGTACATGTCTTACACAAGTCTCACACAAGTTGAGCTACAGTGTCATTGAAACTTTCATTCTATCTTGCAACAGAACACGCTAAAAACTAAAGTGTTAAAAACTACACTTGAAGTGCTGTATTTAACACTTACTAAGTGCTGAACTAGCACTCTGTTCAAATGTAGATATCCCAGAACTTGACAGGTGTTGACAATAATACCACTTGACAAGTGTAATGTCGCGACACTTAAAAGGAGACAACGCAGATGACGCGGATCAGGCTCGAACTCTCGAGCCTGATCCGCGTCATCTGCGTTGTGTCCTTTTAATTATGTACCCACCAAGCGCAAATTAAATTATGGACGATTCTGGAAGAACCACCAATGCTAGACACATGGGAAGTGCCATCCATTCAAGTTTCAGATGTCTGACGATTGTAATGTCTAAGTGCTTAAAGCATTGCACTTTGAGTGTTAAAATAAAACCCCAAGAGTTAGAATGGGTTTAACACCTTGAAAGTGTCAGTTTTAACACTTTAGTTTTTAGTGTGAAGGATTGGGCTATTATGTATGGCAAGCAAACATTTTTCCGTCAAACCTTTAATGTGGTTGTGTGTGTGTGTTGGTGGTGGGGTGGGGGGGGGGGGTGGGGGGGCTAAACACCAACACCAACACCAACCCACACATAAAAATCGGTCCCCTGGTGGTGAACCTTTCTAACCTCCTCTCCCCCACCCTTCCTCCAAAAAAAAGAAACAAACTGGTGTCGCCACTTCAGCTGCGTCCTTTCAGAATGATTATTTTAAAATACTGGTCACTGTGAATAGTTTCATACAGGAGGCTGTAAAATAACTGTTTCACATGTTTAAAAAAATGGGGGGGGGGATAGCGTATCTATAATATTTATCCAAAGTTTGGCATGAATAAAAACTCAAAAGCAACCTCAAATCTTCTGTGACTTGTGATATTATTTACGATGACTGGCTGTGGTTTATACAGTTCTGTGCTAATCTTATTACCGTATAACCATATAACGGAATATAATTCCAAAACATTCAATAGAAACGGAAGAGGTAGTCTTAAAGTATTCAAATAAGAGTATTTTATAGGAACTGGTTATATACCATTTGTATATTACGCAGACAGAACTCCAGACACAGATATGATGTTATTCAACTGATCTGATATTTGAGTGGAAGGGATAAACAGATTAAAGTAAACTGAACCTTGCATCAGAAAGACAAAAAAGTTTTAAAAGTCAAAATGAATAATAGTATTGGAAAAACAATTAACCATTTAGCTAACACGTCGGGGTTCGTTCCTATGCCTCTTCAATAGCTAAGTTTTGGAGGCGAAGATTGGAAAAAAAAATTGAAACTTATTGTAGGAGAGGAGTGATTGGTCGGCAGTTGTGGGATTTACCCTGCTGTTGACTGGAAGTGATCCATCTTTCAGATGCCACATTTATAGCAACGTCTTCTCATCCATGGCATGTGCACTGCCAAACTGAACCCTTTAACTGCCACGCCCACTTTAGCCATATATGGAGGACCTCTATGTACGCCTGTGTGCGGAGAAGTTTAATAAGATTTATGACATACTTGACACTCTATCATCTGGTTAGTTGTTGGAAAGGGCTCAAAGATCAAACATGCCATCTGATTAATTGTTGGAAAGGGCTCAAAGAGCCCTTTCCGACAATTAATCAGATTGTATGTTTGATCTACGCGTGCCAGAACGTACAGATAATCATTACAAATGGGTGACAATGGTCGTTTCGGCAGCGTAAGTGTTCATTCGTCTGTTCATACTCCAGTCATTATGATTATATAATCATTATGCACCAACTCCTGATAGCTTTAATAATAAATAAATAATAATAAATAATAATAATAATTGGTTTTCTAGAGCGTAAAACCACTAATAGTGCTGTAAAACGCTTGACAGAAATAAATACACTTTTCTGAAATAAAGAGTCACATCTGTTTTGGTTGCCTCTTATAGAGGTTCAGGAGAATGCTTCAGTGAAAAGGAAGGTTTTAAGATTTCTTTTGAAGACATCGAGAGTTTCTAAAATTCTGACACTAATTGGCAGGGAATTAATAAAACAAAATAATCTGTGAGGCCGTCAAACAACATTATATTCTAAGAAGGGTTTTTGAAATGCTATGCTATTGTGTAACTCACTACTGGAAAAAGCCCAAAGAGCACTTTCCAGTGGTGTGTTGCAGTGCAGCATGGCTTCTACTTTTCCGCCAGTGTTCGGTGAGACAAGGGCAAAGATATACCAGCTTCTCAACACCATTGCTTTTGAAACAATTATGATTAAGAGGTTAATGCAGCCAGGTGGTTTAGTACGTTTCCCTTCGCACTGCACAATTGACAAAGTGGAGTATTCATAATGCTGGCAATGTGCACGTCATGACGGATTGATAGGTGTCTTGAGAAGGTCTTTGTAATTTACTGTGCCTAAAATGTACTGGAAATTAAGTTTTCCATTAACTTAGAAATATGTTTTGGTACCTGATATTCGGTCTCCGTTGCACAGCTGCAACAGCACCATGCGGTGTAATTTTACTATGTAAGGGTACGGTGTCAAAATAGGATTTGCCTGTTCGCCACACCCGGTTTCTTATGAATGAAATAAAAATATTGTTAAAAAAAATAAATAAATAATAAAATAAAATTGGATTGGCGATTTTTGTGACTAGTATTGGAGGGAAGATTAGGCGTTATGTTATGTTAGTGGTTAACCCTTTACCCAACGAATCGCCCGCATCCGCCCGCGTAATATCCAACTTCAGCAGTTGAAAAAATATTATTTTTCAAAAAATTTCAACAAAACCATATCATGTGATGTGACCCCTCATTGGAACGAGCTCGTCGAGCTCGTTCCAACGAGAGGTCACATGATATGGTTTGGTTGAAATTTTTTGAAAAATTTAAAAAAATGATATTTAAAATAATAAATTTTGGTATCGTCTGTGTTGGGTAAAGGGTTAATGTGTAAAATGCTGATATAAGAAGAGAATACCTACGTTTGTTTAGTGCTTACCATAATTATTTAACCCTGTACCCAACGAATCGGCCATATCCGCCCACGTAATATGCAAATTCACCAGTTGAAAAAATATTATTTTTCAAAAGAATTCAACAAAACCATATCATGTGACCCCTCGTTGGAACGAGCTCGTCGAGCTCATTCCAACGAGGGGCCACATGATAGGGTTTTGTTGAAATTTTTTCGAAAAATGTTAAAAAATGATATTTAAAATAATAAATTTTGATATCGTCTGCGTTGGGTAAAGGGTTAATGATTTCTTTTATTTTTTTTTATGATATGTGTTGATTGTACAAAAAAACAACATTTTTACGTTATAACCCACTACATGCTGCGGGCGGATATTCCTTCCCAGTAGAGGATTTTGCTTGCCACGGAAATAAGTTAAAATTTGAGCATATTTAATCCAATTTTCTCTGTGACAATGGAATGGAGTTTTTCACCAATGATCTATTGAGTTAAATTTGGATGTAATTTTTATCAGATCTCGTCATCGGTGCTGAAAAATATTTTGAAAACACTCAGCAGATTAAGAGTTAATTCCAAATTAATGCAAAGCCATTGCTTCGAAAGCGACAAACGTTTCAGTTCAAAAGTCATCAGTGTTACAGCCAACGAACCGATTTCAGCGACGAAAGTAGTTGTCCTCCCAACAAAATAGTCCCCTGGTCTTTTCACTGAAACGTCAATGGATATTAATTTATTACCACAAATAACAATAACAACAAATTTTCACCGTGAAATTGTAAACATCTCTCACTTTAATAACTTTTTAGTAAGTTTATTTCGTCTCTCGTCTTCTCCTGGCACAATGTCTTCAGTAAAATTGTTGGTTACAGGCAGGATAAAAAATGTGTCTACTTTCATTTCTCTTCTAAGTTAAACTGAGATAGTGGATGCCCCTGTGTTAACACGGATAATACCATACCACATGCATACAGATATTGCTCCTTCATGGTTCTTTTGTTGTAAGTAGTAGGAGATGTGGTAAACAGCCCACATTGGGAGGGAGGTCTCATTGGGGGATCTCTTATGTGACGTCATAGTCACGTGACCTAGTGACGTCATGTTTGGTTGTTATGATAGCCCGCGTGAGCGGCCATCTTGTGACGCCATCCCCATAGTGATCCGTGGTCCTAGTGCGCATGCGCAGCTCGTTTTGTTAGGGTGATACGTGTTTCCGTCGGCCATTCTGTATACTGGAGCCGCTATCTTGGTTTCTATGGTAGCACGTGGTTGCTATGTCACCCAGAGGCTTCTAATAGGATAGGGGTTTGTTCGGAGGGCATGTTCATTTGTACAAGAGTAATTTACCGATTGGCAGAATTACCCAAATAAACCCGACAAGTTGTACTATTTCGAATTTTTTCAGAATCCTCTGCTTCTGTCTATCTATGCAATAGTTTTCGTCTACCCGACCATGTTCGTTGGTCCTGGAGTATACTCCAGTAAAGTAGAAGAGCCTATAATGTGGAACATCTTTGCTTTTTGTTACTATATTTAGCTTTAAACTAGGGCCCTGTGAATCTTCGAGATTCGATTCAATTTCGAATCTTAAGTTGGTATTCGGTTCGATTCGAAACCGGCGGTCAGATTCATTTTCCTTCGAATTTTTTCACTGGAATTTCGCTTCGTATCAGTCATCTTAGTAGTCTCATAAAACGTATAACTGAGTTAGAAATTGTACATAAATAATGTTGAAAATAAAGACTGAGTGTAGTTTCCCCTATATTAACACAAAAAACATCTGTACCCATACCGCCACCCATGCTAATTCCAGTTTCACTAGTCTCCACCGACGCTGAAACCAAATTTAAAGTTCCCAGGCAATATCGACGATGAGCTCACGGTTGTTAACGGATAGCCACGTGCATTGCCCAGTACAGAATTTTTACGCCGTTTCTGTTTTTGAACAAAAATCCTTACTGGTAATATTCCAACTACATCATGAAGGCATGCCTTGATGATGTAGTTGGAATATTTTATCTGTCGGGACTTAAAGACTCCTGTATTCGATTCGATAACCTCGATTCGTTTCGAGATTCGGTTCGAATCGAAAACATGTGATTCGCATGGCCCTACTTTAAGCTGAAAGATCGAAGACTCGATCTTCCCTGTGTCCTTGGGCAAGACACTTAATCCGGATTGCCCACGTAGTGGCACGATGGCGTTGTGTACTACAATTGCAGAGTCTGACAGTTCCTCGGTATTTCTCGTTGGTAATCTTCGGGTACTCCGGAATCCTCCATCGTGAAACTACCAGACACGATATGAGCATGTCTGCTGATAGTGTCGTTACACCCCCCAAAACATAAACTGGCACATGCAGTTGACTCAGTTCCAACGGCGGACATCTTCATGATTATTCAGTGGGCCGAGCTTGATTGGAAGTCGGTCCCTCATACTGTCGGTTGGTTGATGTCCAGTAAGTGGACGTGATTTGTTGAGCTGAAAAAGATAATGAAATCGCCCAAATGTTAAATTTCTCTCGCTATTCAGTTTACAATTGTCCTGGAAACATTCCGTTTTCAGTACCAATAACAAATTAATTGCATTATTCGATTTTGCAACGGCACTTTTTGCTGTATTATTCAAAAGGTTCCAGTAACTCCTAAAACTGATTTGCTCATGTTACAGCACGTTCACTCTTCGGTAATTGAATTTCAAGTAGCGGATAATATTTTCATTCGGTAATTACCATACAATATCACCAAAATGACTTGGATTTTTCTGGCTCACAACACTGTTAATCATCCTCACTGTAAAGATACCAGCGTTTACAACACACTCTGGGATTATCCGGTATCTGAAGCAAAATGTGATGACATGAAGTTTTATCCGCTTCTGAACCTAGACGACTCCTTCACCCGTTCCGTCGTCCGCTCCTTTTCTTCTAGAGCTTTAAGATTGTTGAATATTTTAGGTAATTGTCGGGTAATTTGCTCCGAATGATGCGATCCGAGCTGTTAACCCTTTACCTAACATGAAAAGCAGACGACACTTGCAAAAAAAATTCTTGAATAACTAATTATTTTCATTTTTTGTCTCAAAAACATAGGTTATGACCCCTCATTGGAACGAGCTCGACGAGCTCGTTCCAATGAGGGGTCATAACCTATGTTTTTGAGACAAAAAATGAAAAAAATAATGAAAATTAATTGGCGATTTTTGAGAATAGCGCTGGCCGGTTTTGGCCGTTACGTTGGGTAAAGGGTTAAATCGTAACCTGTAATTTATTTCCTCAAATTTCCATAAAAGCAGGTCATGACAATCTGCAATTACTGTATCTTCTTCCCATAATGCAATGAGAAAGATAAGAAAGTTAACTATGTCAGTCTTGTTTGACAGAGCTCTTTGCTCTAAATATGAGCTCGATATCTCTGAAAATGTGGAAGTGCAAATGTAACAAACAAACAAAGGTATAAAGAGACGGACATGCTCATCGTTTCGGATTATTTCCCAAATTTCGCGAAATTCAGCTTAATGGTATTTGAGAATGTCCATCCTCAGCCGAAAATAAAAATGAAATAATAGAGGCCCGTTTCGCACAGTGAATGGCGACTGACAAGAATTAGGAATGGAGTATTACGTCACTGGAATATGTGTTCTTCCAATCAGTTGTGTTTTTTCCTTTTCCGTAGTTACGATTAGGGCTTCCCATCAACACTCGCAGATATATCTTACAGCAAAATATTTGAGAGCGTTTCTGAGCCACTCAACCCTTTACCCAACGCAACGGAAAAAACCGGCAAGCGCTATTCTCAAAAATCGCAAATTAATTTTCATTATGTTTTCATTTTTGTCCCAAAAACATAGGCTATGACCCCTCTTTGGAACGAGCTCGTCGATCTCGTTCAAATAAGGGTCATAGTCTATGTTTTTGAGACAAAAAATGAAAAAAATGGTTATTCAAGAATTTTGTTTGCAAGTGTCGTCTGCTTTTCGTTTTTGGTAAAATATTAATGTGGAAGATCACTCTAAGATTGTGCCCTTACAGTGTTGTGTTATTAAACTGATAGTCTCCTAGTGGTGTGAAATTTGAACGGTAAGATTTTCGCACATGCGTACTCGTAGTCATCAGTTCTGCGGAAAGCTCTTTTGGCCGCCCTACAAATTTACGAATACTATTGGCTTTCCGTAATTTTTAACAGTCGTCGTTCGTTCTGCGAAAGGTCTTTATTATCATGGTTGCAACAAATTATACAATTGCCAAAGGGTGTATACTTACCTCTTCGTTAACACGACTAGCAGAGACGATACTTGCAAAAAGAATTTTTGAAAAACTAAAACTTTTCATTGTTTGTGTCAAAAACATAACATATGACCTCTTGTTGTGACGAGCTGGTCCCAACAAGGGGTCATAAACTATGTTTTGGAGGACAAAAATTCCAAAAATAAAATTTGAATTGCGATTTTGTAAATAAAGCTGATCGGTTGTTGACGTAACGTTAATAAAATGGTTAATAAAAACAGTGTTCTGTAAAGGAATTATAAACTACCCTTTGGGACAATTCAATTTTTCAGTCAGAAAGTATACATGTAACAACTTTCGAAAAGTGTTGTCGTAAAAACAAAACAAAAAGTAGGTGAATTCGGTATTCAACTTCGGTGTAAGAGTACTCGTGACCGCGTTACATTATTGCAATTTTGTGTTTGCACTAACAGACTGGTACTTCAATCATAATAATTGTGTGTAAATAATGACCTTTTTCAGACTTTGGGGAGCCATTACAGTTGTTCAGATATATATTACGTAATGTACTTGGACCACAGTACAAATGACATGATATTGACAGATATTGATTCGTATTCAGGGGAAACCAAGTGATTCTATAGTCACTGTTCCCGTCTGCATTGTGTTTGGTAAACAAACACCATCTGTGGCGATTTTATTGTTTCACATAGTAAATATAAATTACCACTATTATGTTTATGTACAAACTGTTTTATTTCCTGACAGATTGTAATCTAGCAATTTGATTGGCTGACGGGTACGATGTAAATAATACCCTCACCCACTTGAAATATTTACACTTTGATTTAGCCCGGGGTAAAAACATGAAAACGCGGCAATGTGATTTTTTTATCAAAGTTCATAAAAATAGTTTCCGATAATGGCATGTGTGTTAAAATTAACAGTGCTGTTCATTGATCAGACATAATCAAAATAATACCTTTATTTCTATATTATTCATGGCAAGAAATCAGGTCACTGATAGAACTATATTTTAATGTGGAGTTACCAATTATTCTTTTTTTTTTTGGACTTTCAAAATATCATTTGGATAGTATTTGCGGGCTTTCTTCTTTTTTATTTGTTTATACCGCTTCAGTGTCAAGGTACTCACTAAGTATTCCGAGGTCATATTATTGACCGTTTCATTTCTCTTTGATACATCTCATCATGAAAATAACTATAGATACAACCCATTATATTTTGTTTGGCAGAGCTCGTAGAGTCGGTAACGAATCGAGATATATCCTAAGAAACAAGTGCGAGACTCTTCTGATACTACATTTTATACATAAACACGACAGTGGCGATGGATTTATTTTACAATTCTCAACTGTAATAAGTTAATTAACCCTTTAAGTAACTAATCTGGTGTATCGTCCCACGTAGTTTAAAAATTGGACAGTTGAAAAAACCCTATTTTTCTGAAAATTTCAACAAAACCACATCACTGCCCTATGGGAATAAGCGGAGTTTACATGATATGGGTTGGTTGATTTTTTTTTTTTTTTTTTTTTTTTTTGGCTTTTGGCTTTTACAAAAGAGAATTGAAATACTAAATTGTGATATCGTGTGCGTTGAGTAAAGGGTTAATTAGCATTTTAGTTTGAGATTTCATTTTCAGACTCATGACAATGCTAGTGTTTTCACTTGAAACTAGATGGGGCTGTCTTGAACTGCGATCCTCGAAAAAACTCACAGAGCGCGTGAATGATTAACATTCCGAAAAGACAGTGCATTTTATCAGAAAAACTGCGTGTTGTTCAAGCTTGAATACTTTCAATGCTTCAGATACAAAAAAAATTAAAGCAATGTGGTTCCATAATTTATTTTATACTTTTGAGGTGTTTTTTTTTTCTTTTCGTACACTGAAACGTACAAGATCCCTTGCAAACTCGTTTCGAAAGCTTGTTGTGTTCTGTAAATAGTAACATAAACAAATCGTAACCAAACACGCGTTTGTATTGTGCAGTTGTGAGATACAGATTTTGTATCAGGGTCTTCTGATACTCACTCTATTGGGGTAATCACGGACTCAGTACATTCTTAGTGCAAGATAGAAAAGCGAATATCGCGACAAGACCCACATGTATTATCGCCTGCCATTAACCATTTGAACATTGGTGATCTCTTCCATGTCAATTCAATGGCAACAATTGGAAGAGTCCATATTCATCATCTGGGGGTGGACAATTAATATTTTCAACGTGCAGCCTCAGGGCTGCACGTTGAAAATATTGATTGGTCTACTCCACACATTCATTTACCAGCCATCACACTTAATGAAATTATGACGTATCATGTTCCTGGGCCGGAATATCGGTCTCTCGGGGTCAAAAGGTTATACATTTTCTCTAACTCCTGGCCTGTTTGTTACTCTCACTTTGGCTTTGACCTACTGCATCCTACCCGCAACAACCAACATCTCACTGTTAGTTCGTGAGCTTGGGTCGCTCAACGTGGACACGCCATCCCCTCCCCAGGATTGACCCGACGCAACCTTTATTTCCTTTGAAGTATTTTGGAACATATTTCAGACGTTAATATGAAACAAATGATCGTAATTTTTATTTTCGTATGAAAAAATTACCATTTTACAATTCCCTTCACCCATAATATTGCAGCTATTTTGGAAATTTGAATGAGAGCCATCTTCTTCGGTGATACCAGAGCAACATAATATGCAGTTATGTCAAATTCTACCCAAAGTATATGAAAGAGCTAAACATGGGTCGTTTCGAAGATATCATTATGCCCCGGGCAGCCATTTTGGATATTAACAACAGAAATTGCAATTCTACCCAAAGTATATGAAAGAGCTCAACATGGGTCGTTTCGAAGATATCATTATGCCCCAGGCAGCCATTTTGGATATTAACAACAGAAATTGCAACCAATAATATTTTGTTAAAATTCTCTTTGTTCATTTTTTTTATAAAATCGTGTTCGAGATAGTTGGACAAGCCAGAAATATATTATTTTTATTTCGCACTGGTCACTTTGGTGTAGAGAAATACTAATTTTGCTACCTACGGTGGCCGTTTTAGTGTTTATCTTGGATATGGTTAATATTAAAACAACTTGATTTAAACATTTATTATTTTTGTGGTATCAGTATCAGCAATAGGTAAGAATATTTGTTACATGTTATGTGCAATACTTTGGAGTAAGTTAAGTGGAACACCCCAGGACCCGACTGAATGAACATCCTAATATCTAAACAATTTTTTTTGCAATTCAACAAATGTCATTCAGTTTTAGGCAAAAAATTAATTCCACTCAGTTTTATTGAGAATGTCTTCGAAAAATTAGGCATTTCACATTTCTGTTGGATATATTGGCGGCCATGTTGGTGGCCATTTTGGATTTGGAATTTCGAAATGTATTTGGGCAGCATGCTAAAAAAATATGTGGAAAAACACGTAATCTGGATAAACGGCAAACGAAGACTAAAGTAAGTGGAGAACCTAACCTCCGGAAATGTGTTCTCCTTCAGCATGTGTCCATTTGAATTAACCCTTTACCTAACATGGAAGGCAGACGACATTTGCAAACAAAATTTTTGAATTACTTTTTCTTTTTATTTTTGCGTCAAAAACATAGCTTATGGCACTCGTTGGATAGGCCCACGGTTCGATCCCAGCCAGGGGTAACTGTGTTGTATCCTTATGAAAGGCCCTTAACCCCGCTATTCTCAAAAATCGCCAATTAATTTTCATTATTTTTTTCATTTTCTGTCTGTCTCTAAAACATAGGTTATGACCCCTCATTGGAACGATCTCGTTGAGACAAAAAATGAAAATAATAGTTATTCAAGAATTTTTTTGCAAGTGTCGTCTGCTTTTCATGTTAGGTAAAAAAACAATGAAGTCCCCATTACACCCACGGCAAAGCGTCTTTGTTTGCGCGCACGGATACATGACACAATTGTTGATTGCATAATTCACTTGTGAAGTTATCGTTTATAATCAAACCCGGAAGTCCCAGTACATCACACTTTGGAAAGTAATAATTGGGGATAATTAATGGTAATGTTTGCTGCCTGTGTGAAAGGGTAATCCATGTTCATTTTCAGGAGGTGTAATTTGGGTAACGGGCCTTGAGGTTAGAAAACATTATTTCTAGTGTGGTTGCTTTACCTTAAATCAACATTGGAGTATTCTCAGTGCTAACACGCACCCTTCGGTCTTAACAGCATGATTGGTGTCAGGCAAGGGGAAAACCTATCGCCAATACCGTTTGCTGCATATCTCAACGATCTGGAACACTTTTTGCATTCCAGTGGCTGTCCCGATCTGAATATCGAAAAGCATAATCAAACGACCGGCAGTGCCAAACTGTACTTACAGCTCCTCGTTCTCATTTATGCTGATGATACAGTACTTATGGATCAGACCAATAAAGATATGAAACAAATATTGGCTGCTTTCACTGATTACTGTAAGATATGGCAACTCGAAATTAACATTAATAAATCAAAAATAATTAAATTTGGAACACGCCCAGGAAAACGTGATGTCTTTTACATTGGTAATAACACTATAGAAGTAGTAAATAGCTATAAATACTTAGGTGTTGAATTCTCAAAAACGGGCTCGTTTAGTGGAGAGATAAACAGCAGATGCACTGAAGGGAAAAAGTGTATGTACCCCCTGATTAACAAGATGAGAAGAAACAATCTGCCAATAGACGTTATTATGGAATTGTATGAGAAGTCAACTATTCCGGTTCTGACCTATGGTTGTGAAATCTGGGGGCACGAGGGCACTACGAAAATTGAAAAAGTAGAAATCTGGTTCCTGAAGTTTATCCTGGGTTTGAAAAAATCCACGGGTACTAGCTTTCTGTATGCAGGCCTGAAAATAAGCAGTCTGACATTTGCAGAATGAGGTCCCCAGAGGGTGAATTTGTTGATGCTATCCCATACATTGGGCCAATTTATCCTCTGGATACCTCTTTTTGTTTAGGTTTGAGACCCTGATTCAGATTGAGGTTCACAGAGGGAAGTTTAGTTATGCTACCCTGCTGTGCAGGGTAGCATCACTAAATTCACCCTCTGGGGACCTCATTTTTCAGATGACAGTCTGCTTATTTTCTGGCTTGTCTGTATGGAGAATTAGGTCTTATCCCCGTTGGTATTAAAATAAAAATAAGATGTTTAAATTTCTGGGCAAAACTCGTGAACGACATGAATGACAGTAGTAAAATTTCACGTGCTTTGTAGGCCATCATTCACTGGAATCACACCCAAGTGACTTACACGAGCCCTTGGCTTCAATATATTTCCTCAGTGTTAGATTTTATTGGGATGACAAACATTTGGACCGAGCACCATATCTCCGATCTTAAATGCTTTGATCATACCTTGAAACAACGATTCTCGGATATCTTTGTACAAGACTGGAGAGCAACTTTGAATAGTTCAAGTAAGTAACAGTTTTATGACTGGATAAAGAAACAATTAGTTTCTGAAACCTATATAAGAAAACTTCCCCAAACCTTGGCTACCTCACTTTCGAAATTCAGAACGCGCAGTCATAGACTCCCGATAGAAACTGGCAGTTTGGACACACGTGGATATTTCCGCGAGAAAATGCACATTATGTGGAGCAGATGTAGGCGATGAATACCATTATAAATTATACTTGTTTGCAAAGAACTAGAAGAACTACGCAAACAGTATATAAAGCCCTACTACCGCAAACACCCAAACATGTTGAAAATCCCAAACCTTTTTGGCAGTTCAAAAACAAAAGAAATTTTAAATTTAGCGAAATTTACTAAAAGTTACATAGTATTGTTGCCCCTTCTCTCGGCTAACTGTTAAGTTATCAGATGTTACTCCACCGTCTTGCTAAATCCCGACAGTAACTTGCTTCTAGATCGCAACCCAACCCAAATATCTGATGTTTAGCCTATAGTAGACCACCCAGAGATGTTAGAGTACTTAATATTTGCAGGTAATCATAGATGCCTTTGTGACATGCACTTTGACTCCTCCATGAGACGTGCCAGTAAACCCGTCTCACGGCGGAGGTAAATGGCCTGGCACACAGACTAACGATAAAAAATGAAGAAGAGAAAAAAGATCCTATGAGCAAGGTAGCGACAAAAATCGCTCAGAGTTAAGTATAGAAGAATGATCCCTGAACCCCATCACTACCCTCGCCCTACGTTTGCTATAATATTTAATTCCAATAGCAGCTTTTATAGAACTAAGACAACGGTGGAACTGAAAAAAATATCTACATGTGCCCGTGTGCGTGTGTATGTGGGTGGGTGGGTGTGAGGGTCTACGTGTGTATATATGTATATATACTAAGGCAGAGATCCGGCGATGGATTTGGAATTTTAATTTTTGGATGGCGTAGCGCCCTTCGGTAGAGAGCTCAGGACGGTGGTGCATTAGTCCTGGGTTTTCTGATAGGGGTCGCTGTGTCGCCCGGGGGTTGGGGATTTGGACTTTTCGTTGGATCTTTGTTTTGGTATATTAAAGTACCTGGTAACTAACATTCTCAGAATTAGTCGCCTGAGTGCTAGAATGTTCTATGTCCCATAGGGGACATAGAACATTCTAGCACTCAGGCGACGAGATGATGACGTCTTATTAGAAGGAGCGGTGGCGGATGACGTGGTTCTGACCGATATCAATGGCGTTAGTGGCACTCTAATTGGTAAAGCTGTGCTGACTGTTGAAAAGTACCTTAGTTGAAGTAACTGTAGGAAAATGTATTTTTTGACGGGCTATGCAGGACTTACAATAGAACTGCTGACGCGACAAAATCAAAGAATGGACGTGATTATAGAAACTGACGTACCCATACTTTAAAGGTATTTTAATTCTTAGTGTTCCTTTTCTTAGTACTAATTGTATTATCCGGCAGTAATTAGGGGTGATAATCCGATAATGTACCTTGTATATATACCATTAAAAAAAGTAGGGGATAATTGATAAAAGTGAGATACATGAAGAAATATATTTATATTTTCATCAAAAAGACTGTTGTGGCATTGCACTGTGACATCTGGGGAATGATTTCAGCGATAGTTGGGTGTCTAACAAGCACACATTCCACGCACTGCGCTGCAGAAGACATGGACGGTCAGTCAGAGAATTTACCATATTCAGTCCAAGACCTCAATACCCTGTAAATCCTCCTCAGTTCGCGAGACAAACGTGGATCCGACATCGCATACTCCTCGCCAAACGTCCAATATCAACTTGACTGATGTTATTCCATTCTTCCTGCAGTGCTGCGGCGAGTTCCCGGACATTGGTAGGGGGGGGGGGGGGGTGTTGGCGTTGTCGTAGGCGCCTGCCAAGCATATTCCAGACATGCTCGATTGGTGAAAGGTCTGGACTTAGTGCTGGCCAAGGCAGTGTAGTGATGTTCTGCTCCTGGCGAAACTCTCTAACGACACGGGCCCTGTGTGCTCTTGCATTGGAAAATAAATCGACGGTCGTGACGTCACGCAAATGGCACTGCATGGGCTGCTAACATGTTGTCACGGTAGTACTGCCCTGTGGTACGCCCTTAGATGACATGTAATGCTGTTCTGCTTGTCATGGTTATGCCTCCCCACACCATAACCGATCCACCACCAAAACGATCGTGTTGCCTAACTGTAACGTCATGGTACCGTTCGTCCTGCCGCCGCCACACTCTGTTTCGCCTGTTGTGGAAGTCGAGAGTGAACCTCGATTCATTGGAAAACACGACGTTGCTCCACCGAGGATTGTCCTAGCACTGTAGTGCTCCGCACCAATTACGCCCTGCTGCGATGTGACGTTCAGTCAAACATGGAATTATTAGAGATCGTCGAGCGTACAAATTCCAGATGTGTAAGCGATTTCGGATAGTCTTACCCCTGACTCGCACATCTGTTGCTCGGTGCAGCCGCTGTCCAATTTCTGAAGCACTTTGATGGCGGTTACGTAATGCTGTGGTTCGGATGAAACGATCCTGGTTAGCAGTTGTCGCCCTTGGACTACCTGACGGACGTCTGTCATCAACATTACCTGTCTGATGGTAGCGTGACCACAACCTGCTAATCAACGATTGAGTAACGTTGAGAATTTGAGCCACTGTAGTCTGTCTGTTGCCAGCTTCCAACATGCCAACGACACGTAAACGCTCGTCACATCTCAGTCATTGCATACCTCAAAAGTTACGTTTCGACCAGAAACTATTGATGAACGAACTTATACCAAGAAAAGAACGATGAGACCTTCGAAGAAGACCGTCCAGTACAAATGAAAATTTCAAAACATACCCCCACAGACATTAACGCGGCGTTCGAGCGAAAACACTGCACGACTTTTTCGTGGGCCAGTGACATTCATGATCCACACTAAACTTGGTAACATATTGATGTGTCCAATCACGCGTATCCAATACCATTTTCCGAAAATATTAACATCAGTTTGGATATACCCTACTTTTTTAATAGTATATAAGCATTGTTATGGCGGTAAGAAAAATGTTTAGTTATTTAAGAATTTCTTTTCAAGTTGAGACTTCTGCAATAACTTCTAATGGTATTGGACAAAAGCGTTAATCCTTTACCTAACGAATCGCCCGCATCCGCCCGCGTAATTTGCAAATTCCGCAGTTGAAAGAAAGAAATTTTTCAAAAAATTTCAACAAAAACATATCATGTGACCCCTCATTGGAACGAGCTCATCGAGCTCGTTCCAATGAGGGGTCACATGATATGTTTTTTTTTTAACTTTTGGTGAATTTTTAAAAAAATATAGTACTTAAAATAATAAATTTTGATATCGTCTGAGTTGGGTAAAGGGTTAGACGCGGTGGCGTGAGCCAGTTTATCCTATTAGTACAACACAAACACGAATTTTGAAGCGAATACCTTACAAATGGTCTGGAATGAAGGAAGCATAATATGGAGTTTACGCCAATCGTCAACTGTCATATTATCTCACGTAGAATAACACTTGGGTAAGCATCGACTGTGATTTATCGACCGAAGAAACATGGGAATATTGATCGAGTCACAGTGTTTTTAGGAACTCATATATATTCAGTAATTGATGTCACCACGAGGTAATAATGTGCCTCGGAGTTGCATGGCGAACATTATGAAAAATAATATATCTTTATCTCACCAATATCATAATATTTCTCCGCAGAAATACGCTTTTATATTAATTTATATGCATGTGGTTTATTCACTTCACAGAATTTATTCTCAGACTTCTTTATATTTACCTGGGGAGCGCGGTAGCTCAGTTGGTAGAGGTGCAGGCTGCAAGCCGAGAGGTCCTCGGTTCGAATCCCACCTGCGGCAACCGCGTTGTGTCCTTGGGCAAGACACTTCATCTTCATTGCCCGCGTGGGGGCGCGATGACGCCGTGTACTAAGGCGTACTGCACGTCGGTGGTACGCTTGTCTTCAACCAATCTAACTCTGCCTGTGCTGCAGTGCGGAGTTACGATGTTGGGGAGCTGGCAGCTGCTCGTCGTTGCTCGGTGGTTCTCTCCGGGTACTCCGGCTTCCTCCACCCTTAAAACTGCCACGGTCATGATTAGCCATTGTGCATAAATATGTGACCTTAAAACATCAATAAATAAATAAATGTTCATATTTACCAATTAAACTATTTACTTATTTCTGAAAAATAATCAGTCTCTGTGTACGTGTTTCCTGTTTAACCTCTTAACCAACCCTCCCTGGAAACACCGGGTGTGGAGCAGCGCTTGTTTACTGTGGTAAACTAGTTCTGCTTTACCAAACTTGTTCTGTTCTACTGGTACAATAGCTCCCGTTAACCAGCGCTTGGGTGCAAAAGTCCTCTATAATTTCTACTTTCTGTTTGGTGAACCTAACCTATCACGGAACGAAAATAATCAGATTCTTAAGTCGGTCCGATCTTTTATCTCACATGGCGGCCGTTTTAATTAACGGCCCTCGACTTCGTCTCGTGCCGGTAATAAACCCTCGGGCTGTTATTCGTTCCTATCTGGCCGTTAATAAACCGCAACGCTCTCCAAACTCATGTTATTGTTATAATATCTAGGGGGTGCTTAACTTTATTTGTTTGCGTATATTTCATTAATTGTCTATCCAATACAAATAGCGGACGTCAGTTGCAAAAATAAAATTTCCTGAATAGCTAAACATTTTTATTTTTTGCCTCGGAAACATAGCTTATGACCCCTCATTGGAACAAGCTCAAGGAGCTTGTTCCAATGAGGGGCCATAAGCTAGGTTTTCAAGGCAAAATTTTTATAAAATAATAAGATTTGTTTGGTGATTTTTTGTGAAAAACGCTGGCCAGTTTTGTTGTCACATTTGATAAAAGGAAAAATTACACATTATGAGAATCTCAGATTCGTCACAAGTTGACATGAAATTTCTGAACCGTTCACTAAAATCTATCTGAACCTCGGGAAAACTCGGCTGAGTTCGGTGTTAGTTATTTTTTTTTTTTTTTTTTTTTTTTTGGGGGGGGGGGGTTGATGAAGTATGAGTGTGATGAGTGTGTGGCATTCTCGAGCATTCGTATTTATAATTACTGTTACGCCGTGACATATAGGTCAAATTGGCCGGGTGCGTTGCTGTGAAATGAACTTTTAGAGTGAAATTGGTTATATTTTATCGCACATGTCACGTAAATACTTACTTACTTACTTACTTACTTACTTACTTACTTACTTACAGAAAATTCATATGCAATCGCGTGTTATTGGATATTATCTTTATCTACTGTGCCTGAATGTGTAGATTATCATCCACTGTTCCATATTTATTCACTAACTTTAGTCCTATGATTGATGATTTGTTGGCAGAGTTTGAGAAAATAGCATTTAATCTTAATCAGAGGTAAAATATCATTACGACAGAGAATAGAAGTGGACTTCTCGGGTCGAAATGTCAAGGCCATTTCTTGGCCATTGTTTCCCTGGATACACTTCCAATCTAATTTTAACTCATGCTATTGTAACCTCATGGTACCTTTAGTTCAAACTTCCATCTCACACTCCGTTGGGCTATGGTGATGCCTAACTTCTTTTCTTATCTCTAGACCCTGTTTGGGAGCGCGGTGGCGTTGCGGTAACCGGTTCTCGTCAGATCATCGAAGTTAACCCTTTACCTAACGTAACGGCCAAAACCGGCCAGCGCTATTCTCAAAAATCGCCAATTAATTTTCATTATTTTTTTCATTTTTTGTCTCAAAAACATAGGTTATGACCCCTCGTTGGAACGAGCTCGTCGAGCTCGTTCCAACGAGGGGTCATAACCTATGTTTTTGAGACAAAAAATGAAAAAAATTAGTTATTCAAGTATTATTTTTGCAAGTGTCGTCTGCTTTTCAGGTTAGGTAAAGGGTTAAGCAACGTCGAACCCAGTTAGTCCTTGGATGGGTGACCGTCTGAGCGATCGATTCGGACTCCCGCGTTGTGTCCTTGGGCAAGGCACTTCACCCCGATTGTCCACATTGGGGCACGATGACGCCGTGTGCCAATGCGTACTGCACGTTGACGGTGCGCATGTCTTCAACCAATCTAATCCTGCCCGTGCTGCAGTGCGGAGTTACGATGTTGGGGAGCTGGCAGCTGCTCGCCGTTGCCAGGTGGTTCTCTCCGGGTACTCCGGCTTCCTCCACCCGTAAAACTGTCACCGACACGACATGACCTTGGCTGTTAATGTGTTGTTAAACTCCAATAAATAAATAATATTAACCCTGTTCATTAAAAGCAAACTTGCAATATGTAAGGGAAGGTCGTTTGTGTAACTGTTCTATGTATGTCTGAAAGCAAGCAACTCAAGATTTATTTCCTTTGCCTTACTAGACATCAAAGAATACAAAACATTTACTATAATTAACCTTTTACCTAACGCGAAAAGCAGACGACACTTGTAAACAAAATTCTTGAATAACTAATATTTTTCATTTTTTGTCTCAAAAACATAGGTTATGACCCCTCACTGGAACGAGCTCGTCGAGCTCGTTCCAATGAGGGGTCATAACCTATGTTTTGAGACAAAAATGAAAAAATAATGAAAATTAAATGGCGATTTTTGTGAATAGCGTTGGCCGGTTTTGGCCCTTGCCTTGGCTAAAGGGTTAAAAAGGCATGTCAAGTGATGGAGGACATACAACAGAGATAGAGTTTTTCTATGATACGATTAATTTAACAGAAATCCATTCTTTGCAGATTGGTATCATATGGCGAGAGTGCTAAAGTCGCCTAGGAGTGGTTATGGTATTAATTATAATAGTATTAATATTTTATTTATTATTGTTATCATGTATTTAAATTATTAATTATAATACTATAATACTATTAATATGTACATAAACAATACCCGCCATACGTCTGCATTGTGGGTTTTTGGAGAGGAACTAAAATAAATTGCAATAACTGTGTTGCATATCCTTTTCTCCAGCAACATCTAACAAAAATTTATTTATTTATTTATTTATTTATTTTATTTATTTATTTATTTATTTATTTATTTATTTATTTATTTATTTATTTATTTATTTATTTATTTATTAGTGTTTAATGTTATATATTTCTGCACAGTGGTTAATCGTGACTGCAACTGCGAGATAAAGTCCGGTTTATTCAATCGTTTATACCCATGTTTCCCACTTTGGAGGACTTCTACCACAAGCCTTGGTGACAGGATCCTATTTTTCCATTAAAACAAAGCTTGTTTACTACAGTAAATAAGCACTGCTTCACTTCACGGGACTCCCACGGGGAATCTTACAAGAATAGTGTATGTTTAAATCAAGTTGTCTTTATATAGCTGGCAGCACAGATATAGGCTAAACTTGACTTCATCTTGACTTCTTTTCTTTGTTGCAGTTATGTTATAGTTATTGAAAATGCCCACAAACACCAATAAAAATGGCCTTTTACCTAACGTAACGGTATAAACCTGCCAGCTGTAGCCACAAAAAGAGTCATTCAATTTTGTTTCCTCCTTTGACTCCTCATTGAATACGTTTTATTTACATGATGTGTCGTCTCAAATCGTATAAGGTAAGGAATTAAACATTCCAAGGTGTGCGATTCCGATTACGTATCATTAGGTACTGTGTATGTATGTCCGTGTGAGTGCGCACATATATCTTACCTCCTACAAGTATCTGGGTGTTTCATTGGTTCGAAGACGTCACATGCAGACTGAATATAAAACCATATACTCCTGTCAAAGTCAATATACGCTGACAGCTATCACAGGGTATAAACCGTATAAACCTTTAGCCGGAAGTGGAGATAAGCGAGGCGAGAGATTTCTATTTTTATCTCAAAGTTTCAGTCGCAGCGTATAAAATATTACCGAAAATAAGATTTTTTTAATAAAAGGAATGACCGAAGAATGCAAAATCAGTAAGTATGTTATATAAAACAATATTTAACAATGAAACGACACAGCTCAATGGAAAAATCGACTCTTGTAGTATGAAAAAACATCTGCTGATCATCTCAGAAAATGAATTTCTCGGGCAAATTTCTCCTTCAAATATCGTTTTTCACATGTTCGCACAAATGTAACATGTTAAAATCATAGATCGACAGATTCGGCGTTCAATTCCACACCAGAAACGATCAACCATAACAACGAAGGAGGTTCGGTGCTGCTGAAACTGTTCAAAATATAATGTCACCTTATCGATTTTTTTATACGCCCAGTTGGTAAAATCGTAGATCGGGAGTTGGTGATAATTATACGTCCAGTTGAGATTATTCGATTTCCCATATGATCGTTCTAATGCACATATTTGTGCATGTTCGAAGGTTTAATCAGTTAACAACCCATATGAACAGACTCGAATGCACGTGACGTTGACGTCACACATTTCAACTGAAACACTACTGACTGAACCACCGTACCTGCAACCACGGGGGAGAGGGCGAGAGGACCGCTCCTCCCCCCGAAGAACTTTCGCCCCCCCCCCCCACCCGAAAGATTTCAGACCATGTTTTTCAATCGGCATTCATTTGTTTAATTTACCTATGCATTAGGGTAAATTAGTTCAGTTACAACTGTAACACTTCATTTTTGCCTTGGCTCTAATTACTTCACACCTGTAATTACTCCTACTATTACTATCCTTTTGTTGCGAAAAACATATACATGTTTATGGCAAAAGAAAATAATGGAAAATAATGGAAAATTGAGTGAGAAAAAAGAAAAAAAAGAGAAACATGGAAGTGTACATGAAGAGTCGTAGTTGGGTGATACATCTTTGTCGTGAACGAACAACCTTAATCGTACAGTGTGTGACTAATTTTATAACGGTTACATAATACATTCAGTAAAAACATTATTAAAATTAACATATCCATAATCACTTGTCTATGAAGGTAATCCCATTGTTATTTGTGAGCTGTTTATTCATCACACACACATTCACACAGCTTTATCGGGGAATTATTTTTCCAATTGGGTGTATTTCGGGTTTGTTTCATTCTTTTTAATGACCTTTTTAAAAAAAATAAATTATTTACCGTTTTTGACCGTGGTCGTTTTTACTTCATAACGATCATTTAGTGTCTATGTTTTGCGGTTTTGCCTGGCTTTTTTTAAATTATTTTTTTCTATTTATTTTATTTTATGTTGTTGAAATGTGTGTTTGGGGGGGGGGGGGGGGACGACAGTCGAATGGGAAGAAAATGTTTTCACTTCAGATAACGGCGTGTTATAACAATACGCCAATCCTCTGTTAATTGAAACCAGTTTGCCTAACAGCATGCTGAGCTAGCAGTTTATTCGACAATAATCCCTCCTCACCCTCTCGCGCTCTCTCATTTTCACTCTCATTTTGGCAACAGTCTTTTGTGTCCAATAACTGTCGAACAAACATCAAATGGGCTATTTTTTAGTATTCTCTTCGAAGCAACTGCATCAATAAGTATCTGGCTTTTAACGATTCCATTTTTAGAGAAATTAGCAAAACACTATGGAATCCTACATGAAGTATACCATACCTATACTTTTGTAAATATTCAATGTTGTTCTTTGAGAACTTATTTTATCTGAAATAAATACTGTTTAAACTAAAGTATTTTTAGATAAGGCGTGACGTCACATGGGATTCCCTCGATATCTCGCCAATGTCGTGTTGAAACCAAACAGATCCAGGGTCGAAAACAAGCTTTATACTCACCAAGCGAACCCTACCGTGTGACAAAGGCAAAAAGATGAAATAAATAGAATAATTCATGCCTTACATAAGTATTTTATAAATTTTCATCTTATTTTCACTTAATTTACATACGAGTTCACGGAACCAGTTTCGAAACAAGACTTCGGTTTGGTTCCGCTCCTCAGTTTCGCATTATTGCACAGGGTGAAATTCTAAACATAGGGCATATGTTGAAACTAAGGCCATGTAAAATAGAGATATATTTTTAGTATCAGATATATGATTACATTAGGTTTTTTGTTGGACAAAAGAATTTGAAGTTTTGGTCCCAAAGTTGGAGTCTGATACATAGGGGTAAATTACCAGATGAATTATGGGAAACAGTGGCTTCGAAAAATTGGCTATTTTTTAAAATGTAATTTTTACACGGGTTTGTTACCAGACAGGTAACTAAAAAATGAGACGGAAATATATAATTTTTTTTTTTTGCATTTTAGAAACAGAGGATGCTCTGTTCCAAGGGTGGGTGGGTGGGGTTGGTGGGAAAATTCTGCTTTTGAGGCTGCTAGGTGGCTGAAAATGGCTGGTTTCGGCATTTTTTCTTGCAATTTTTCAGGTTGAAGTCTGGCCTTTGACAAATTATTCTACCCTCATTCAGATTGTTTATTTCTACTTAGTCAGATAGTGTTATATGTTTTTTGTGGATTTGGGAAATGTAATACATGTTATGAGTTAGATAACTAAGCTACAAAATATTTGCATTTGAAGAGAGTGTATGGCATGTCACATTTGGAAATGCCTGGAAAACTGTGGAGCGGAAGCTTACCAGTTTTCTTTTTGAAACTTGAATGCCAAACAACATTCTACATGATGTAGGATAAGCACAGTTAGGTCAACAGTAGCTGAAATTAAATTACGTTGTTGTCAATAGCAGTTCAAAGCAGGGTCAAGTTGTCAAAAATACAAAGCGATCATTTCTTTCAAATTAATCGATCACATTTATTGTCCGACGATAGCCTTCAATACTATTCACATTCTCATTTCCATTTCACTCCTGCTGAAGAACAAAACACCTCTCGGATCCAAATGGTCCCAGGGACGTTTCTGGGTAGTTCAGACCCGGTGTGTGTCACAGTGAGATCCTCAAATTTCCAAACTTTCATTTCAAATTGATACCATAAAAAAGTTTCCGACATTTGATGATCGGTTTTGAGAAGGAATTTTCTTTATAGATTTATGTACAAATTACATTATATTCTCTTGATATTTGGCCTTTTCTCCATAATTATGAGTAGACTTTGTAATTGGCCTAACAAAAGACTTCTTGTGGTACATGATACTGCTATATTGTGCGGGGCCGTCGAGAGGGAGGGGGGGGGGGGGGTAGTAACCCCGGGGCCCGGCGTTATTGGGGGCCCGCCGATTCCCGTAATTTCCTGAAGGTGGGATACTCGTGCGTGCGGCCCCTTCACTGCACGTCACATTTAGACGAGCAGTGAAGGACTCTCACGTAAGAGAATCCTGCCTTAAGGCAATTAGAGAAAATCGGCGGGCCACGGTGTTCCAAATTGACACTATTTGTATGCATTTACGAAAGCGCAATCTCGATGTATTGCTAACTTACGCAGTTACAAACTTGGAACATTATCAACATTTTAGTTCTGCGCGAAAAAGAACTTGTGGGTCATACTATAAAGAATAAATGTATTTCAACCAAGAATCACTAGTTCTATATTTGCTTAGAACTAAATGTTTCCAACTTTTGAAATTTGAACAATACAATTTCCAACTTTCAAAAATCAGGGTCCTCATTGGGGGGGGGGGTACCCCCCCCCCCCCCCACCCCCGTCGGAATGTCCCTAAGTGCTCTTCGTCTTTGCTGGCGAAAAGTAGTCTCTTCCGCATCCCATTTGCTTTCATCTGGGTGAAAGGTAGTGGAATGCACAGTAGACTAGGCGAAGAGGTCATCCCGCACTTTAATAGCACAGCCAAACGGAACGCACACCTGGCAAGCGTCACTAGCCAAATCGGCTTCAGAGTGACAAGAACCGATCTTGCCGGTTTCTGAGAATTTCACCAAAACAGGCCGCCAATAAAGTTATCCAAACTGCTCTCCAGTTTCCTTCTTAACCCTTTTGGAAAAAATAATTTTGTACGCCATGTGTCCTGGTCATATCTTGATACACCCAAACCGGCCTCTCGACTCAGCAATTTCATTCAAACCCAGACCGGCCATTACATTATTCTATAAAATACACCAGCAACTAATATATTTTACTGATATATTTTTCCAGTTTGTCATGCCTGTAAACTGAAATTATTTACTCTCATTCAAGAACGTAACCAGGGGGGGGGGGGGGGGGAGCGGGCACATCCCCCACCCCAAGTTGAAATGTGGGTGACAAATTGAAAAGAGTGGTGGATAAGTTCGCTGGTCTCTCGTGCCAGAAGTCGCGGGATCGCGGATCCCCGGCTGAGAAAAGATATGGAGGTATCTGAACCCTCTCTGGCACCATCAGTTGCGGGGTTGATGATGTCACGGCGTGTCGTCCTATTGGGTGGGGAAGTAAAATGGCTGTCCTCTGTACGGAGAGAGACAGACTCCACACAGGCTAAAGATCCAGTCGTAGAACACAACAAATTGGAATTCTCTGCTCCTTTCGTTATCAGACTCGCTTCTAAATTTATTCGTTTGGTTATTTTCTTCGTTTGCGTTTTGTTTTACACTGACCTCTAACATGCAATTTTAAAAATGTAGTTTACATGTATACCATACTTTTTCTTTGTTTATAGTAATACGATAGCACACTGGAAAGGCGTTCATTTGAATCAGTTCCACATATTTATTTTTAAAATAGAGTATAGTTGATTATTCAGGAGCGAAGGAAGGTAAAAATATTGGGGGGGGGGGGTGGGGGTGGGGCTATCAGAGCTAATCCCAAGGGGACCACCACCATGTATGCTCACCGTTTGCTACGCAGCAGCATCCGAGCCGCACAGTGGTTAGGTGGTGGTGGTGTGTGTGTGTGTGGGAGAGGGGGGGGGGGGGGCTGAAGCTGGGTAACACAGTTAATCTGGAACTGAGCCATATCATTTTTGTCGAACGAAAAATAGAATTGAATTAGGCCTCATCAGTTACTTATAATTATACTTACTTACTAAACATTTGCGGGAACACAACTAAAAATTGGGTAAGTTAGCTATAGTTGCAGAAAGGTGCCCTTAAACTACAGTAAATAAGTTCAGCATGAATGTTTCTTTGGAGTCTGCTAGATATTTGGTCTGCCTGTTGCAGTCCATTGAAATTTAGGGACCCACAAAAGTTAAAAACTCAACAAATTGTTATCATGTAAAGAAGCAAAGCACAAGAGGCTTTTTATATATAGCCGTGAGTTTATGTTATACCTTTTGTAGTTCACTGAAATTTACAGACCCGATGATTTAAGAACTTAACAAATTGGTGCTTGAGCCTAAAAATTCATAAAATTATAATTACGTGCTATCTATACTGCCATATGCGTACGAGAATTTTTATTTTCTGGGTGGGGTGGGGGAGGATGTGGAGCTCAGGTCCACTTCATCCGAAAGAATCCTGAGTGCCCGAAAAAATCCTGACTGCCCTCCAAAAATTATTTCACCCCCAAAACGTGTTTTGGGACAAATTGTGTCTGAAAGAGTCAACTTACAGTAAATAATGCGGTCCCACTTGATCTGACATTGTTGCGCTATGCCATAAAACCAGTCTCATCTTCATATAGTTCACCGCCTATCGTTAGATTCTGTAATGCAGTAAAATGGGCTATTTCTCTGCGTTGAAAAAGGTAACCTGTGGTTCGCTTATTCAACGCAATGCAGTGTTGCATTCAACCCGGCTTGTGCGCGTATAGGCCTATCTTGCTTTCGGAACTTACAGGCTCCAAATTTACCAGATTCTCACATCGAAAGGATCACCTGACAAGCATAAAAAATGTATACGACTCATCAACTGAAGATACGAGCGTATACATCTGGGCGTATAAAAAAAATCGATAAGGTGACATTATATTTTGAACAGTTTTAGTAGCACCGAACCTCCTTCGTTGTTATAGTTGATAGTTTCTGGTGTGGAATTGAACGCCGAATCTGTCGATCTATGATTTTAACATGTTACATTTGTGCGAACATGTGAAAAACGATATTTGAAGGAGAAATTTGCCCGAGAAATTCATTTCCCGAGATGATCAACAGATGTTTTTTCATACTACAAGAGTCGATTTTTCCATTAAGTTGTGTCGTTTCATTGTTAAATATTGTTTTATATAACATACTTACTGATTTTGCTTTCTTCGGTCATTCCTTTTATTAAAAAAATCTTGTTTTCGGTGATCTCGGATACGCTGCGACTGAAACTTTGAGATAAAAATAGAAATCTCTCGCCTCGCTTATCTCCACTTCCGGCTAAAGGTTTATACGGTTTATACCCTGTGGCTATGGGTAATCTCCCCTTTGTTCATTGATTATGCAAAATGGCGGCTGCCGATAAACGCTTCAAGTTGAAAGATTGAGTGTTGGTGGCCCATATTTGACCTTAAGTGCAGGTTAGGTAACTTAAAAGGCTTCATATTCTGTGGATGTGTGTCATATTACCTTCGAAATGAAACTGTTTGGTATGTATGAATTTGCCTTGTTACAATTTATGGGAGAGTGCCTGTAGGCACTCTCCCATAAATTGTAACAAGGCAAAGACACGTGAACACATTGTGAGAATTTTCTCATTTAATTTTGATCGCTGTTGTTATTAGCTCTGTGCATCGATGCAGCAGTCGGTAAGATATATTCGTTACACAGTTTGTTGGTGGCCTAATTTGGTATATATGGTGTCAGTTAATCTTCGCTCTCGTCCAATATGAAATTAACTGACACCATATATACCATATTAGGCCACCAAGAAACTGTGTAACTAATAATACATACATACATATACAAATCTCTGACCGAAGATGAGGGCGAAAGAATGCATGGATACAGTACATGATTGGCAATATTTGTTGTTTTGCACTGCAGTAGTTCATATTCGAAACTGTTTTAACCCTTTTCCCAACGTAACGGCCAAAACCGTGCTCGTTCCAACGAGGGGTCATAACCTATGTTTTTGAGACAAAAAATGAAAAAAATTAGTTATTCAAGAATTATTTTTGCAAGTGTCGTCTGCTTTTCATGTTAGGTAAAGGGTTAACCCTTTGAAGACAGATGGTATATTCCAATGCAATTCCATCAGTTTTCAATGCGTTTGACCACACTTGCTATTTTCAACATTATGATGGATAGATGTGCAGATCAGACGGCGGCCCCATCAACAGTTATACTCCTTTTCACTAAGTCTAAAATCTATTGCATCTCAGTCCGAAATCCTTAAAGACATTTGGCTTGGACAGTTAGTCTAAAATCTTGTTATCGCATTTCCTCTCACACGTCTCTGTTGATTTTGTATAAAACACTACACAATGGTAGTATGATGGTAAATGTGTCGGACAATTTTTTTCAAAAGTTTTGACTCTTGAAACTTCTTTGTTGTCATAGCATCTCCTCCTACATTCCCAGGCGCTTGGAATAATCTTGGTATACCTTAACAGTATGATAGGTAGATTGTATTTAGTAACCTGGTGCCATATGTAAGAAAAGTTAAGTTCAGGCACAAAATTCCTGACTTTAGTTCAACTCTTCACTCAGCTGAAATTTTCATTAGAAACGATATTTTAAAAAATCTTCCCTGAGCTAGTTTCCGTCTCCGTTTGTGATTTCTTCCGATAAAAGTCGATAGATACTTGATTTAAGTTAACTTTTAACTTCAGTTAGCAGATAGCATAATAAACAACAAACAGCCTAGAGGAACAATAAGACGCGATTTTGAAGAAAAATAAGTCGACCGTTTAACCTGAAGGCGAAAGTTTATCGGATATTTGAAAAAGGCTGGCAGCCTTTTTCAAATATCCGACAAATTCTCGTCTTCAAACCAATTTATTTTAATCGAATCTGGCGCTAACAGACAAATGATATAGAAAACATGAGGGTATATTTGCAAAACGGAAAGTGTGGTTTTGATAAATGGTCAACTTATTTTCCTTCAAAAGCGCGGCTTGTTGTCACTTTAAGAGGATCGGCAAAATTTAACCCCACAGCCCTATAGGGATGCAGGAGTATACATTTTTATTAAATCCTCCACAAATGTAAAACTGATCAACTAATTTCTATAACTAGAATTTTGCTTAATGACCCAAGAGCTTGAGTAAAGACTTGGGTTCGTTTTTGATCTCGAATGTTTTTTTTTTAAATATCCCAATTGAGTGAAACTCAGACTTGAGTCCATTTTAGCACTTGGGTCAGACTTGAGTTTGTTTCCAAATATGAAGCCTTGGTTGCGATCTGACAATTATCTCAAGAGTTATGACCTTTGGCACTTAGTTTAATACCTCGCCATCGTATCACTCCTTGTAGGTTCCAGTAAATTTTTACCAAACTTGGTCAACATCAAGAGTTTGATTGGCAGATAGATATGCATGGCGTAGTCGGGTCGTAGTCCGATACTTTGTCAAGTGTTATTGGCCTTGGTACTAATCTAAAACATTGTCATGGCATCTGTTACTATGGGTTTCAGTGTATTGTTACCACACTTGGTATATTTAGCAGTACAGTGGGTATATGTGTGCTTGAAGTGACAAGGTGGGAGTTCAACAATCTTTTCAATAGTTATTGTCCTTGTGACTTTGTCACTATTTCATCTACCCCTGACGAAATTTGATTTACATTAACAGTGTGACGGGGAGACGTTCATGATGTATTTACACTGTTATCCGATATTCTAAAGAGTTACTGCCTTTGACATTTTTCCAGTAACTTGTTCTCGCATCCTATCCCGCAGTTCTCGACCGGCGTTGACCAAGCTTGGTTCATATTAACAGTAAGATGCGTAAATGTGCAGTAACCAGGCGGGGATCGGGCAAATTTTCCTAGAGCTTTAATTCTTGACACTTCCTTGCTATCGCATCTCCTGTTACAGTTCTCTGTAGGTTGTGACTAAACTCAATATTCACTAATAAAATGATGGGTTGATGTACATGAAGTAACAAGGTTACGAACCGATAATTTTTAAGAGTTATGGACCTTGATACTTATTCGAAAACCTTTTCATCGCATCGCCTTTTACAGTTCTCAATAGATATTTACCAAACTTGGTATACATCAAGAGAATGATATAGCCTGGTCGCGATCCGATATGTTTTCAATAAATATAGTCCTTGCCACTTAGTGCCGGACCACCTTATAAGCGCATCACTTCCCACTTTTCGCAATGTAATTTTATAATACCTAGAATATTCTGAATGCCCACACTGTCCCATCCTACCACTCTCACCGTCCGCATAAAGCTACTTTATCCCAAATGCTGAAGTCTCTTTTCTTCTCTTGCCTCTTTTCAACACTCTAAAGTTTGTATATTTGATCCTGTCGGTAGCACAGTATACGCTTCTGGCTTCTGGAGACAGCAGAGCTGAAACGGTTAACCAATTAATTGATTAATCAGTGATCAACAACTTGATTGATCCAAAAAGTAATTGATCGATTAATCCTTACTTTTGAACTACTGTATTATATGGGTTAACAAAGGAACAAACTTGCTCCAAAACAGGCAAACCGTGTCACACTGACTCACATCAATTATATGAGACAGAGTAAAGCATGCAGGTTACTTGCTGACATACTTGTTTACTTGCCTGACCATCATATTTTATCAGTGGCTTGAAATGGTCATTCTTAACCCTTTACCCATTGCGGGTAGCAGACGATACTTACAAAATAAGTTCATGAATTACTAAAAATTTTCAATTTTTGTCTCCAAAACATAGCTTATAATCCCTCATTGGAACGAGCTCAACGAGCTCGATCCAATGAGAGGTCATAAGCTATGTTTTCGAGACAAAAATTGAAAACATAATAAATTTGAATGGAGATTTTTGTATATATGCCTAGTCGGATTTGTTTGTTACGTTGGGTAAAGGGTTCATGCTGTAAATCATTAACGGTATGGCAAGGCAATTATTCAGATATCTGTTTGGACAAGTGATTAATCGGTTAACCAAGGTTAATCCATGTGATTAATCGATCAAGTAAACCCCTTAACCGTTCCAGCTCTAGGAGACAGCCGAGTATAAGCTCTAGCACGATGCTGAATCCTTTCACAATAGTTGTATGCCCTTTTGTGTTACTTAATTTGTACATTATAGTTTGGAAATAAAAACAGATTACACTGTATTTGACCCCTAAAAGAAAGCAACTTTCAAAACCGTCCCCTCTGTTAACAAAAATCAGCATTCAAAATGTATTATTCTTTTTAATTTATGCTCCAAAATATAGCTCATGATGCCTTATTGGAGCGAGCTCGTTGGATCATAAGTCATGTTTTTGATTAAAAAAATATGAAAATTATTTGTTATTCAATTTTTTTGTTGACTGTTCAGGTTGGGCAAAGGGTTAAATAAATTACTCGACAGTCTTACTTTGGCTAGTTGCTCCAGCTAACGAATATCTCGTTTATTCGCGGTGTTAGTTAATAGTCACTTTGAGGTTCCAAGATGACATCCTCCACTGATGACGAGACAGTTATACAAGGAATTCTAATAACAATTGTGACTTGTCTGGTAGCTATCTTGTATTATGCGTTCCTGGGAGTAATAAACAGTTTTTTTTCTCGTACACTCTGAAGCCATGTAACGCAAAGGCAAATTTACAGATCAGACTTGGATGCTTTTATCATGTACCTCTCTATGTACTGAATCATCAGAAGTTCATTCACCGAGTTTGTTCGAATGAGCGAGAGTTCATGCAGTTATTATTTTGAGGCCATAAATGAAACTCTTCATTTACGGAAGAAAATATTTGAAGCGGTCGCCTGTTAATTGTGTTAGATATAACGGTTAAAAAATATATATAACCCAGGCTCTAGAAGAAGTCTTTGTAAATCACTCCCCCACGTGTGTTAGCGCGTCACAAGAAGCACGCAATAATAATTTTGTAGCCTTAAATCCACGAATAGTGCTCTCAAAATTTCTAAATGCCTCATGGAAAGGTATGATTTAACTCCCTGCATGCTGCTGGTGGATATTCCTCCCCAGAACAGGAAATTTCTTGCTATTAGAATAAAACACATTTGAGGATATTTAACCAAATTTTCCCCTGTAAGCTGTGTAGACTATTAACCCTTTACCTAACATGAAAAGCAGACGACACTTGCAAACCATTTCTTGAATAACTAATTTTTTTCATTTTTTGTCTCAAAAACATAGGTTATGACCCCTCATTGGAACGAGCTCGACGAGCTCGTTCCAATGAGGGGTCATAACCTATGTTTTTGAGACAAAAAATGAAAAAATAATGAAAATTAATTGGCGATTTTTGAGAATAGCGCTGGCCGGTTTTGGCCGTTCCGTTGGGTAAAGGGTTAACCAATGATTTCTTGTATCAAATGTTCATGAATGTTTCATCAAATCTAGTCTTGGCTGCTTCACAGCAGCCATGACTCGATTTGATGAAAATATTTCAAAATTACCTAGCAGATTAAGAGTTAATATCCGACTGGAATGATTCTAGAAAATCCATTTCTTTTATAGTGTGTAGATGGACTAGATGAATATTAGAGTCTGTTGCTGTTCTTATAAATCTCTTGTGAGTCTGACAGGGCTGGGTCAAGCTGCAAGCAGCATCAAGCAACTATTCTGGGATCTGTTTTTGTGTTGAGTTTTGTTTTGGTTTTTGTTGTTGTTGGTTTGTTTTTTCTGAGGTGGGAGAAGTGGGGGTATTGCATATCCATAATCACTTTGACCTGACTCCATGTGTTTGCAATATTTCTGGAGTCGATGTTGTCTGAGTGTCCGCGAGTGCAGTGTGGTTTTGCAGTGTGATTCTTATCTGTCGGACGGGCAGAGTCATGCCACGAGCAGTACCCAGCAGTCATGTTGGCACCCTTTTGGGAACGGAAAAGGGGTAAATAAAAAAAACTGTTCCATCTTTGGTTTTTATTTAAGTTGAGATAACAAACACTTGATCCGATTTGGTGTCTTTGGCGCACGCTAGGTTGTTATTGGTTATTTTTTCTTCATTTTTTATTTATATATTCATTTTTGCAAGTGTCGTCTACTATTTGTATTAGAAAAGGGTTAAAATAATATACTAGAGGTATGCATATCTAAAACGCCGGAACAGAGCAGTAAATAAACTAAGGAGGGGGGGTGGGGGTAACTGATACTTTCTGTCCATAAAATTGCGCGCAAGAGTGTTGCGATGAAAAAGTGTTTGACTGCAATTGCATCAGATTTCGTGGGGTGTGGAATGTGATTTCCCCCGTACAATATTATACAATTATGGACTTTGGTGGTGGTGAATATGATGTGATATGAACCTAAAAAACTTATATTGACCGAGGCTAACGCCTCGGTCAATTTAAGTTTTTTAGGTTCATATCACATCATATTTACCACCACAAAAGTCCACAACTGAACTGTTTTATTATATACACCATCCTCAAAAAAACAATCTTCTATTTGTCAATTAAAGATCCAATTATATCAGGCAGAAATACTTTTATTTAACATTAAAATAGTTATCATCTGCAGAATAACATAAAAATAAACAACGATACAGAGATTACGTCGAATGAAATAGAAACAGAGAGGGGATTTCCAAAAGCTATATTTAGAAAGTTGATATTCACTGGAAAACCGTTGTACATGTATATTTGAGTACCACTCACGTGTATAAGATCCCGCCAATAGAAATGTGGTTATTTAAAAAGTATATAATAAAATGTGATATAGCCTGGCGTGACGGGTAGTGTAACTTAACATTATGTCACATTCAGTTCACAATTCACCGTTGATTCTCGGTGCTCATTTGAAATCCGATTGCTCTCCCCGCCCAGTGTACTTTATAATGCCTTTCGATTGGAACTGGGACAGTATAAAGACCACATCACCGTTACAAGTGTTTTAGACAACTAGATGCTTTGGAATAAATTGAGCTGTCTCTTTCTGACCTAATGGCATGGGATAAACATCTCTGGAAATTAAACCAGAGATGCAGACAAAAGGTTCGAGGGCATGGCACGGGATAAACTAGCATATATTCTGTGTATTTCTTATTCTAGTAAACGTGGGCCTCGATTCCACTCCCAATTAGGGAAGACTAACCCCGGGCAGAGATGAGATGGGGGTCATGCAATTGATTCGATTATACTTATACATTCGCCTGTTTCCATCTGTAATGATGCTTAGTGCGGGGAAGGCAAATATCAGGACGATAAAATTTGTATGTCTATAATTGTTTTTCTCGTATTCTGGTTGAGAAATATTCAATTGTTACATCAATATTAGCCTTGTAATCGACAATCAATATCCAATAATAACCCAGTGGCTATATAAGTCGGCTAATTGCAAATGTAAATATTCTCAATCAGTCATTTATATCGTCCGTGCGAATTCAAAACATTACGAGATCGATTTTTACAATCTAATTGGTTGTATTAGTCGGCGAAAAACAATTCACCTCAGTGTTGTTAAATAAACCATGTTAGGAATGCAGTTAGAATAATAATGAGCAGGGGCGAATGAACTCTCTCTTCCCTTGCTTTGCGGGGGCGAGTTGAGGCAGAGAACACCCACTTTGGTACACGAAATGTATGTCCAATATACCGCATTCGGCATCTCAAAACAGGATTGCTAAACATCTCTTGTCTCTCGTATGGACAACTCTGATAAGTTCAATCATAAATGCAAGGACGTTCACTCTAAAACAGGTTGGGTTAACAATTAACCCAAATCAACTGGGTTGAGTGGATATGAACCCAATTGGGTTAATTTTCACTTAACTCTTTTGATGTGGGTTAATTTTTAACCCAACTGATTTTAGAGTGTCGGAACCATGGAGACACAAGGGGTACGTGCCCCCTCACCAACCCAACTTTTTCCAGAAATAGCCGAGAGAGACAGAGAGAGGGGGGGGGGGGGGGGAGAGAGACAGAAGCGGTGCGTTTAGACGGACATTAACTTTACAACATGTGAGCGTGGTGGCTCAGTGGTTACGGCATTGAACTTCAAGCCGAGAGGCCCACGGTTCGATATCCGTCAGGGGTTACTGCGTTGTGTCCTTGGGCAAAGCACTTCATCCCGATTGTCCACATGGGGCACTGTGGCGCTGTGTACTAAGGCGTACCGCACGTCGATGGTACACCTGTCTTGAACCAATGCTAACCCTGCTTGTGTGGAGTTAGTACGCTGGGGAGTCAGACAGTTGCTGACCGTTGCTCTGTGGTTCTCTTCGGGTACTCCGAAGAGAACCACAGTGCAACGGCCAGCAACTGTCGGACTTCTCAGCAACTGTCGGACTCACCCATAAAACTCACCGACACGAGGTGACCCGGGCTGTCGAAAGTGTCGTTAAACTCCAATAAATAAATATTATTTACCAACCTGTCATTGAAATTTTATTGGAAATTAGCAGGAAGGATGTGCACAGAATTTTTACTCCTAGGATGTGACCAAATATTCCCCCGTTTGATTTTTCTGAATGTAGTAGTGCTCGTAAATAGCTTTGCGCATTATTTTGCAAATACTCCACTGAGGCATATGGGCCACCACTGAAGTGCATGGGCCCATGTATGACACCCACTCCCCAAATTTAGAAATGCTTCCTACGTCTCCCCCCCCCCCCCACCCGAAATGTTCCCGGATAAGACTACTCATGTATAACTAACCACGGTGATTGGGATAGGATACTTGGGATTCGTAGGTAGATTTCGTGATAATTCATGGCTGACGATTTTCATCATTGGAAAAAGATTAGCAGAAAAGTTAGCTCCCCTTAATTTCACAAAGCTGTCAGGAAATTCAACGCAAAGGGTATGGGAATTTCATATAAAAATTGAAATTTCAAAATGTTAGCAAATTTGTGTCATCGATGTGCTCATCATTTCACAAACTTCAGGCATTTGCCTGTAAAGTAGTATAAACATACAGAAGCTGTTTTTTTTAACAATTTTTTCTCCAATTAGTTTGAACGTTTTATTCTCTGCTGAAACCCAGATATAAAAAATAAGAAAACTGCGTTTTCATCATCTTTTGATGTTCTGGAATTTTCTTTTCTGTTCATTATATCAACAGTGTATGCATTGTGACGGACACTGGCTTTTCCATTAACTCTTAGAAGCCGGGAGTCGAGTTTTCTTGGCTGTGATGTTATACGGCAGGTAATCTGACTGTGACGGTTCGGCTATCTTTGGGATGGAGGAGAATTAAACACTGAGCAGGTGCTTCTAGTCAAGTGTCGTCTGCCTGAATAGGCAGACGACACTTGACTAGAAGCACCTGCTTCACTGTAAGTTTTTCGCGGTATGTCATGTTCATCCTTGGGCAAGACACTTCATCGCCATTGCCCGCGTGGGGGCACGATGACGCCGTGTACTAAGGCGTACTGCACGTCGATGGTACGCATGTCTTCAACCAATCTAACCCTGCCTGTATTGCAGTGCGGAGTTACGATGTTGGGGAGCTGGCAGCTGCTCGTCGTTGCTCGGTGGTTCTCTCCGGGTACTCCGGCTTCCTCCACCCGTAAAACTGTCACGGTCATGATTAGCCATTGTGCATAAATATGTGACCTTAAACATCAATAAATAAATAAATAAATAAATAAATAATGTCATGTTCAAGAAATTCATTCTGATTCCCCGGCTTCTAAGAGTTAATATAAAAGTCTAGGATGTGGGATTTGCTACAGATTCTGTCCTTTCTATTAATCTAAGAGTCTTGGTGATGTGATTTGCTACTTTTTATCCTGGGGAGAATAAAAAACATTCAAATTTCTGTAAACACACATTCGCTAAACAAAGAGAAAAAGTGGACGGTTACTGAGTGTTGGTAGGTGTGAAACGTATATATACCAAAAGTTTCCTTTTATAATTTTTAATAAATAAAAACAACGTTTATTAAAAGTAACATAATGAAACTTGGATTTACTTTCTACTAAAGCTATAGGTGTTTTCTCAACAGTTACTTCCTCGTTGGTCTAATAATTCAAAGGGAGAAAATTTTATCGAAAGTCGAGTTTAATGACGAAAAAAGTCAAGGATGGCAATCATACAGCCCTATAGAACTCACCATTGCGCATCCCTATAGGGCTGTAGAATTAAATTATTCCTTCTTAACTTTTTGTCATTCATAAAATCGTTTGATCATTGTCTAGGTACCCCCTCCAAAAAAATGAAAGTGTCAGTAAAACTGTAGCTCAACTTGTGTAAGACATGTACATGTATGGTATGTGACACAGCAATGGCACACATCTAGGTAATGACCTGATAACAAAGGTACATATAAAGTATTCTAACGGCTTGTACATAAATACTGACCGTAGCCTGTAACAAATGTATAGGTAAAGTATTTTTAAAGGTGGGTGACAGTTAGATGCTAAACTAGAAAAGAAATCTCCATGGGGTTAATGTTACAATGTGGGTCCTTGTAAGGTGCACCATAAGCCAAACGTTTGCAATTGTTTTGGTCTGTTTGATTCAAACCTTTCTAAGGTTGATTCATACTAATTAATAAAAATTAGTCTAGTCCTTCTTAAAATATTGGTATTTGAATTTTTTTATCTTTTGCCCATAGGGTTCCCACGGATGAGGAGGTTTTATTTTTCTCATTGGAAATAGCTGTGCTAATAATGTTTACCCTCCCCAAACACCAAATATTAACACAGGAATTTGGCTTCAACACATTTGAATATACACATACTAGGGATGCTGAATTCAAGAAACATTATTTTGTCTGATGTTTTTAGAAAAGATTTTTAATTATCTCCCTTTTTGAGTCCCCGAGTGGGTCTGACTGAACCCCAAAACATTTGTTCTCATACCACAGTAATAACGAAGGCACCCAATAAATTTATAGCAAATATTACTGACATGGAAAATCTTCTTTACAGGTTCTGTACAAAAAATGTAATACACACAATTCTCGTAAATATGACTGCCGACAGGCATTTTGAATTTCTGACCAAGCCCAAAAGCACTCGTTACCACCCCATGATCATAACAAACTGATTACACCTAATTTCAGTTTAAAATGGCCAGTGGCAGCCATCTTGAATTTCGGACCGCATCCCAAAACACTCGTTCTTGTCCCAAGGTGATAACAAAGGTACCCAAGAAGTTTCATAGAAGATCGGTTCATAAATACCGCCTCTAGCCCGAGCCGTATTGACATGTGCGCTTACTGTGTATAAGTAGCACTGAATAAATCAAAGTTCATCTAATTTGCCGAATTTCTGCACGAGAAAAAAACCCGTATTATATATGATGCATTCCATATTACTAAACGTTCATTCAAAATTTTATTCAAATCAGAACCTTCATATAGAAGTTCTGTACAAAAAACTGATTGTACCTAATTTCGGTACAAAATGGCCGCCGGCAGCCATCTTGAATTTCGAACCGCACCCCAAAACACCCGTTCTCGTCCCAAGGTGATAACAAATGTACTCAAAAAGTTTCGTGAAGATCAGTTCATAAATACAGACCCTAGCCCGAGCCGTATTGACATGTGTACTCCGGACCGTACCCCAAAACACTCGTTCTCGTCCCACGGTGATAACAAAGGTACCCAAGAAAATTTCGTAAAGATCTGTTCATAAATACTGCCTCTAGCCCGAGCAGTATAGAAGTTCTGTACAAAAAAATAATTGTACCTAATTTTGGTGCAAAATGGCCACCAGCAGCCATCTTGAATTTTGGACCGCACCCCAAAACACTCGTTCTTGTTCCAATGTGATAACAAAGGTATCCAAGAAGTTTCGTGAAGATCGGTTCATAAATACAGCCCCTAGCCCGAGCCGTATTGACATGTGTACTTACTGAGTATAAGTAGCACTGAATAAATCAAAGTTCACGTAATTTGCATAATTTCTGCACGAGAAAAAACCCCGTATTATAGGTGATGTATTCCATGTTACTAAACATTCATACAAACATTTATTCAAATCAGAACTTTCATACAGAAGTTCTGCACAAAAAACTGATTCCACTAATTTCGGTACAAACTCGCTGCTGGTTGCCATCTTGAATTTCGGACCGCACCCCAAAACACTCGTTCTCGTCCAACGGTGATAACAAGGGTACCCAAGAAGTTTCGTAAAGATTGGTTCATAAATACGGCCTCTAGCCGGAGCCGTATTGAATTGTGGACAGACGGACAGACGGGCCATGGCATAACCTCAAATTTGACTACGTCAAAGTTGACCTAACAATGAATCAGACCTGGTTGAAAAAAGTAAAAGTCACATATAGCCCCATTTTAATTCTCAGTTTTCTTGAAATTCTCAGGAAGAGAGTGTAGAATGAGATCGGCCCCAGAACAAGACCCTGTGCCTTTTTTTATCTTACTTGCCACCGTCGCCTAAATTTCTGCTTTCGGCGCTCAAGATGATAATATACTACTCAAAGTTTGCTAAGCACCAAATATTTGACACGTCATTGTGAAATTTGCTTGTGACATATTTGCGATATTTGTGGTAGATATGATGGAGGAATGTATTGAGATGGTCCCCAGTGTTTACATTAGCTCTCCTGACAGGCAGACTTTTCGTGACAGTCATGGAAAGCGTGTACCCCTTGATTTCCATGATGTTTTTGGGTACTGTCTACATGTACATGACATGTGTAGGGTATTCAGTCTTCATTTCAACACAAACCCTTGTGATTTAATGATTGAATATGGCAAATGCAAATGTAAGAAGACATTTGTCTGAAGCAGAAATGCGGCGGGCTGTAGAGATGGTGAAGCAAGGGGCTACCCATCGTCAAGTTGGTGAAGCCCTTGGCGTGCACCATACGGTAATCACCAGAGCCTGGGCAAGATTTCAGCAGTATGGCACACCAGTTAGACGGCATGGTGGTGGCAGAGACAGGGCAACATCTGCAGCTGAAGACCGGTTTTTGATCATTCAGGCCGTATGAACCGCTTGGCCACAGCAACCCAGCTTCGCAGTGATCTTCAGAATGCATCCGGTGTAAATGTTTCGATGCAGACTATCCGGGCAAGGTTGCACGAAGGTGGGCACCGATCGAGAAGACCATGTTTTCGCATTCCACTGTTCCAGACCCACCGCCAGGCACGATATGAATGGGCCATGGACCACGTTGGATGGACCAGAGAAGATTGGCGACCTGCCCTTTTTACAGATGAGTCAAAGTACTGACAAGACCACACAGTTTGGCGTTCTAGGGTATGGAGAAGACCAGGAGAGCGATTCCATGCAGCCAACATTGCTGAGCATGACCGCTATGGTGGAGGGTCAATCTTGGTCTGGGGCGGCATCAGCAGGGATGGACTACAGAGCTCTGTGTTCTTGAACGTGGTACTTTGACTGCACAGTGGTATATTGATGAGATCCTGAATGTCCACGTCAGATTGTATGCAAGTACAGTGGGTGATAGATTCATTCAGATGGACGATAATGCCCGTCTTCGTGTTGCCCATGCTGTCGGGGAGTACCGGCAGAGGGAGGGGATTGAGCGTATGGACTGACCAGCAAGATCCCCTGGCCTCAATCCAATCGAAAATGTCTGGAATGAGTTGCAGCTTGCAATTTCAGCCCGTCTAGCCCAGGCAAGAAGTGTCCAGGAGCTTGGTGCCATGCTGGTCCAAGAATTGGACAACATCCCACAAAGGACCACCAGGAACCTGATTGGGAGCATGAGAAGGCGTTGTCAAGCTGTAATTAACAGTAATGGGTCTCATACTCGATATTGAACCCATACCAGTTCGCTTCGCCAACTTTTTTGGCAAATTGAAAAATGTCTTCTTTTACCAATAATATCCATTTTCCATAGTTATCGTATTCAAAAGCTAAAAAATAATGTCAAACACAAATAAAATCTTAATTTCTGTACTTAAATCATTAAAGATATAATTAAATAAAAAAATATATATACACTTTTCATTACAATATTTCAACTAAAACGTAAAACAGGTAGTTGGATGTACTTGGTGCTTAGAAAACTTTGAATAGTATATATCGAGAACTTCTAATGAGTCACGATTTCATATGAAATTTCTGTGCCGAGTTCATTGAAATCGATTTGAGTCGAGGTTTACCGAGGTTCAGATCGATTTTTGTGAACGAGGTTCAGAAATTTCATGTCATATCGTGACGAATTCGAGATTCTTCTTATCGTGCCTCGAATAAGATCAACTGCTGGTAAAAGATCATTCACTTTTGCAGCTCCCTCACTGTGGAATGCACCCCTCCCCACCCCAGAATATAAAGAAAACCCCCAACACAAAAAGTTTGAAAAAAGGTTTAAAGACCCATCTCTTTTTGATAGCCTTTGACTGTTGATTTTTTTCTTTTTGATTGTCAGCTTATATTGTGAGCGCTTTGAGCAGTGTTTGGCTGGTAAAGGGGCATTATAAGTAAATTATTATTATTATTATTATTATTATTATTATTATTATTATTATTATTATTATTATTATTATTATTATTATTATTATTGTTGTTGTTGTTTTTATCACATAATGCAGCATAATGTGAAATTTAACCTCTTAATCTATTATCTTAAGTAACGACTAAAACTGGCTAGCACGACTGACAAAAATCGCCAGCCAAATTTTATTATTATTTTTTTCCATTTTTGCCAAAAGAAGCTTATGACTCCTCGCCTAAATGAGCTTGTTTGTTCCAAAGATGGGTCATAACCTATGTTTTCGAGACAAAAAACCGACAATATTTAGTTATTCAGGAAATGTTTTCTGCAAATATTGTCGTGCATTTGTATTAGATAAACAGTTAATGGTATCGCGGAACTAAATATTGAAATTAGAGTGAACCGCCTTAAAAGGTTGCTCTCGGAAATGATGCAATCTCTAAAAATAAACAGCCTTGGGAAAATATATTGTTTCAATAAACGTTTGAAATATTCTATTGACATCTTGCATTATTGTTGAATATTCCTGATAAAAAAGAGGCCGATTTGATGACTTTTGGACCTAAAAAATACAATTTACTTTTTGTGTGTTTTTGCAGGGAATTCCCTGAAAAATATGTGCACGTGACCGGTACTTCCATTTGTGTCAGTTTTTCTCTCTTATTTGTTGCATGACCCCCTGTTTTCAGATCAGAAAAAGTTGTCTGAAGGGCTATACTTGACAGAGATATTTGAATGCCAAAATTAAAGTGATGCGATCATATTTTTTTCCGCCTGAACGTTATAATGGTCGCCTATGGGAAAATATTTAGTTCTGTGATACCTAATGAAATGTAAGAGAAGATTTATTCAATTCTACTTCCGAAACCAACTCATTTACAATGTTGTGACGTAGACATTGAACGATATTTCTCGTAATGAGCTATTTGATGGTAATTATGTGCTAAAATAGTATTTGTCATCCGTTGTAATAACTTGATTCCAGTAATAGTATTAAGTGATGTAACCTCTAGGAAGCCGTTCACAACCGCCGCGTTTCTTTCCCCTGCACCCAGGTGAAGACACGGTTAAAGGGTTTTCTTGATCGATTAATCACACGGATAAACCTTGGTTAACCGATTAATCACTTGCCATTATAGGTAGCTGAATAAGTTCCGTACCGTTGATGATTTATAGCATTAACTCTTTACCCAACATAAAGGACAAAATCAGTCAGCTCAACATACAAAAATCTCCATTCAGATTTTATTGTGTTTTCAATTTTTGTCTCAAAAACATAGCTTATGATCCCTCATTGGAACGAGCTCAATGAGCTCGTTCCAATGAGGGATCATAAGCTATGTTTTTGAGACAAAAATTGAATTTTTTTAGTAATTCCAGGATCTATTTTGCAAGTGTCGTCTGCTACCCGCATTGGGTAAAGGTTAACTTAAGAATGATCAGTTCCAGCTACTGATACAGTATAATGATCATGCAAGTGAACAAATATGTCATCACGTAACTCGCATGCTTTTTTCTGCCTCATGTAATTGGTGTGAGTCAGTGTGACAATGTTTGCCTGTTTCGGGGCAAGTTTGTTCCTTTGTTAACCCAGAAAATACAATAGTTCAAAAGTAACCGTTAATCGATCAATTACTTTTTTGATCGATCAAGACGTTGGTCATTCCTTAATCGATTAATCGGTTAACCGTGCCAACTCTAGTGAAGACCCTTTTGTGATACCGGTATCTTAATTCATCTATCCCCTCATCTGTCTGAAAACAACACCGTCCTATCTTTTGTGTTAACCGAAGGTCATACTCGTAGAGTTTTGTTTTACCTGAGGTATCTACCAAAATCGACATGGTCTATTTTAAAATATTACCATTCAAATGTAATTATTAATTCTTAATTTTTTTGTCTCCAAAACTTGGTTTACGGCCATTAATCTCATTAAATGCTTAACAACAAAACTTTTATCGAAGGTTTTCATTTTTCCACGCCTCGCAAACTTCGATCGCTTTTTAACCCTTTACCCAACGCAGACGATATCAAAATTTATTATTTTAAATATCATTTTTTTAAAAAATTTTTCAGAATTTTTTAACAAAACCGTATCATGTAACCCCTCATTGGAACGAGCTCGATGAGCTCGTTCCAATGAGGGGTCACATGATATGGTTTCTTTGAAATATTTTGAAAAAAATTGAATTTTTTCAACTGCTCAATTTGCATATTACGCTGGCGAATGCTGTCGATTCATTAGGTAAAGAGTTAAAGAATATACTTGAATATGTTGGTGATATGCATATTTGTCGTAGCAATACAAATTAAATAGCTTTATTATTTTTTATGCAAGGCAAACGCCATGTCGTTTGATAAGGTTCCGCTCTACAGTTTCGCCCTATTGCACAGGGGTAAAATTCTAAACATAGGGCATATGTTGGAACTTATGCTATGTAATCTGGAGATATTTTATAGTGTCTGAAATATGATTACATTAGGCTATTTGTTGGACAAGAGAATTTCAGGGTTTGGTCACAGAGTTGGGGCCTCATGCATGGGGGTAATTACCAAAGGAATTATGGGAAGCTGTGGTTTCGAAAAATTGACTCTGTTTTTAAATGTCATTTTTACACGGAGATGTTACCATGCATGTAACTAAAATGAGACTGAAAATATAAAAAAAGTTTCACATTTTAGAAACGGGGTGAAATGTCCCAAGGTTAGGTAAGTGGGGGTAGTGGGAAAACTCTGCGTTTGAGGCAGCTGGGTAGATGAAAATGACTGGTTTCGGTACTTTTTCATGCTATTTCCAGGTTGAAGCCTTGCATTTGACAATAAATGGTTTTACCCACATTCAGGGTGTTTATTTCCACCTGGCCAGATAGTGTTATATTTTTTGGTGGATTTGGAAAATGTAATACATGCTGTGAGTTGGGTAACTATGTTAAAGAATATTCGCATATGAAGGGAATGTATGGCATCTCATTTTTTGGACATGCCTGAAAAATTGTGGAACGGAACTTAAGATGGAAGCTGTACGCTACAGCGAAACAGCTTTCACGTCATCAAACCTCATGGTTTGGTAGCAGTTATTGCGTTGATTGCCCTGGCGCCATCTTATTGGAGTTGGCAGTTTGAGTGACGAAGCTTTTCGCTGATGTTTCAACAAACCAGTTGTGTAGAGATAGGTGTTCACGACCCTCTCGTTGGAACAAGGTCATCAACCTCGTTCCAGTCAGGGATCATCATCTAAATTCTCTCTCGTTGTTTTGCAACTGTGGGTCCTCTAGTTGTGTTAGGTAAAGAGTTTATAAAGAATCGAATTACAGTTGTTGACATCGTCGATGAAGTACTCAGGCCACTAACAACATTTTGTTGTGAATTCATTATTTAGAGTTCTCATTATTTTTCTGCTTAACCCTTTAACAAACGAATCGGCCGCATTCGCCCGCGTAATAAGCAAATTCAGCAGTTGAAAAAATATCATTTTTCAAAATATTTCTACAAAACCATATCATGTGACCCCTCGTTGGAACGAGCTCGTCGAGCTTGTTCCAACGAGGGGTCACATGATATGGTTTTGTTGAGATTTTGGGAAAAATTTGAAAAAATGGTATTTAAAATAATAAATTTTGATATCGTCTGCGTTAGGTAAAGGGTTAAACGATGGCCAAGCCATATTAAAAATGGCTATCAATATGCGGTTGGAGTCAGAGATTATTCACCTTTAATGCACCCATTTCAACCCTTTGAACCCTGGTAGTGTCTTCCATGACAGTTCAATGGAAGCAGTTGGGAGAATCCATACTTATTATTTGGGGGTAGACCTATTAATATTTTCAACATGCAGCTTCGGAGCTACACGTTGAAAATATTGATGAGTCTACCCCATACTTTAACTTAGCATCCATCCTATTTGATGAAAGTATGACGTATCGTGCGCCTGGGGGCTGCACGTTGAAAATATTGATTGGTCTACCCCACACTTTAATTTAACAGCCATCCTACCTAATGCAAGTATGGCATATCATGTTCCTGTTCAAAGTGTTGTCAATGTTTAACCCTTCACCCAACGCAGACGATATCAAAATTTATTATTTTAAATATAATTTTTTCAAAAAATTTCAACAAAACCATATCATGTGAACTCTCTTTGGAACGAGCTCGTTCCAAAGTGGGGCCACATGATATGGTTTTGTTGAAATTTTTCGAAAAATAATATTTTTCAGCTGCTGAATTTGCATATTACGCGGGCGGGTGCGGGCGGATGCGGGCGATTCGTTGGGTAAGGGTTAAAGCTAAGAGATCGAAAGCGGCACTCGGCGATGATTGCACCTTTAGATTGTGAAGGATATTCCATGCCCCGTCACCTTTACCCGCTGAACCCTACCTAAATGCACGCCACTGTCGGGGATATTCAGTCACAATTTGCACTCCAAGCATTGAAACAAAAATACATTTTCATGTGAAGCGCGTTGTAACCTGCCCATTTGCGTCAGGTTTACGCTTCATCAGGACAGCAATCTTGTAATATCGCTGTTAATGGTATGGCGTTTTGTTCTTCAAAAATGCTTGTTCACGCTAATCAACTCGACAAACGTGGAGATATTGAAAACGCCTTTCTGTGCCTGGTCACATCGACATGCAAGACAAAAAGGTGTTTTAAAAGTTGATGAAACCAACTCAATAACTTCCTGGCGGTTGTTTACTGTCAGTGTTGTCTGATGACTTTCTTGGATAATTGGCTTTCATGAGAAAACGTCGTAACGCAATTTGAAGTTATTAGAACTGTCAGAAAACTCTCGCGTCTCCGATAAGAAGTAATGTTATTCCTGTCACTTTGGTTATTTCAGTAATCTTGTCGGAAAACTGGCACGTCTCTGTCAACACTGACATAACACCATGACCGCGAACTTGAATTATTGGCTGCCGTTTTGTAAGTTTGTGGTTCCTCTAAATACATTAAATATTAACTCATACAAGCCTAAGGAGTAAGCGATAATGCTAAAAGGAGAACAGAGACTTACGACCCAGAAGTTGTTTTTAGTCAAGTGACGTCTGCCTGTTCAGGCAGACGACACGTGACTAAAATCGGCTGCTCAGGTTACATGACTTCTCTTGCTTACCATGAGACACACCGCCAGTCAGGCCTTGATCTACAGCATCGAAGGCGCGCAGCCTCGACTTTAAGCGTCTAGGTATTAATACATTGACTAGTAAGAATCGTTGGGAGCACGGTGGCTCAGTGGTAGAGTGTTGGACTTCTATTCCGAGTTCGACCCACGATGTGTCCTTGGGCATGACATTTTATCCCGGTTGCCTGCATGGGGGGCACGATGACGCCGTGTACTAAGGCGTATTGAACGTCGATGGTGCACATGTCTTCGACCGCTGTAAACCTGCTTGAGCGGAGCTTGAACAGAGTTAGAATGATGAGGAGCTGACAGTTGCACGTCGATGCTCGGTGGTTCTCTCCGGGTACTCCGACTTCCTCCACCCGTAAAACGGTCACGGTCACGATTAGCCATTGTGCATAAGTACATGACCTTAAACACCAAATAATAAATAGTAAGAATCGTTACCCGCAGTGCTGAACATAAAAATGCATTCTCAGAAGGAATGTCTTAATAAATACATGTAATTGTTGTGATGATGCAGTTTGAAACGGTCTGTGATAAACTGTTCAACTCCAACCGCCTGATCCTGAATAAAGGTGCGAGCGGTTAGAGTGTGACAAAGTCGGTCGGTGACAGGTTAACAATGAGTGAAAAATGAGTGAAAAAGTCGTTGCACTGAGACTAAAGCGGTGACGAATCGTCTTCTTGGTTTCCACGCGATTCCACGTGCTTCTTCGCATTCTCGAGGCTCGAAAAATACAACAAGAATGTCGGGCAGGGAACGTAGATTAAATAGTAGACAGCCGACAGGCAGTTGGATTTCTTCAATATAGGTGTCCGATCAGCCGATTTACCGTGAATCTCCCATGAATACTTCCTAGTTTTTGTCTACTTTTGACTCAGGTGACTCGATTGGTTTTAGACACATTCGCGGCGAACTTAATGATGCCAGTTCGAGTTTGCCCCATCCATGCACCCTTAACGATTTATTAAAAGTTAAAAGAGAGATTTTTCTGGTGTAGATCGACGTTTTAAGATTTACTCCTGGTGGGGGGGGGGGGGCGGAGGGGGGGGGGGTTCGTACCGGTTTAAAAAAGTTGAAAGCCGTGGCGGTAGTGTTAACGGGCGACTATGTGCGGTAAAAAGCGACAGATATCTTCCTCTCGATTTGGGCCGAACTGTCGTTGGCCGTGTATCGTTGGATGGCATTTGGATAATTGCTCGGCGATTTCGAGTCTTCTCGAGATTAACAGGTTTTGGCGCAAAAATACTGCAGCCTATATGATTTTAAAGTAAAAAAATTAAAAATATTAGTTTTGAAAAAAAAATGCGAGTGTCGTCTGCTAACTGTTTTGGGTAGATGGGGTGAACCTAATAAACAAACAGACTATTGAATACAGTATCTATTATAAAAATACCTTATATTTTAAACCAAAGCAGACTATTGACCTCCTATTTGGAGTGAATTTGACAATCTCTTTCTCAGAGGGGAATATATGAATAAATAGCAACGGGAAATACCCGAGTAGCTCCCTCCTGTGGGCCCTCTAGGTAACATCCATTGAAATTCTCTCCTCACCACTCGGAGCGTCGACAAATGCCGTTCTTCTCGTACTTTTGGACCTCTCCGCCGCATTCGACACGGTCGATCACGACTTTTTGCTGGACATTATGAAACAACATGGTGTCACTGGGACTGTTCTTAAATGGTTTCACAGCTATTTGTCACATCGTTCACAACAAATCTCCATTGATAACACTAGGTCTGACAGAAAACATTTAAAATGTGGTGTACCCCAGGGTTCAGTGCTTGGCCCTGTACTTTTCACACTATACACTGCACCGCTGGGCCGAATGCTAAGAGATCTCGGTGTGCCATATCATCTCTATGCTGATGACACACAGCTATACTTGGTATTCGATCCAGCCGATGTCTCTGACACGGTTGCTAGCGTGTCCGAAATGGAAACATGCGTCAACTCTGTCAGACAATGGATGTGCAGTCATAAACTGAAAATGAATGATTCTAAGACAGAGGTTTTAGTTATTTCTAAAAAGCGAACCTCATTTTCTCATCCCGTTAGATCAATAAGCGTTGGTGACTCTGTCGCTAAGGTAAGCGACAGTGCGAGAAACATCGGCGTCATATTCGACTCCAATATCACATTGGAATCGAATATCAAAAAGATTTCTAAATCATGTTTTTGGCAACTTCGAAATTTGAGTAAACTGCGTGCTTTTCTCAGTGAGAAAGCATTGAAACAGCTAGTTCACTCTTTCATAACATCCCAGTTGGATTATTGCAATTCTCTATTCCTTGGCCTGCCACTTAACTTGTTACAGCAGTTGCAAGGAATTCAGAATATTGCTGCCAGAATTGTAACTGGCGCCAAACGGTCTGACCACATCACTCCTGTCTTAAAGGAGCTCCATTGGCTTCCAATACAGAGCAGAGTACATTTTAAAATTCTCATGTTGGTATTCAAATGTGTCCATGGCCTCGCTCCTGCATACTTGAGCGAGCTGGTCTCCCGCCACATTCCGAAACGATGTCTACGTTCCTCAAACAGTCTTTTACTGAACGCACCATTCACTAGGTCTGGCCTGGCAATGGAGAGAGCTTTCTCAATTGCTGGCCCACGCCTATGGAATATGCTTCCTCCTGAAATACAACTACAAACAAATTTAAATGTATTTAAGAAACAATTGAAAACGTATCTGTTCCAGTCGAGTTTTGCATAATCTATTTGTAAAGCGTTTTAGAGCACCTCTGGTGGTTTTACGCTATAGAAAATTTATTATTATTATTATTATTAGATGCGAGGATTTTGCGTCTTTTCGTTCCGAAAATCAAACTTTTCTCACAACTGATCCGACCTCCATGGGTTAGGTATATTAACTGGTTGAGTGCTAGAAGCCACTATCAGGGCTTTCAAAAAATGAGGGTACTGGAGCAAAAGCCAACATTTTCATTCCTTATGTTTCTCAGTCAAACGCAAATAATATTTTGGGGTTTTTTAAGTTTGTTTTGTTACCAATTATTGGAAAGTGCCTATGGGCACTCTCCAAAAATTTGTGAAAGACAAATTTTGAATAACATATTCAGTCCACCAAAAATAATCTAGCCCACAACCAGTTAAAGTGGGTCCCTTTCGAGCTTTGGTGGATTGCCTGGTAACTTTTTTCGACCCAGTCCTCCCCTGCTTCCTCTAATTTGAGAGAAACAAGTTGTGTCATAACCTGCCTGTTTCAGTATCTCCTGTGATGAAGCGTTTTCGTTTCAGAACACCAGACGCCATATTAGCTGCGCCATCTTTGAGTATGGTGATACGCGATAGATGAAATATCGATATTGACCAAACTCCAATACTGGGTTAGTAGAGGTTTACCCCAATTCCTCAGAGAATTCATCACAACAGCTTCGTAATAACTTGATGAGATTGTGTTGGTTTGATGGTATTGACAAAACCCTGTTATCCGGCTTCGTCAATCGTCTTAACCAGAAACAAAATCTTGAACCAGCTATTCCGGATAAACGGATAGCAACGAAAAGTAATTAATTCGTTTTACCAAGGGTGGGAACACGGAGGCTCGGTGGTTACAGCATTGGACTTTAACCCTTTACAAAACGAATCGGCCGCATTCGTCCGCGTAATATGCAAATTCAGCAGTTGAAATAAAATATTCTTAAAAAAATTTCAACAAAACCGTATCATGTGACCCCTCGTTGGAACGTGCTCGTCGAGCTCGTTCCAACGAGGGGTCACATCATATGGTTTTGTTGAAATTTTTTTTAAAATTACAAAAAATAATTCTTAAAATAATAAATTTTGATATCGTCTGCGTTGGCTAAAGGGTTGAACCGAAAACGGTTCGATCCTGACCAGCAGTAGCTACATTGTGTCCTTAGGCAAGACACTTAATCCCTTGGGCAAGACACTTCACCCCCATTGCCTACGTGGGAGCACGGCTGTGCTGTGTGCTAAGGCGTACTGCGCGTTGATGGTTCACCTATACTCAACCAATGCTAACCCTGCTTGTATGGAGTTAGTACGTTGGGGAGTCTGACAGTTGCTCGCCGTTGTTTGGTGGTTCCTCTCCGGGTACTCCGGCTTCCTCCACCCGTAAAACTGTCCGACACGGGGTGACCATGGCTGTCGAAAGTGTCGTTACACCTCGATAAATAAATACATTAATTGACGTATGTGTGCTGTCAGTCAATGCCCGTATCCACTAACACAAGTTGAGTGCGTTTCTTACACCGGATGTGCTCGGTGGCAGTTAACTGATTCAGAATGTAGCGGTATGTGGAAGCGTTTTACCAAAGATGAAGGTCTAACCACAGAAGAAGCTTGGACCGAAACTGGAACAGCGACATGTAAACTCTGCGACAGAAAAATATTGCATCTGCTTGTTGCGTCCACAGATAATATCAAAACAAAACCGCTTAACACTTCTCATTGAAGTGCTGAACAAATTGTTCCTGAGTTGTTCTTATTTTTTGGGGATAAACCGTGAGTAACCTGATGGCAGGGAGGGTAGGGAGGGCAGGCTGGCATGCCAGCCATTATAATATATATATTATTTTTTTCTTTTTTTTCTTTCTCGAATATAATTCACCTAATGACTATTAACTGCGAGTTGTCCTGCTTCCGTCTTCTGTCAGTCTGTATGTCCGTCCGCAATTACCACCTGTCAGGGAGGTAGAGAGGGCTGGATGGTATGCCATCCATTGTAATGTATATATTGTGTGAAGAAAATTCTCCATGTGTATGGTTTATCTAATAACTGTTGGCTAGCAAGCCAAACACTGTTCATTACGGGAATACCGAGCTAATTGGCCCTTTCTCTAACACGACTTCACACAAACCGATGATAGACCATATATATAACCCTTTACCCAACGTAACAGCCAAAACTGTCCAGCGCTATTCTCAAAAATCGCCAATTAATTTTCATTATTTTTTGTCTCAAAACATAGGTTATGAACCCTCTTTGGAACGAGCTCGTCGAGCTCGTTCCAATGAGGGTCATAACCTATGTTTTTTAGACAAAAAAATGAAAAAAATGAGTTATTCAAGAATTTTGTTTGCAAGTGTCGTCTGCTTTTCATGTTAGGTAAAGGGTTAAGTGGCACGAGCTCTTTGAGTTTGCTGTAATTATGAATTATCAGCATGTTCTGAAAGGGACAAAACAAATAAAATGTTCAATAGAGATAAAACCGAACCGATACCGATATCATAGGGAGACCGAATAACCGAACCGAAGCAATAGTTGAATACCGAAACCGTCTGAATTTTCAAATGTTCCTACATTCACTATTTATAAGGCCCTGTTGAGGCTTGATAACTGTTAAAAGGTTCATTTTCATGTAAGAAGTTACTGATTTTCTTTTCAGTTTTGTTAACCCTCAGTGGTCAGACAGTTGTCCTGACTTCCCACTAGACTACATCCTGTACATGTCCAGTTGCTTAGCAGTTATTTCTTGTCAAGTCTTGGCCGCCTGTTAAGGCAGCTCAGACCTGACTTGAAATCACTGTCCAGGTGATTTGTCTATTGTCAGGACTCTTGTGTTCCAATAAAAGTAAAGGTGGGAATTAAAATATGGTTCATTCCCACTAGACCAATTCCCATTGGACCAACTCCCACTAGGTCAGTTCCCAAATGACCAATTCCCCTTAGACCAACTGAAATGTTCTACTTTAACATAATTTCTCTCCTTTCCAAAACAGAAGCTGCTATGTACGTATTAAATATATGTTTTCTTAATTACCCTTAACACTTTACTCAACGTAACGGCAAAAACCGGCCAGCACTATTCACAAAAATCGCCAATTCATTTTCATTTTTTTTCATTTTTTGTCTCAAAAACATAGGTTATGACCCATCTTCGGAACGAGCTCGTCGAGCTCGTTCCAATGTGGGATCATAACCTATGTTTTTGAGACAAAAACTGAAAAAATTAGTTATTCAAGAATTTTGTTTGCAAGTGTCGTCTGCTTTTCATGTTAGGTAAAGGGTTAATCAGTAACAATAAATAATTGGTCTAAGGGGAATTGGTCTTTTGGGAAATGTCCTAGTGGGAGTTGGTCTGAAGGGAATTGGTCTAGTGGGAAGACACCTAAAATACGGGGTGGAACATTTATCAAAATTAAATAAAAGTACAGACCCAAATAATAGTACAGAATAGAAATCCCTTGAGGGGCTGGGGGAGTAATGCTAGTTAATTTTATCTGCAAGCAAACTTATTTTCTAGTATTGCAGTCAGTTTTATTCCAGAAAATTAATACATGTAGGTGTTTATGCAGCATGATTACAACAATAAATACACTGTGCTAAACAAAAGAGTATCACACAATCTGGTGAAGATTTACTAATTTGAAGATTTATTCCCTGTGGGAAGGGCAATTTTATAATCATACAGGCCCAAATAAGGTACATACGGGGTGGAAAAATTCCCCCAAATTAATAAACAGACATGTATATTGATTTGGAACACAAGAGTAGGACCTTCTGAAGATGGCATGGTCAGGGCACATGCTCTGTGATCTCAAAAAACTGAAATAGGTCTTTGAACGTTAAGGTGTGTTTAGAACAAGTCACAAAAGTATTGTAGATATCATTGTGTTCAAAAAAGAATGCTCTTGAGCTCATTGGCAGTGGCATTTATAACGTTGTGGTGGAGTGATACAAGAACAACTTTATCTATTTTTTTCCTGATGTGAATTCCCCTTTAGTACTATCAGCAAATTTCAGTCAAGTCAGATACCGAATACCGAACCGATACCGAGGTATACCCCCTACAAATACCGAAACCATTTCTGAACTTTAAATTCCAATACCGCCCATCTCTAATGTTCAGATTTCTTTCGCTATTAGTACACGTGCCTGCGGTTGTATTCGCCAAGGTGATGAAGTGTTAGGAGTGCTTTAACATTTAAAAATTGGATTTAGAGAAGATAATAAGAAAATCTCCATTACAATTTTGAATCACCGAGCTCCGGGACATACTCGCCAACACCTCCACTCAAGAAGTAATTTACACAATTATATCAAATAGCTTTGAATGCGTTCGTCCTCATTTTAGGGAGCAATTTCACGCGCACCATTTCATACTCTATGAACTACTTTTGAAATGAGAAGCACTTGAAAGTAATCTCGATATTCCTTTGCCGCACTTCAAGGTTATTTGCTTTCAATCAACAGACAGTTGTGGCATGTAAATTTTATCGGTGAATATCGCCCCTTGAGTGGAACAAGACGTCACCTGCAATACTAAAGTGGAACAAGACGTTACCTGCAAAAGCATTGCAGATTGCGCCTTGTCTCATCAACGGGCGATTGCGTAGCCATTCTCGCCACTGACTGGAAATGCCTAAGGTTCCTCTCTCTCTCTCTCTCTCTCTCTCTCTCTCTCTCTCTCTCTTCTCTCTCTCTCTCTCTCTCTCTCTCTCCCTCCCAATTTCCTGGAAGAATGTGCGTTGTCAGCTAATTTGTTTGGTCAAAACTTCATTCAATAGCAATGAATCCGTGGAGGGCACGGTGGCGCTGTGTTCTAAAGCGTACTGCTCGTCGTCGGTGACCACTTGTCTTCAACCTATGCTAACCATGCTTGTACGGGGTTAGTACGTTTGGGAGTCTGACAGTTACTCGCCGTTGCTCCTTGGTTCTCTCCGGTTACTCCGGCCTCCTCCACCCGTAAAAACTCTCCAACACTGACTAATTAATCAATAGAAATGCAACCTGGTACCCCGCGTATCTGGGATTGTTATTAACAGCAAACTTCGTTACGTTGGCTGCCAGTGTGAACCCTCACTGAACACGCAAATTAAGTGCATCCAAGTAGCCGTGTCATATATATTAATTGCTCTCGTAAACTATCATTATCCTCCCGTGGCGTGGAAGTGGCATATGGAATTGTCACACTAGGGGAAGACATTTGAGTCTGGGTCAAATATATCCCCCCTCCCCCATAGGTGAGATTTACTCACCTCGCCCCACACCACCCCACTCAAGGGTGACTTTTCTCACTCCACATCCCACATGACGTCATAAGAATCAATCTACTTCTTGTGCGATGAAAATTTATTGTTCTACTCACTGACCGTAACGAAATATGAATTGCATGTTCGGAAATTGCATTGAAAAATTCCTTTATACCAAAGAAATGTACAGCTAAACGAGCGTCGGATTAACAACATATTTAAGCGTGCTGAAGCAGTTGACATTCCAGTGACGTCAATTTGAAATTATGGATTTCGATGACGTCATGTGACGTGTTGTGACAGAAAAATTATCCCGTGTAGTTGTATTAATGCAAACGAAACCTGGCGCCATCTTTGTTTACAAAATGCAGACGATGATGAAATCGTTCGACGATCATTAACCCTTTTACAACGCAGACGATATCAAAATTTATTATTTTAAATATCATTTTTATCGAGCTCGTTCCAACGAGGGGTCACATGATATGGTTTTGTTGAAATTTTTTGAAAAATAATATTTTTTCAACTGCTGAATTTGCATATTACGCGGGCGGATGCGGGCGATTCGTTAGGTAAAGGGTTAAATATTCAAATGAGGATGGTCACGTGGGGTGGACCAGTCTCACCTAGATATCTCACCCGGGACACGAGTATCTTGATAGGCTAGGTGGTGGGATGAAACGTTTGTCTTTTTGTCCCAATGGTTCGACTCGATTCAATAGGTAAGTTAACGCCCGATTTCATTCTAGGTTCGATTTAAACGAAAATTCCAAGCGAGCGGATTCCCACTTGCAATACCTTTCGGGTCATTGATCCCTGGAGCGTGCCCAAACGGTGTTTTTCAAGAATCACGCCGTGTTCACAGTTAACGAAAGAGTGACGTTTTCTTTAACCCCTTACACTCTGGTGATGCAACCGAATTTTCTCCAATCTCTTTTGTTTTTCTATGAGTTTAACCAAATATACCTTGTTTGACAGACCTCAGTGCAAACAAGGTATATTTGGTTAAATATCCAACTGCATTATGGGAAATATTTGCTGCTGAGAACTTTGTCTTTTTGACATCAGAGGGCAGAGGTTCAATTGCAATTTATTTAGGTAAGTGTGTGTAGGGCAATGAAGCGCGACGACTCGTTGGTTAGTGCATTGAGCCTTAAACAGAAAGGTCGACGGTTCAAGCCTGACCCGCGCCATCTGCCCCGAATCTTTATTTATTTATTTATTTATTTATTTATTTATTTATTTATTTATTTATTTATTTGGGATTTAACGACACTTTCAACAGCCAGAGTCGCCTCGAGTCGGATCTCTGAGTCCTTGCACGAGACACTTAATCGTGAGATTGCACATTTGAAGGCACAGTGGCACTGCATACTAAGATGTACTGCACGTTGATGGCGCACTTGCCTTCAACCAATGTTAATTCTACTTGTGCGGGTTGGACAGTTGGAAAATCTGACAGTTGCTCGTCACTGCATGGTTATTCTAGCTGGGTACTCCGGCCTCCTTCACCCGTAAAATTGTCCGACACGATGTGACTCTGGGTTTGAAACTGTCCTGAAAGAGCTAAATAAACAAACAAACAAACAAAGTAAGTGCAGTGAATATAATACACAAGCTCGTGGCCGCTTGCAACTACGATGGCACTCCCTCCTTAAGAAGACGTCTATGTAAGAGGGTCTGGAATACATTTAAAACTAGAAGTCCTGTCATGAAATGCGCACAAATAGCACGTCGATCTGCGCGTTAATCTACGCGTTATGGCCATAATAAGGCTATCAAATTCTGTACATATGGCCTGTGCACAAGCAATGTTTCAGCCAATGGACCTCCGGGTAACCCGGAGGTCCATTGGCAGAAACATTGCGTGTGTTTGCTGTGAGTAACCAGGAGAACCTGTCGTGCTTCGGATGCCATTCAGTATGGCAATAGCGCGCAATTCCTACGCGCAATTAAGCCTAGATAAGCACACAGTTCGTGACAGGACTTCTAGTTTTAACTGTACTAATATGCTACAACAGCATTAGTGCGAGGCTCGTTGCCAACTTTTTAAAACAAGTCAGATTGTTTACTAACACTAGACTGAAAATGACTGATTGTATTTTGAATTCGAAAGAATAAGAAGTGTGTACCTACTGTCTGAGGAACATAAATCTTAAAAATAAATGGGTTGATTTATGTGATTCCTATTTTTAAAATAAAACTATTCTGTTTCACCTTGTCCGTTTTGTCTGAAGTAAGTTATTACGTAACGTCTTCAGATTACCCAACAGAACCACCATTCGTGTTGTGTCCTTCCATCGATGTTAAATATTCCCTTGAGTATGTAGCGTTATCGCACACTGCGCTGCTTCCTAGTTGCTGTCTGACGAAACTTCGAAGTTGGATTCGATACGAAATCCTTTCACTGAACTGATTCGATTCGAAATGCCTTGGGTTATTCGGGAAGGATGCGAATCTTTGTTCAATTCTAAATACTCCGTATATATCAGGCGGTATTTAATTTAGGGTATGTGTACTAGGCTTCTGTATACCGTCACACGTCCACATGAAACCAAGTAAGCTCTCAAACAATCTGTCTAATTCTGTAAGAAATTCGACTCAACTTATGCCGTGGACCCGTCTATCCCTCAAATAGGTCATCGCCTTTGTTTAGATTCAATCAATCAACCGAATTGTTTTTTGTGCTGTTACACCATTAAGGTCAAATGTACAGATTATAAAATAAAATATTAAAAAAATATATATATATATAATGACACATGAAACACGCGTAAATATCACATTCAACAACCAAGATCTAACAATGAGTAAGATGTGGTAACTTAATATTAAACCAAGACTTACGGTAGTAGGTATGCATATATTACCTGGCTGGAATATTGGTTTTATGTAAAAGAGCTGTCGATGAGGGGCTGCCAGACTCTCAGCCCCATGATGAATAAACCGAGCTACGCTTTTTAGGGACTCTGTGTCATCGCACCCCAATAAGAGCTTTAATTTTTATCCGTCGTCATTGTTTTTATGGAAATTTTCATCCATGCCAAGTTTGATGAGCAGCTGCACCCTTTCTCTACTCAATAAACTACAGTGTAAGAGAAAGTGCTTTTCATCATCAACCACTCTACACCGATGACGCAACCTTTGATTCTCTAGTATTTGATGATACCGTCCCCGTTCAATTCCTAAGTTATGACAGCTCAATATGCATTTAGATGGCGCATGTCGATGTTTAGGAATACAACATTTTTCAGGATATGGTTCAAATATATAATCCACTTTGAATGTACGGTATGTCCACAATTTAGTTGATCCACTCTTCCGTTCGTCGTCGAACAAGTCGGTATTTATTTATTTATTATTTATTTATTGGCGTTTAAGGTCACATACTTATGCACAATGGCTAATCGTGACCGTGACAGTTTTACGGGTGGAGGAAGCCGAAGTACCCGGAGAGAACCACCGAGCAACGACGAGAAGCTGTCAGCTCTCCAACATCGTAACTCTGAACTCTGCACCACAGCACAGGCAGGGTTAGATTGGTTGAAGCCATGCGCACCATCGACGTGCAGTACGCCTTAGTACACAGCGTCATCGTGCCCCCATGTAGGCAATCGGGGTGATGTGAACAAGTCGGTTGTTCAGATTCACTCGTCTGGAATATTTCAGTTGGGTGGAAAAGCGAACCCACGGTTCGCTTTTCCGTCCAACTGAGTTCTTCCGGACGACTGAATTTTAAAAATTTCACAAACATTCATTTTCTGTGAATCCAATCTGGAAACGTTACGCAATCGAGACTTGGTTTGATCGATATTTTGATGACATTACAATGAAGATTCACTATAGCCGTAGAGTGTTATGATTACGCCGGATAGTTCTACAAATTATGTTAATATCTTGATGTTTTCAAGAGCAATTAAATATTTATTGAATGGAATATCTATAACAGAGGCTCGACAGAATATCTGTATAATTATCTTTGTAAGTAAAGAAACATCACATTACATCAACGATCGCCTGTGCGCAAATTTCTGTAAAAATTGGGTAAACAAACAGCCCGTAACAGAGTCGAATTCCGAACAGATTCAGACTGGTGGCCCGAGAGAGCTTGGAAGCCAATTAGTCGACTTCATATGGACGTGCGACGATACGCAGTAGCCCAGTACACATATCGTACATCAACTATCATGATGGTATATATTGCAGATGATTTCCGATAGTGAGGACCACGGACGCAGCCACCATTGGAAATACGATTCGATTCTTGCTTTGATGTCATGTGAAATCTTTTGTTTGATTCGATCTTCGATTCGAGAATAAAATCGAGATTTGCCCGGCCTTGTGGTCATTTGGTTTCCGGGTTCTTTCGAAAATGGTCACAACAAAATATTGCCATAGATTTGAGAAAATCATTTTGAAACTGCGCCCGCTTTTTTCTGCACACCTTCTTAACAAAAACTAAAATTCAAGTGCGCAGAAAATTTAAATTGCAAGCACACAATTAGGGGGAGGTATTTTTACACACGAAGACCATTTGGTTAACCAGCTGTCCATTCTGAAAGATATTGGTTACCTTACTGAGAAACCTGTTCAACCCTCTCCGCGTAACATGTTTCCATTTCCAGTTGAATATCCGGGAAGTGGAACAGTGCTTGTTTACTTTGTAGAAAAAGAAAAGTCTAATTTAGTGGTTTAATATTGACGCGGCAATCGATACTTGCGGGTGCAACTTTACTTTGCCTCATTGTCGTGATTTTTTTCCATAGATGCTGTGAGTTACCTGAATTTTTAACCCATTGAACCCTGATGGTATATTCCATGCCAGTTCAGAGCAATCAACCGATAGAGTCTTTATTCCTTACTTGGGGGAACATCAATCAAAATTTTCAACCTGCAGCCTTGGGGCTGCAGGTTGAAAATCTTGATTTGTCTACCACACAAATTCACTGAGCAACTACCTACTTTGGGAATTCAGGCACCAATGTTTCCTGGAAGTCGGCTACCGTGTTTGTTCCAGAACTGATAATAAAATAATATTTCAGGAGACAACTCGTGGTCAAATGTGCTTCAGATATCCAAAAACAAAGCTAGGCATTTAAAACACTTTACGATACAGAGACAGAGCTACGTGGGGATAAATTCCAAAATTACGCGAATACGAATACGGTAGCAGACTTCCAGGAACCATTTGAGACTGCTATAAAATCTGTGAGTTGATTGCATAATTATAATGTGTTCTATACATCACAACCTTCATTTTGATGTATAATTTGTGTGTACTTAATTTGAATTTATGGAATATCAGAGGTGGGAATTTCAAAGTAAACAAATTTCCCTTACTTATGTAGCAACTTAATCTTCGCAAAGGTGTTATGGTAGATTATCTCTGTCTTTTCTTTCAACTCGGAATACTGATGGAAAGTAATGGTAAGATTTATATCAACGAATTGGTGTTTTTTTTTTGTTCATGTGTTTATTATGACTGGCCACGATATAGCCGTAGCTGCTGATGTGGCGTTAACCCTTTACCCAACGAATCGCCCGCATCCGCCCGCGTAATATGCAAATTCAGCAGTCGAAAAAATATTATATTTCAAAAAATTTCAACAAAACCATATCATGTGACTCCTCGTTGGAACGAGCTCGTTGAGCTCGTTCCAACGAGGGGGTCACATGATATGGTTTTGTTGAAAGTTTTTGAGAAATTTAAAAAAATAATATTTAAAATAATAAATTTTGATATCGTTTGCGTTGGGTAAAGGGTTAAGCGCCAATAAATAAATAATAATAAATAAATAAATAAATTATGACAGCTGAGTGTCAAATTTTCCAGAACCAATGGGAACTTTCGTTCTAATCTGCTCCCCGCCCATGGCGTAATTGGTCCTCCGTGAGCGCGATGGCTCAGTGGTAGACTGTTGGACTTCTATGCTAGAGGTCCCCAGTTCGATCCCCGTCCGTGATGACCCGCGTTGTGTCCTTGGGCAAGGCACTTTATCCCTGTTGCCTACGTGGGGGCATGATGACGCCGTGTACTAAGGCGTACTGCATGTCGATGGTGCACATGTCTTCAACCGTTGTAACTCTGCTTCAGCGGAGATTGAACAGAGTTAAAATGTTGGGGAGCTGACAGTTGCTCGTCGATGCTCGGTGGTTCTCTCTGGGTACTCCGGCTTCCTCCACCCGTAAAAATGCCACGGTCACGATTAGTCATTGTGCATAAGTATGTGATCTCAAACACCAATAAATAAATAAATAAATTGGTCTTCCATCTCCAGGATTGCCATCTCTGTTCCTCCATTTGTCAAAATGCACAAAAAAGCACAATAAACTGCAAATAATCATCGTGCGGGAGATTATTCGCTGAAATGTTATGCTCTACTGCATAGGGTAATTACGTTTTGGAGGACGATGACTTCAGTTCTGGAGGAAGATCACTGTATCATCACAAGAAAATGTATTGCAGGTGACAAATCATGAATAATATTTTATCCTGGACATAAATCTAGCGTTCATTTTTGGAAACAATATTCCCGGGAAACTCTAAATCATAATGCCGTATACTTAAAATGATAAATGAGAAGATCCCCGAATATCATCTTCAGTTTCTAAAGACATAAAAAATCATGAATCATTTTTTCATACAGTTCCCGAAGGTGGTGTCCATCAAAAAACTGGGACAAATCTGATCAATAACAAATAAGAAATAAGTACAGCTTATTTCCACAGTTGTCTTGAGTGATCTTTTGAATAGATCCCGGCGAAGTTTCGAAATTATTCGATTCGAAAGCGTTCGAATAATTCGATTCGAGTTTGGACGAATCGAAAATTTTCGAATCGTCGAGACGTTCTCAGTGACACCTCTTCAACTCTTCTTCTATCATCGGGTCTCCTGTCAAGGAGACCCAATGATAGAACAAGAGTTCAAAGAGGTTCCGCTTCCGAAAGTACTTTGGTTTTCGTTTCTGGAATACCCCGCTTTTTGATTGACTCGCACAAACATACGAGTTACCGTTTGAGAGAACACCTCAGTGGAGACAGACACTTATATGGTTGCAAGAAGGTGCACTAATGCCTACGAAATCGCGAATTTGGGTCGGTCCAGGATGATGTTCGTATCAATCAGTTGATACATTCAGACTGCGCTCCTGGGTCTGCAACTGGTAAGAAAAAACTCCTTTCAAGTTGGTTTCATCTGTAGCTTTTCTCTGTTTCTTTATTTCATTCTATCTCTCTTACTTCTTACTTCCTATCCGAATTGATTACTAGTTTAAACAATATTTCACTCTATATATTTTATAATTGTCTGAAATGTTCTGGGAGACGACCTACAAAAGTTCAAAGCTTTCTGCCGAATCCTTTCCATTTACATTGTCGATTACTTCTGTTTGTCTTGCTATAGTACACACTTCTCTGTTATAACCTCTGCACAGCTACTGTAATATATAGATCATATCTACGTTATGTTAGTGAATATCGGGAACTATCTCATGAGTGCAGACCTGATTTTTTTATTTTTCACGAGCGCTTTCAGGTCCACACGGATGAGATAATTGACGATATCCACTAAAGTATCGTAGATTTTCTTTTCATTATATGGTACGTGTAATTTTACTGCGCAATATTCAACCCAATTCGACTGCAAACAGTTTCAAGACAATTTCAAGTATCTGCCGAGCGTTCCTTCAAGGCGACGCCATGCGCCGAAGTGTGACGTCCTTTAAGAAGCTACTGAGGAATATTTCTAGATATCCATCGAGTCGATGGATATCGAGAAATATCTATTAGATAATTTGCGATAATTCACAGGCTAACATATAATAATATTAACGATTCGATTCGAGATTTGATTTGACTTGAAATTTTCTGCCCGATTCGATTTTGACTTGAATCTGAGATTCGCAGAATCATACCCAGCATCCACTTCAGATGACTGGTTCAAATGGACGGTTATCTCCCCTTATCGACTATCAGAACTCATCAGCTGAAATTGTTTCACAAATAATCGGTCAAGGTGTGAGAAAAGTAACCAGATTATACAGAATTCCCGACATCAAAGGAACAAAAGTCAAGACTTGGGCCTGATAGATATTTTTACCAGACAGTAGACACAAGATCATACCTTTCTAATTCATGCACTTCTCAGTCATCTGTCAAACCAAAAAGCGTATATAGATGACCAAAAGTCAATAGAAACACTGTTTTTAAACATTTTCAGCACGATTGAACTGGAGAAAACACTACATTTTATGAACGACAGGGAACAAAACTCAGATGGTAAACTAGCAATAATCAACAATCATAATTAAGAAAATACATTGAACTTTCAGATGCCATACGCTTCCATAATGTAACTTTTGAACATTTTATTTAATCTTAGGAATTGTAAAACATTCCCATCTCCGTAATGTAAAAACGACAATTTCAGGGGAGATAACCAGACCGTTTTCCACCAATTTGAAGATACAAGTTGGCCATGCCCACAGTACAGTCGCTATGGACTGGTCTTAATCCGCGCGTAGACAGTGATGTTCACGCATGCGTTTACCAGGTAATAGAAATCATCATCAGCAAAAATGTAGTTACTGAAGCACCGGGTTGTACCCGGTGCTTCATTAATTAAATGTTTGCTGATTAATAATGGTGCAGTAATTGCTTAATTGATTTTTGTGAATAGCACTGGTCAGTTTTTTTATTCTCACCAGCAATGTATGTTTAAATATTAATAAAAGACATGAAGCAAAGAAGCCACAATTAGCCACAATTAATAGACATTATTGGGGGGGGGGGGTCATAAAATGCAGTTTAGAAGAAAAAAACTTTAAAAAATACCCCAAAAATTGTGTTAATTTCTCACAGTTCCCTATTTAATGATTTTATTTTTCCATTTCTTCGTTCCAAACTGCATCTAATGATCCTACTTTGGGGTCATAAGATGCAGTTTAGAAGAAAAAAAATCCTGAAAAAATAGAAAAAAAATTGGCGTTGATAGTATGTATATGGCAATATATATATATATATTTAAAACGAGCTCATTCCAATGAGGGATCATAAACTATGTTTTTCAGACAAAAAGTTAAAATGTCATATAGAAAAATTGGTAAAAATTGGTCTTCTTGTTCTGTAATTTTTACATTTAAGTGTTGGAAAAATTTTGGTGTAGGGGGGAGAGGGGGGGGGGGGGGCTTTGTGTAATTGGATTTTACACTTTTTTTCATTTGTTTTATTTCAAAAACATAGCTAACAACACCTCGTTTGAACTAACTTGTTCTAATAAGGGGTCATACGCTATCTTTTTGAGACAAAAAATGAAAACATAAAATTAGAATGATGATTTCATCCATTTAATTTTTTGCATTTTTTGATGAAAAGACTGTTGTTGAAAATGACAATGAATTCTTTAGTAATTTCCCTAAACATGGTTCGTGTTATGCACATACCGTATTGTTAGTCGATAAGGATGGATTGAAACAGGCTGGTCCCCATTTAGATAAAGTGATATCTAAGGCATCCAAAATTGTATCACATGTCAGAAAGTCTTTACATGCAACTGATATATTGGAAGGAGAAAAACGATTGCAGGCAGCAAATGAAACACGCTGGAAGTCTCAATTGACAATGATACAATCAATAATATGAATGATCAAATTATCATCCATTTACAAGAAATAATTTTTAAAAGTATTCAAGTATTCATATTTGTATTCATGAATACATGTAAAGTACTCGTATTCGTATTCACATACATTTGAAATTTGTGTATTCGTATTCGTATTCGTATTCATAAAATTTCAAAGTATTCGTATTCGTTTTCAATACATTTACAATGTATTCGCCCCAACCCTGCTGATTATCGCTATAATTAGTGTTTGGTATTCAATATTTTTGCGTCCGTGGAAATAGTCCCCACTCGTGAAAAGGGACCAGTCCACGGCGGCTGTATTGTACTTGGAGAAACATTCATATCGGGAATTATTCTGCACTTGGGGTGGATCCATGGAGACAAGCATCTTAATCAAATCTGACTATCCTCTATTCAAGAAAACTTGAAGGCTGTTTGAAGTTCTAAAACTTTTAACCCTTTACTCAACGAATCGCCCGCATCCGCCCGCGTAATATGCAAATTCAGCAGTTGAAACAATATTATTTTTCAAAAAATTTCAACAAAACCATATCATGTGACCCCTCGTTGGAACGAGCTCGACGAGCTCGTTCCAACGAGGGGTCATATGATATGGTTTTGTTGAAATGTTTTGAAAAATTTGAAAAAAATGCTATTTAAAATAATAAATTTTGATATCGTCTGCGTTGGGTAAAGGGTTAAAGACCTCACTATTTCTTGGTATTATCGCATTTAGGATAGAGGCAAGACTATGTTCGACAAAGGTTCTCGCATCGAAGCTTCCCAAAAATCCTTATTAGAAAAACCAGTGTAACCTGGCACCTCCATCCGTCCTTAATTTTTTTTTCACTCTACAGAATTTTGTGGGGCGCTCAATTCACTGGACACCAGTTTATGTTTATGGCGATCATTTTATTACCTCTGGTTGCAGAAAATCTGTGGTATTCTACAACAAACTGTAAAAACAATAAGAACTGAAAGCAGTTTCAGTCTGAGGCACATTACTGTTAGAGACGGTAGAACCAGAGGGCACAGGACATGCAACACCCAACATGCACACACTCTTTTCTCTTTTTCACAGACATGCCAAATGATTACACAACATCCAGGGTCATATCATGTAGGAGAGATTTACGTGTCATATGGCCAAGGCGGATTACAGTGGCGTAGGATATAAAGGTTGATTGTACACTCGTTTTCAACCTGCGCTAGCCCTCTCTGTGCAGCATTGTGCGGGATCAGTGAGTTTGTGAGACCATATTTAGGGGGCGCTCGTTGCATCTCTCTGAGTACCCCAGCTTGCCCCACCCATAAGTATCTCATACGATATAACTCTGGCTGTTGGAAGTATCGTTAAACCCCAACAAATAAATAAGTATTGGTGTTGAATCTTCCAAATGATGATCGCGGAATCGAAATCTGCACTATTTGGTGCTAGAGCCCAGCGCAACCCGTCCGCGTACGAGAGAGTAGCGACCGCGTGGATAAGTGTGTTTTTCTATAAGATGTATTTCCGAAGTGCGTGTGGTAGTGTTATGGATGTGTACGAAAGAATTTCAACCACAGATTGGAAATAGAGATTTATAATTTAATATAGAAATAAATATTGATTATTCTCAATGCTGTCATCCCTCAAAATTACCTCGTAATTTCCAGACGATTCAATTAAAAGTACCGTCTCCACGATGTATCTAATCGCTTCCAGGACAATTATTTCTGCCTGACTACTGTAATCACTGTCTCTGTCCAGTGGGTGTTTACTGGTGTCAATAATTACAATACCGCCGCTTGATAAAACGCCGTCGTCAGAGATGTGGTGAAATTGTACAAATGGACTTCCCTAAAGTTGTAAATTCGTGATCCGCCCGGGGAGAATCAGTTGAAATTCCAGGGATGGGCACCCCCACTTATTCGAGACCCTCTTCTCACATCCCTGATCCCCTGGCCCTACTCAGACAGCTTACAAAAGCAAAAAATGCTTGCTGCCGAATCCTACCTTGTGTCTAGTCTGTATGACATTATTGTTCATGTTTCTCGTTGCTCCATTGTTTTTTGTATTCATACTTCTTTTCACAAATAAATATATATTATTACCATTATGTGGATGTACAAAATATGTATCCGAGTCGAGCCCCAGGTTCTAAGGGCAGATCACGACGAGTCGAAGACGAGTCGTGATCTACCCTTAGAAGCCGGAGTGGGACTCTGATACATATTTTGTACATCCACATAATGGTATCATTTTATCTCACAATATATTGGAGATAAGTCAAGAATGTAGACAAATATATAACTAACTATTTATTCGCACGGATGAACAAAAAGAAAAAAATGGAACTCACGCGAAAGGAAAGGGCTTGTATCCGACCCCCTGATACAAACATCTGTATCAGGGGGTCGGATACACGACAGTTGCGGAGTTAATACAGACAAAATACATGTTGATTGTTAGATAAATAATGTTCAAACAATACTCAGTGCTCATAAATCAAAGCCGCATTTAGCTCTTTCTGGTTGGAGTGGAGTGAACATTTGACCAATAGCTGTCTCTGTTCAGCTTATTGAGACTTTCAAGGACTTAATAACTCAACTGAATGCCAAGAATGCACAGGTAGTGGTTTCGGGGCTTCTCCCAGTACTGGGTGGTGGGGGCGAGCGTAATTCGCGGATCATTGGGACCAACGAGGAACTGGGGGAGTATTGTAAGGAACTTGGGATACCCTTTGTAGACAATTGGGGATCGTTTTGGGGCAGAAATGACCTATATGGAAGGGATGGTCTCCATCTTAGCCCAAGGGGTACAGAGGTTTTAGGAAGAAATATGTTGCAGGTGGTGGAGCCTTTTTTGGTATAGGGAGGGGAGGGGGGTCAGTGAAGGGGGGAATAATCACAGAAATTGTGTCACGAACCATAGGTGTAAAAAATGGGACAAGGGGGATAAGGAAAAGGGACCAAAAATCCAAATCAATAGGAATAGCTTCCCAAGGAAGGAACAGGTACACAAAGTAGGATATACAAACATACAGGGACTAGATAATAAAGGGACCAGTAGGCGGAAGCCAATCAACCTTGACACCCTGAAAGTGGGTTATAGCAACATCCAGGGTCTCCACCGGAAAGTAAGTGAAATTGCTACATTGATTGAGGCAGAGGAGTTTGACGTCATGGGCTTAAGCGAAACGTGGGTAAGACACGAGGAGCGGATGGACCAAGTAAGGGGGTACGTATGGATAGGTGTAGGGCGAACGGAAGGCCAGAAAAAAGGGGGAGGGGTAGGCATGTACATTAAAGAGGATTTAAAACCATCGCTGATCACAGACCTGGAAAACATCAGCACCCCGGCTGAGGTATCGAAAGAAATTGGATGGGTAAGGATCAGTCTGAAAAACAAAAGTATTGCCCTTGGGGTTGTGTATTGTGCGGTGGAGGGAAGCAAACCCGAATGGAATGATTCGATATACTCAACACTGAGGTCCAATATCACCGAATTACAAAACAAGGGGCTCGGTATAATTCTGATGGGTGACTTTAATGGCCACATAGGTAATGATGAAGAAGGCATAGAGGGTGGGGACAATAAAGTCAACAGGAATGGAAGGAAGCTGTTGAACTTCACAAACGAGCTCGGTCTGAAGATTCTGAACAGGGACGCGAGGTGTAAGGGGAAATGGACCTGGGAGAGGAACGACAGAAAATCAATAAACGACTACATCCTCACAGATATTAATTTATGGAGGGAGGTGATAGGGGTAGAAGTGGATGATGAGGGTAAAATGGAGGTGGATAGTGATCACAACTTGATTACAGTGACGATCAGGGCCAAAACTCTAGTAAAAAGCAAAGGAAGCTCTAAGGAGATTTGGGAACTCAAAAAAGATGCTGACTGGGCGAAGTTCAATGAAAAACTGAAACCAAAGCTTGCAACCGTACCCAAGAGGGGCAGTGTCCAGAAGATGGTCGACGTCATAGTTGCGAGCCTGGCGGAGGCAGGAAAGGAAAGTGTAGGAAAGGTCAGGGTGCCAACACGGGAACTTGGGTACAGAGTGAACGAAGAACTGAAAAGGGCCATAAAGGGAAGAAAAGCTAAATGTGCTGCATACAGAAGTAGAAAACTTAAGGGGGCGGAAATCAATGAGGCCACAGTTGCTTAGGAAGAATACCACCAAGCACGAAATAAAGTAAATAAGATTAAAGACGATAATCGGAGAGTACGAAATAGCAGTCTTATTAGGACGATAAGAACGACAGGGGGGTCGAGTTCGAACGTATTTTGGAAATGGGTGAATAAACGTAACAAAGGAAGTAACCCACAGAGTATTAAAGTAGATGGCAGAGTTACAGACGAGCAAGATCAAGTCGCATCAGAACTAGTCAAGCACTGGGAAAGGGTAAACGATAAGCGATGGGGCATGGGGAGCCCACCAGAGTGTCCGAATCAAGTCGAGGAAACCTATCGAGCTTCGTGTGCAGCGAAATTAAAACGGAGGAGGTGCGAAATGTGATATCAAAATTAAGGGATGGAAAAGCGGGAGGAGTGGATGAAATTCCTAACGAGTTTATCAAAAAAGGGGGAGAGGAACTCGTGAAAAGCCTAACTGCCCTATTTAATCTAGCCGTAGAAAATCAAGAGGTCCCAAAGGAGTGGAGAGAAAGTAAAGTGACATTTATTCACAAAAAGGGAGAAAAAGACGTTTTGGATAACTATCGAGGGATCTCTGTCAGTAGCAGCATTGGAAAGGTTTTCTGTAAAGTCCTGTATGGGAGACTAGAGGAGGTGATTGAGGAGAAGGGTTTTTTGGGAGAAATCCAGAATGGCTTCAGGAAGGGAAGGAGAGTTACTGACCATCTTTTCACGCTATCCCAAATGATAGAATCCGCGAAAGCAAAAAAGAAAAAGATGTTTATGGCCTTTTTGGATATCAAAAAGGCATACAATAGAGTATGGAGGGAAGGTATATGGCGCAAGCTGGAGGCTATGGGCTTAGGAGGCGAGTTTGTTGGAATTATGAAAGCATTATATAAAGATGTACAGAGTGAACTTAGCCTGGGGAACATTACAACAAAACGTGTGCCTATGGAGATAGGCCTAAAACAGGGGTGTATCCTTTCGCCGATCCTGTTTGCATTGTACATCAAAAGTTTAGGAGATGAACTCCTGCGTAGCGACGAGGGGGTAGCAGTTGGGGACTTGAAGATCCCAGGGCTATTTTTTGCAGACGATATGGTTCTAGTGTCAGAAAGCGAAGAGGGGCTAACGAAAATGCTGGAAATTGTTGGGAAATATGGGAGCAAATGGAGACTCGAACTTAATGAAAGCAAGAGCAAAATTATACCCGTGGGCCGCAAAGTGGACCCCACTCGAAGGTGGAGAGTGGGTGAGTTCAGCATTCCGGAAGGGAGCAGCAAACTTCTGAGTGTAGGAGAGACAGGTGATTACGAGTATTTGGGGGTAAATATAAACATTACAGGAAGAGGCATCTACCGGAACCACACAAATAAATTGATTCTGAAGGGGAAGCGAATCCTTAACCAAATGAAACTTATAGGGAGAAACAGTTTCAATAAGGTTTTCGTGGGGAAAACCATTTGGGAAATGGTGGGGCTGCCAAGTATAACATACGGAACGGAAGTGGTACCCCTAAACCAGACGGCCTTAAAGAGCTTGGAAATTCTGCAGAACGATGCAGGCCGATGGATAACGGGGTCGAGTAATGCCGCAGCGCTAGAATCAATCAGGGGTGAGCTTGGGTGGATGAGGATCAAGGACAGGATTGACCTGTTGAAGCTCGGTTATCTTAATTATTTGGTAAATCTCCCCGACAGCCGATGGTGTAAAGCAGTGTTCCTGAGAATTTTCAACTCAAATATCAAAACGGGTGGATGGTCCAAGTGAGGGAGCTAGTAGAGAACTACTCATTGGAGATTTCGGACCTGGACGTTGGGGCAAACCAGGGTAAAAAAATCGTCAGAGAAAGGGTCATGGAGGATTGTAACCGGAATTGGCGAGAGGGGGTCAAATCAAAGAGGTCTTTGGGTGGCCTGCGTGATAAAGAGAAGCCAGGTTTTGAAGAGTACCTTGATGGCACCTTTGGGGGGTCACTGTTGTTCAAGCTGAGGTCGCGATCCCTGGAGCTGAGGGGAAAAATTGGGAAAGACGGTGAAAGGGAGTGCCAGATGTGTAACTTGGACATGGTGGAGACCCTGGAACACTTTCTTCTAGAATGCCCAAAGTATCAGCCTAAAAGAATGAGATTCACTGGGAGTATAATGGGGAAGTGGGATGGGAGAATGAAGGACATGTGGTTAGGGGGAGACTCAAAGGAGAGGGTTAATATGCTAATCGGAGAGATTGGGAAGAATGGGACAAGGGATATTATCAAGCAGTTCGTCTCCGAGTGTTGGGAGGAGAGGAGAAGCGTGGGAATAGGGAGGCAGTTGGTAGTACAGGGGTAACCATGGCCTTCTCGTCCGAGAACCGCGACAAATCAGCGGCTGGCCAAAGTGTTATTATTATTATATAGAAAATGGAGATGCGAAGTACCCGACAAATCCACGCACCACAATTTCCTGTTGAAAAACGAGTACCGTAAAAAGGGGTAATAGGGGACGATTTTGAGACATTTCGTTTAATTTCTCAATACACGTAACCATTGTTGGGATGGGACCTATGACATTATGTGACTATTTGGTCAGTCTTTCCCACAATTCATCCCATCTCCGAATATCTTAAGCCTTTACCCAGCGCATTCATATGATATCTTTTTTAAATTTTAGTTATTGTTTTTTTTTCACATTTTCCAAACAATTTTAAGAAAACCATATCATGTGACCCCTCACTGGAACGAGCTCGTTCCAGTAAGGGGTCACATGATATGGTTTTCTTTAAACTTTTTAAAAATATATTTATTTCAACTGCTAAATTTGAAAATTGTGCTGGTGGATGCTGCCGATTTGTTGGTTAAAGGGCTATTCCCTATTCCTTTTTATATTTTCTTAATGACTGTCCAGTATTACCCCACGTATGGTTTTATAAGGGACAGCCACTTGTTCGTGGTGATGCTTCTTTTCTTCTGACAAATGGGTCTATAAAAGACAGAGAGTACACACACTGAAAACTAAAGTGTTAAAAGTGACACTTTCAATGTGATGAACCCATTCTAACTCTTAGGGTTTGATTTTAACACTCAAAGTGCAATGTTTTAAGCACTTAGACATTACACTCGTCAGGCATCTGAAACTTGAATGGATGGCACTTCCCATGTGTCTAGCATTGGTGGTTCTTCCAGAATCGTCCATAATTTGATTTGCGCTTGGTGGGTACATAATTAAAAGGACATAACGCAGATGACGCGGATCAGGCTCGAGAGTTCGAGCCTGATCCGCGTCATCTGCGTTGTTTCCTTTCAAGTGTCGCGACATTACACTTGTCAAGTGGTATTATTGTAACACCTGTCAAGTTCTGGGATATCTACACTTGAACAAAGTGCTAGTTCAGCACTTAGTAAGTGTTAAATACAGCACTTCAAGTGTAGTTTTTAACACTTTAGTTTTTAGCGTGTATGACATTGTGTGACTACTTGGTCAGTCTTTCCCACAATTCATCCCATCTCCGAATATCTTAAGCCTTTACCCAGCGCATTCATATGATATCTTTTTTAAATTTTAGTTATTGTTTTTTTTCACATTTTCCAAACAATTTTAAGAAAACCATATCATGTGACCCCTCCTCACCGGGACGAGTTCGTTCCAGTAAGGGGTCACATGATATGGTTTTCTTTAAACTTTTTAAAAATATATTTATTTCAACTGCTAAATTTGAAAATTGTGCTGGTGGATGCTTCCGATTTGTTGGTTAAAGGGCTATTCCCTATTCCTTTTTATATTTTCTTAATGAATGTCCAATATTACCCCACATATGGTGTTATAAGGGACAGCCACTTGTTCGTGGTGATGCTTCTTCTCTTCTGAGAAATGGGTCTATAAAAGACAGAGAGTTTACACACTAAAAACTAAAGTGTTAAAAGTGACACTTTCAATGTGATGAACCCATTGTAACTCTTAGGGTTTGATTTTAACACTCAAAGTGCAATGCTTTAAGCACTTAGACATTGCAATCGTCAGGCATCTGAAACTTGAATGGATGGCCTAGCATTGGTGGTTCTTCCAGAATCGTCCATAATTTGATTTGCGCTTGGTGGGTACATAATTAAAAGGACTCAACGCAGATGACGCGGATCAGGCTGGAGAGTTGTTTCCTTTTAAGTGTCGCGACATTACACTTGTCAAGTGGTATTATTGTAACACCTGTCAAGTTCTGGGATATCTACACTTGAACAAAATGCTAGTTCAGCACTTAGTAAGTGTTAAATACAGCACTTCAGGTATAGTTTTTAACACTTTAGTTTTTAGCGTGTATTTTTTAAGAACATAAGTTCAACTATGTTGAATAACAGAAGACAGAATAGTAGGTGAATTGGGGCTAAAACTAACCCCGAGATCTGCCTCTTGGCATGAAAGGAACGGCTCACAGAAAAATCAATATAAATGTGGGTTCATTCATTCAGCTGAATACACATACATCCTCTTACTGCAATTCTTCATCAGAAAATATCTGAGAAATACTTCTGTCAACACCAACTTCACAATATATCTCAATAGTTTAACCCTTTACCTAACCTGAAAAGCAGACGACACTTGCAAAAATAATTCTTGAATAACTAATTTTTTTCATTTTTTGTCTCAAAAACATAGGTTATGACCCCTCGTTGGAACGAGCTCGGCGAGCTCGTTCCAACGAGGGGTCATAACCTATGTTTTTGAGACAAAAAATGAAAAAAATAATGAAAATTAATTGGCGATTTTTGAGAATAGTTAGGTAAAGGGTTAATAGTTTCTGACAATTTTAGGTTTTCATTTCTATCACCTTCATAACGACCCTGTTGGGACCCTTTTGGTTTTCCATCTCTTGTTTCACATCTTCTATAAATGGCCTTCCATTTGACTGTCATATGATCCATATCAGCCCCAACATCGAACGGCCTCACCGGACCTCTGCACCTCATATTTTTTTGTGCCTGTTGATCATGACCCTTGGTATGTTATACTTATCTTCTACCCGGAGATGGTCATGATTAGCCATTGTGCAGAAATATGTGGCTTTAGACACCAATAAATATAATAAAGTTTACCCGGAGAGAACCACCGAGCAACGGCGAACAACTGTCTAACTCCCCAACTTACTAACTCCGCACAAACAGACTTAGTATTGGTTGAAGACAGGTGCACCGTCGACGTGCAGTATGCCTTAATACACAGCGTCACCGTGCCATCACACAGGTAATTGGGATTAAGTGCTAGTTACCCCTGGCGTGGATCTATCGGTTTGAGCAAATGGACATTTAAGACGCCTATCCAGACGAAGAGGGGCGCGGTGGCTTGCTTAGTAGGTAGAGGAGCAGGCTGCAAGCCGAGAGATCCTCGGTTCGATTCATACCTGCGGCAACCGCGTGGTGTCCTTGAGCAAGTCACTTCACCCACATTGCCCATGTGGGGGCACGGTGACGTTGTGTATTCAGGCGTACTGCACATCGATGGTGCACATGTCTTCAACCAATGCTAACCCTGATTGTGTGGAGTTAGTATGTTGAAAACCAGATAGTTGTTCGCCGTTGCTCGGTGGTTCTTACCGGGTACTCCGGCTTCTCCCACCCGTTAAACTGTCGTGGCCATTGCCATTGTGCAGAAATATGGGACCTTAAACACCAATAAATAAATAAATAACTAAATAGTGTGTTGGAGAGCCTGGCAGTTGCTCGGTAGTTCTCTCCGGGTACTCCGGCTTCCTCCACTCGTAAAACTATTCGACACGGAGTGGCACTGGCTGTCGAAAGTGTCGTTAAGCCCAATAAATAAATAAATCCAGACGAAAATGTGCCAATTACAACCCCCCCCCCCCCCTCCGGTACGCGCCTCTTGTGGCTAATCATCACAGTCTACATAAATTCAGTTTCAGTGATGATTATAAAAATTGCTCATGTTTTTCTCTTTTTTTTTTAAATTTATTTTCTCCTGTCAATTTGCAATTCACGATGCAGCTGAACTCACTACAACAGATTAACCTAAATAATAGCATTTATCGACGACACCGTCAGTTCTTAGGGGTGAGGATGGGGAATTATAACAATCGTGTGTATACGCTCACTATTCGCATCTCTTTTGCGGGTATTTTATAACACAAAATGCAAAGTGGCTTTAGCCAATCAATTACATGTAAGTATAATTAATCACAGTTGCAGACATCATATTTTTTTTTTTTTTTTTTTTTTTTGCATCTGCTGTTTTAACTCAAACTCTCGTCTGGTTACTGGAGTAGCGATAACGAAGGCATATACGTGACTGAACGAATTTCAGAATATCATTATTCTTACGCAATGTCTGTTTTCACCTCAGGTCTTGATTGATGGCTTTTACATTGCACATTTATTATCCCCGTAAATTAATTGTACTTTTGTCTTCTCAATGAATGGAAGCATTAAGCATCGGATGCCGGATATCACGTCAGCATAAATAAATACTTCCTGATGGGTTTTGAGTCAAAGTTCCAACTCAAGGACAGTCGAAGAAATTGCATTTGTTTATTTGAGAAGTGCACTTAACGCTAGTTTTCGGGGCGCAGCGGCCCATTGGCGTCGCTCATCTGACTGAGAATTGGTACTTTCGAATCTAGTCACTCGTGGCGTGTCCCTGAACCCCACCAGGAACGTAGTCCTACCCATGACTTCCGGAGAGGGAGATCATTTTTAGAAACGTGAGAGAACGCAAACCGTGACTGCTGGGAAATTCGAGAGACACACAAGCGACGTATCTAATTTATATTGTAAACATTATTTTGTGACAAAAATAACAATAACACTTCGGCGAGCTGCTGATTTGTTGCGTTTCTCTGTTGAGAAGTCCTTGATAAACATTGTGCTCACAAATTCAACACCTTCTTACGCCTCTTATCTCTTCCCAGCACCCTATCTTCCCTTCAAACACCATTGGCCTTAACCTCAGCTTAAACGGCAGTGATCCTCCAAAGGTGCCATCAAGGTACTCCTCAAATCATAGCGTATCTTTATTCCGCAGGCCTACCCGAGATTTATTTGCTCTGCTGACAGTCTTCCGCGACTTTGTATACACATATTATGTACCGGTAGTTTTTGCATTACGCAACGCATTCTTTAAAGGCTTCACTGTTGTGTTTTGATCCCCGTAGGCCTAAGGCCTACGCGGATCAAGACATAACAGTTAAGCCACCCGAAAACTAAACCCTTTGAACACAAGAAGCCACTTTTCTGGCCCAGGAACATCAATGTCATCATAAGTCGTCATTACATTAACCCTTTACCTAACGTAACGGCCAAATCCGGCCAGCGCTATTCTCAAAAATCGCCAATTAATTTTCATTATTTTTTTCATTTTTTGTCTCAAAAACATAGGTTATGACCCCTCGTTGGAACGAGCTCGTCGAGCTCGTTCCAACAAGGGGTCATAACCTATGTTTTTGAGACAAAAAATGAAAAAAATTAGTTATTCAAGAATTATTTTTGCAAGTGTCGTCTGCTTTTCAGGTTAGGTAAAGAAAGGGTTAAATAGAATGGCTGCTAAGTGAAAGTGTGGGGTTGACCAATCAATATTTTCAACGTGCAGCCCAAAGGCTGTACCTTGAAAATATTAATTGATCAACCCCTAAATAATGAATATGGACTCTTCCAGTTGCTGAAATTGAACTGACTTGGAAGATACCACTAGGGTTCAAAGGGTTAAAACACATTTGAATGATAAAAAGAAGTTCGAAAATTTTTACTACCTCCATCTTTATCACTGCGTCTTTGCTTTACAAGGCGCGGTTGTGTTATATTGGACAATCTCAACAAAATACTCACTTTTGCGAGGATATATATTGTCGTTCATCCCCCTGATTACTTTCGAATAATACAGCTCATTAAAGAAGTTAATCATGTCAATAGGTGTGGTAATATGTTTGTTGTTCGGATGACAACCTGGCACATTGATTTTTGATATCTCAGTAGAGATAAAAAAAAAACTTCCGTTTCAAGGTGAAATGGAAGTAGGAAGATAAATACCCATTTTCTGTGTTCCTTTAAATTTACAAACTTCAATCTTTGCTTTTTGTGAAAGATGTCCAGCTAGGTTTTTATTCTAACCGCAAATATAATAATTTAAAATTGAACCAGACCCAGTAAGCCATTTTCCAACATTTTACATAAACTTCTACAGGTTTTTATTCAAACCGCAAATATAATAATTTAAAATTGAACAAGACCCACTAAGCCATTTTCCAACATTTTACATAGACTTCTACAGGAAATAAAGTGCTAAACCTGAAAGGAAAATACGTGTTCCAAAACGTTACACTGGCGATTTAAATCATACATCATTGGAAAGAATTTGTCATGAACTTTACGATAATATGCCCGGCTTTTCCAGAAATTACCATTGTCTTTTTTTTAACTAGTAGAGTGCTGAATTATTTTTGGTCATCAGAATTTGTTCGCATATGTTTGCCTTGTTACAATTTATGGGAGAGTGCCAATAGGCACTCTCCCATAAATTGTAACAAGGCAAATCCTAACAGACTAAATAATTTCACTTCAAAGGTAATATGAACAACATCCACAAAATATGAAACCTTTAAGTGCTGGTACTGACACTTCAGAGTAAAGCCCATATATGGCCTTCCAGCACTCTACCAGTTAAATCTCAACTTTAATTATTTTCTCCATAGAGTGCTATAGTAAATTTGAGTGTTACACAATTCGGGTCTTTGTGCATGCTACTAAGGAGATATAAAAATTTGCTCATGCTACACTCTAAAATCAGTTGGGTTGCTCATGCTACTCTTTAAAGTCAACCCAAATCAACTGGGTTCATATTCACTCAACCCAGTTGATTTGGGTTGATTTTTAATCGAATTGATTTTAAAGTGCATGGAGAAACAAGAAGTTTAGGTCAAGGACGTAAGATGCCAAAACAGCTCAGTGCGGATGCACAATATTGGGTTGCCTTCTCCTCCTTATGAAAAGGGAGGGAATGGAAGTCGTGAAAGTGAGGCGATACTGGGGAAAGTCATTCCTTTTACATATAGACTTCCCTTTTCATATCACCAAGACCAGAGAACAAGCTCCGGGGAGAAAGATGGTAGTAGGGGAAGACTGACAGTGGATTAATTGTACAAACACTATATTGAGAATCTAAACTTCTTGCTTCTCCATGCATCCTAAAATTGGATGGGTTAAAAAAATCAACCCAAATCAACTGGTTTGAGTGAATATGAACTCAGCTGGGTTCATATATTCACTCAGCTCAGTGAATTTGGATTAATATTTAACCCAAATGGTTTTAGAGTGTATATTGGGTTGGGAACAGAGAGAAGGTGCTTCTGAAACGGTCGCGAACTCTACTTGCTCGTATTGGTATATCGCCTGCTCATGTGTATTAATTAGAAATTGGTGATATTTGCCTCAACCTAATGAGATTAGCTTCGCTTGTAAAATATTGTTTGTAAGTTCAAAAGTCCGACAAATATTTACCGCCGCTAGAAGATTTTTTCCCCAGGTGCGCCGGTTTCTTCCAATCGTGTTAAGCCGGGGGCACACTCCATGCGTAACGGCCGGCGACATACGACACACGACAAATGACCAGAACGACTGCGACACAAAAATTGGTGACCTCAACACACCGCCTCAGACACACTGAACAGTGAATAAGACACGTGATGATTCGTTGACCCAAGTGCCTTACCGACGATCCGACTTAAAAATCGAGACATGTTCGATTTGTAACGGCACGATTATTACAAAATAGTCGTCACGTATGCGGTGTGTTCATTTCGTTTACTTATAACGTGCTTGTATTTTTCGGCCGTTATCGCACTGTCGTGTGTCGTATGTTGTCGGTCGTTACGTATGCAAAGTCTCCGGGTTTACTCTCTGACACGGCACCACTCCGGCTGTGGTTGGAACTAGGTGAAGGTGTACGGTCACCTTGTCCGAATAACAAAATGGGTCTATGAAACTGCACTTCAGTGAATGTGTGCTTTGTCACATATGCTTGTCCATAATATATGCAACTGTCAAAGAAGGAATTTCAAATCTTCAAAATAAGTGCAGAAAAAAATGTCATTTTTGCCTCTGATAAATTTAATCTCGTGACTCCGTGGGAATACTGAGCGAACACATTCTTTTGTCAGTACGTTCATGACGCAGTCCTGGTAATTCATCCTTGTTTCCTCTGCAAAAAAATTGATGTGGAAAACTTGTGCTTCTACGGCAATTACCGTGAAGCCTATTCGATTGTGCAAAAATCATCAGGGGCAGGGCGTAGTCTCAGTTGCCATGTATAAGTAGTATGCGGTGAAGTGAAAACTTTCAAGTAATGTTAACATGTGAAAGCAGTTCGAGATACTTGTCAATGTAATCCCAATCAATGTGTAGAATCTTTCATTCAATTAGATCATGCCAATATCATGAACCATTTGAATGCCGAGAAAAAATCTTGGAAGTAAGCAGGTGGCTTTCTCAATATGTATAATATGAGAGAAAGATGCAGTATAATCACAAACTAAGTACCTCACTGTTTCTATGTTGATAACACCAGAATCCGACATCAGTTTCTGGAAAGCTCTGCAAGAGCTTTCCAGAAACTGATATCAGATTTTGGAGTTATCAACATAGAAGAAGCAGAAGCCATAGTTTCTAGTGGTTATGCTGCAACTTGTACTGTAAATTGTAAGATCAGCAATACAGCATCTACTGTAACCCATATGATTTGATTCCTTGTGTAACCTGAAAGTTGTGCAATTTCTGCAACCACAAGGCTTTCTGAAGAAGCCATCCTCGGCAGTATTTTTGCTGTGGATATTTTTCGTTTCCTCGGCATTTTTCTCGGCACTGCTGATTGCTGAGGGTGAATTACCAGGTCTGCACGACGTGTAGTGACCATGTAAGTTGTTTAGTTTTAGTCACGAGGCACTGTGAGTTTCATGGTCTTATCACATAACTTTGTAGTTTTTACGACCATTAAACACACACCTTAAACAGGAACGTCGTACACTGAACAGATGTTTTGGACGGGGTGCAAATGTGATTTGTCCCGACTGTGTTTGAAGTACTGACTGGTAATATATTCCAACTACATCATTAAGGCACGCCTCCATGGCGCTGAAGGCGTGCCTTCATAATGTAGTAGGAATACCAGTCAGTTGGTGTCATAGTTCAAAAACTCAACACTTTTTGGAAATCTATGTGTGAATAAATAAAATATGCCTATATGCTTTTGTCGTGATTCAACTTCTTATTCAAATAACAGGGGGCGCGGTGGCTCAGTGGTAGACTGTTGGACTTCTATGTTAGAGGTCCCGAGGTCGATCCCCATCCGGGAGGACCCGCGCTGTGTTCTTGGGCAAGGCACTTTTTCCCGGTTGGCTACATGGGGGCACGATGATGCCGTGTACTAAGGCGTACTGCACGTCGATGGTGCACATCTCTTCAACCGCTGTAACCCTGCTTGAGCGAAGCTTGAACAGAGTTAGAAGGTTGAGGAGCTGACAGCTGCTCGTCGATGCTCGGGAGTTCTCTCCGGGTACTCCGGCTTCCTCCACCCGTAAAACTGTCACGGTCACGATTAGCCGTTGTGCATAAGTATGTGACCTTAAACACCAATAAATAAATAAATAAATAAATAAATAAATAACAGGTACCGTACAAGCACTCTAAATTAGTCATGCCGGGCTCCCAACAGCCCTTACCAGGTTCTACGGTGTGGTCGTCGTCGAAAGGTCAAAATCCACGCGTGGACAATATTTCCGTGCATGCGTTAACAGTGAATCTCCGACATAAACCAATGGAATCGCCATCAAAAATTTAATGAATGAAGTAACGGGTATGACCCGGTGCCTCTTTCATTGAATATTTGCTGAAAACTGGTGATTATTGATTGAGAAACCGCCCGTGAGCAGCACTGCTCATGCGTGAGTTTGACCATTCCACGGCGACTGTACGGTACCGCGTTTTGTACGACCGACTGATTGCGCGACCCATTTCGAAGTATCAAATTCAGTCTTTTAACCCTTTACCCAACGTAACGGCCAAAACCGGCCAGCGTTGTTCACAAAAATCTCCATTCTATTTTCATTATTTTTTTATTTTTTTTTCTCAAAAACATAGCTTATGTCCCTCATTGGAACGAGCTCAACGAGCTCGTTCCAATGAGGGGTCATAAGCTATGTTTTTGATGCAAAACATTTAAATATTTAGTTATTCAAGAATTTTGTTTGCATGTGTCGTCTGCTTTTCGTGTTAGCTAAAGCATTAAGAAAAATACATAATTACCAGCAAGACTCTAAAATTGTGTGGGTGGTATTACACCCCCTAAACCCACCTTAGTGACAATTCTGACTTTAACAGAAGAAAAGTACTATCATTCAGTAACATTCCGGAAGCAGACCGTGGTGTACGGTGTTGTATTCTTGCGCGAAATAATTATCGTTGACAGTTACTCTGGGGGTAAAGAATGAAATAAAAATACATGCAGTGTCTTAACTTAATTCGTTTTGAATCGTTGTTTCAGTAAAATTCTCAAACTTTCGAAACACCAGTCAAGTTATAAAATTAAAATTATTTTCTTTTGTCTGTTTCACTTTACATCCTTTAACTAATTCTCCCTCGGACCGTAGGAAAACGCCCAACCTCCATCTTGTGTGGCATACAAGGACTTGATGTGAACGCTCATAAAGTAACACATTGTTTGTACTGTCAGTTTTTTTTCCTACCCTCCTTCTCCCTCGAACTTGTTCCCTAGTTTTTGTAATAGGAAAAGCGAAGTCTATATGTAAAATAAACGACTCTCTCCAGCCTCGCTTCACTGTCACTACCCTCTTCCCTCCCCTTTTCTTTCCTCCCTTCCCTTCCCTTCCATACCTTAAGGAGGTGAAGGCAGCCCAATGTTGTGTATTCATCTGCATCTACGCTGAGCTAGTATTGCATTCCAGGGCCCTCGTCGTCTAAATTTCCCGTTTCTTCACATAAGTTTGAATAAATTTCTTATAATGTCTTAAATTGACCTTATCCTCCATTCAACTTGTGTAAATATAACAGTTTACAAGGGAGACTACTCCCAAAAGCTTCCAGCTTACTGTCGAATCCCATACTTACAAGCTTATTTTCCCTTTGTTACTTTGTATGCATTTAATTTAGATAACGCTTCGTTACAATTTTTTTATTCAGTATGATGTATACATATAACGTTTTGGCTTTAAAATTAAAAACAATTGTTTAAATCTATACAGGATTTTGACAACGTTGTGACCTAGACCCAGTCTAGTCCTTAAATGATCCATCGCAAGTGTTTTAGATTCAATCGTCTGGGATATTTCAGTTGGTCTGAAAAGCGAACCGCCAGCGATATTCTCAAAAATCGCCAAATATTTACATTATTTTTTTCATTTTTTGTCTCCAAAACATAGGTTATGACCCCTCGTTGGAACGAGCTCGACGAGTTCGTTCCATTGAGAGGTCATAACCTATGTTTTTGAGATAAAAATGAAAAAAATTAGTGTCGTCTGCTTTTCATGTTAGGTAAAGGGTTAAATCAGTGCAAAAAATGTTCTCAATCGAGACTTGATTTAACTGAATCTTTAAATACTATTTAACATGTTTATTCACTAAATAACTATGAAAGCAGACTCACCACAGCTGTAGTTTTATGACTACGCCGCGCAGTTCAACGAACTGTGTTAATGTCTTTATGTTTTCAATGTCATTTAATTATTTAAATACTTCTTTGTTGGAATAGCTGCAGCTGGAGCTCGAAAGCTATATATTTGTGAAGGAAGGGGCATCACATTTCATTAACCCTTTACCTAACATAAAAAGCAGACGACACTTGCAAAAAAGTTTCCCGAGTATTTATTGTGTTTCATTTTTTGTCTCCAAAACATAGGTTATGGCCCCTCATTGGAACAAGCACGACGAGCTCGTTCCAATGAGGGGTCATAAGCTATGTTTTTGAGACAAAAAATGAAAAAAATAATGAAAATTGAATGGTGATTTTTGTGAATAGCGTTTGCCGTTTTTGCAGTTACGTTGGGTTAATGATAGTCTACGCGCAAACTCCATTAAAAGAGGGTAAACAAACAGTCCACACCAGCCTAGGATTCCTTTCAGAATGCGACTTGTGCCTCGAGATCTTGTAGAATTCTGTGACTGAATGTGTTAAAATATTTATATCATAGGGACGTTTTTGAAACACTGCCAAAAGAACCCATTGTTTGTAACAATATTATTCGACGCAAAGGAAACGCTGTTTATATCTCGCGCCATTTAGGCGTTTTTATCGAGTTTTGTTTCAAATAATGAAAGAAACACTTCGAACAATTAACTTCTTTGCTCTGCTTATTCGTTGCTGGGTGCTGTTATCTTCAGACGGAAGTAAGATTTACTCGAAAGGGCTTTGTGTCAATGTTTACATAGCGGTGCCTGGCAAATGTGTGCCGCTATGTACATAACGGAAATATTACCTTTTATTTTACTTCTTCGATCGGAAATAACAGCATTGAGCAACAAATAAGCAGAGAAAACGCATTGTTCGAAGTGTTTCTAAGCAAACACGCTGATATGGCCGATAGTAAACTATTAATCTCTCTTGGATTGTCTGCAATGAGATCATTCTCATTGAATGTAAAGGAGAAGTATCTTGCCATGGCCGATTTGAACTTTTAGTATGAAATGTGTTCGAAGGTTATTGTTAGTCAAGTGGTAGTTTTTAATCCCCTGCACTCTGATGACGAAACGTCTGATTTGTCATCCATGGTTATCCCCCCTGTGTTGTCAGAAATTCAGCAATTTAGATTTTGGTTGACAGAGCTCCAATTGAGCTCTGTCAACCAAAATCTAAATTGCTGAATTTCTGACAACACAGGGGGGATAACCAAGAATGACAGGGAGGTGTGGTGGGGCTTAGAGTGGGGGAGGTGTCGAGTATTCTCGACATCAGAGTGCAGGGGGGTTAAAGATAATCACAGCTGGGTGACAATATTAATTGCGGTTAGGGATGCTGATCTACGCGTAGGGAACACATGTCATAAATGGGATTAATCGAATGATAATAGATATGTGTTTGAAGTAATCCGTTAGTGGTAATGCCGTGTAGTAATTTCGGTGAAAAGTCAGAGTAATTTCTCGTGTTAATTTTTCACAACTTGACTGAGTTACGCATGTACTTTTCTTCTATAATTTAGTTTTTGGCACTCTTTCATCACCCCATTGAGAAAAACATCATGACTTGCCTAAAATACTCTATGTTAATTTGTTTATGCCATCTTTAAATCAACGCGGAAGAGACAAAATTTAATCGGTCACGTTGTTGAACATTTTTATTGCCGATTCTTGCCCTGATACATAATAAAATGTCGGGTTTTGTTGCAGGGTCGTTGCCTATGTCATGATAACGAATAACACTAGTACATTCAGCAAAAGCCGGTTTGTTTACTTTAGTGTAATGTATATACGAACTTTTTTAACCCTTTAACTAGAATGAAAAGCAGACGACACTTGTAAAAAAAATTCTTGAATAACAAATTTTTTTCATTTTTTGTTTCAAAAACATAGGTTATTACCCCTCGTTGGAACGAGCTCGACGAGCTCGTTCCAACGATGGGTCATAACCTATGTTTTTGAGATAATAAAAGGAAAAATAATGAAAATTAATTGGCGATTTTTGAGAATTGCGCTGGCCTGTTTTGGCCGTTACGTTGAGTAAAGGCTTAACCTATTATGCACTGCGAAAATAAAGTGCATAAGTGGCATAGCTTCTGAAGTAATGACAATGGGCGAGAAAATGTTCGTGTAGATTCTTTGATTTTAATCGCCGAAGTATGTTGGTGCTGATGATATTAATATTAACCTCTAACACTCTGGTAGTGCAACAGGATATTCTCCAATCATTCTGTTTTCCTCTTGTTTAACTATGAATTTAACCAATTATATTTGGTTAAATACCAAACTGCATTATAGGAAATATTTTCTGCTGAAAACCTTGTCAGTTTGATATCAGAGTGCAGATGGTTATAGATTTTCAACTTCAAATATTCTATCCGAGTCAGACAAAATTAATTTAAAAGCGGGGATTGCGCTTCGCTGTGGAAACGTAATAGGACCAGGTTTCTTCATCTCGGTGTCTCCTACGCAGGACATACTATTTCGAAGATACGACTCATTAATTTTATACCACGATTGTGTGTGTTCAACGTTACCCGATACAATACAGATATTGAGAAATGTGCTAGGTATACCACGCGTGGAATCTCAGGCCTACGTCTAAGAATGTCATGTAAGGATCCATCTGATTGGTCATTAGGCATGCGAGTGACGCTTTGACGTGAATGCAATTCTTCGACACAAATCAAGGTCGAGCAAAAATGCAAACAGCTTCAATTCAGGTTTAATCGAGGTGCAAACACAGAACACATTCTACGTATCCTTTGTCATACGATGAAGATGACGACAAGTCATATGAGGAAGGTGCAGAAGACGACGAAGGTGGAGTACGGGGGAGTGGAATAAAAGGCCCGAGTTGGAATTTTTCTTGTATTTCATGAACGCCGAAGGCGAGCGTGAAATACAAGACCAACTCCAACAAGGGTCGTTTTTTCATCTATGGCGCCTTGTCTTCTGCGTTTGACGTCATGATACCTTTGTTGGGCATATCAAGTCGTTTGGGCATAACATCTCTAACGTAAGTGGTATTATTTCATCAATAGTATTTATTATCTCTCCATGGACTTATTGCCAAGATTTAATAGACATATTTATTGCACGCCTATGCTTTTATTTTCATAAAATACACGCTTTTTCTTCAAAAACCGAAACGAAAAATAAAATGTTTTGCTTTGTCTATGAACAATGCGGACCACGTGGTGGACTATTTAACTATTTCTTTTTTACGTTTTTGTTATTTTTGGCAATAATTTGTGTTTTTAATATTTTTTAAATAAACTATAGGCGTGCAATAAATACAGAATTGCACGCGCGTTCGAACTGTCATTTTTCATCGCTTGAGATCGATTTCGGCAGAAGGATAATATAGTTTTGAGACCCTGATCAGACTGAGGTTCACAGAGGGTAAATTTAGTGATGCTACCCTGCTGTGCAGGGTAGCATCACTAAATTCACCCTCTAGGAACCTCATTTTGCAGATGACAGTCAGTTTTTAGGGCTATTTGGAATCACTGAAACGAAGGTACAAAGGAGGACCAATCACTTGTTTATGAAATGCTGAGCAATTTATCTATGCGGCAACTAACAGTATTCCGTTTACATGCAGTGCATGGACCGCATGCTCAATGTACTTTCGTTAACATTAGAACTTAATCAGACGCCTATTAATGTAAAACTCGGGATTTCCACTGTTCTGCCTATACGATAAAAAAGCTGCATCGCACATGTGCTGATACTAAACACGCTCGATCTCATTTCTAACGTAAACAGAGAACGAGCCCGTCTAAATAAATCACGTCATTATTGGTCGAATGCCCCGTAGGCGAGATCGCTTGAAAATTCCAAGTTCCTCATTTAGATTTGTTTACCCCGGATATTTAAACAATCAGATTCGCGTCAAAAATCTACAAATTATAAATAACATTCTTACTGCTTGTTCCTTGACAAATACTTTCCACAACTGGTCATATAATGATGGAGTGTGGTAAACTTATTAGCTTTTTAAAAAGTTGTTGTTGTGTTATTCTCTGCAGTTTAGTCAATATTTGAAGTTCTATCACCATGATCGTGACACTGATCGGTGTCAGTTGGTTTCGACCAATTGAATGCCGTAAAAATTAAAAAGCAGATTAGGGTTGGTAACCCACCACCTAACAGCGATGTCTTGTTGACAACGAAGGAAACGTGGAAATTATCCAATTGAAAAGTGCTTTTAGTTTAATTTGCAGGTAGACTGGTTGATACATGGGAGGTGTGTGATAAATACAGAACCACACATACGTTTGAATGGGTTAGGAATTATCACACTCGATTGCTTTGGCCCAGGACATCACTCGAGCCGTCGATTGTTTTATCACTCGAGCACGAGATTGCTTTGGCCCAGGATATCACGAGAGCTTTCAGCTCTCGTGATATCCAGGGCCAAAGAAATCTCGTGCGATAATTCTTAACCCATTCAAACGTATGTGCGTTCTGTATATTTCTTGACCCTTTACCCAACGCAGACGACATCAAAATTTATTATTTTAAATATCATTTTTTTAATTTTTTTACAAAAAAATTAACAAAACCATATCATGTGACCCCCTCATTGGAACGAGCTCAATGAGCTCGTTCCAATGAGGGGTCACATGATATGGTTTTGTTGAAATATTTTGAAAAATTCAATTTGCATATTACGCGAGCGGATGCGGTTGATTCGTTAGGTAGAGGGTTAAAGACTGCATTTGGTACCTTGACATGTGTCACACACGCAGTCGGTCCATCGGCTCAGGCCAACCAATTTGGAGTGCCAGTACGATGCGTGTTGTTTTATGATATCGAGTGATATCTTGGGCCAAAGCAATCTCGTGCGATAATTTTAACCCATTCAAACGTATGTGGGGTTCTGTATATGTAGTGAACGGGATTGCGACCAATTGGCATTCAAATTCCTAGAAGCTATCGCTTTGAATGGATCATTACTGTAATGAGCTTTGACTTTTTCTGTTCTTATTATTCAAGTGGAGACATGGACAGAACGGCATTCGCGATCGAACTGTTATTTTTAACCGCACGAGATCGATTTGGGCGGTGGTATAATATTGAACGAGAATCCGAACACAGTTCGAACGCGCATGCTGTTCTGTATTTATTGCACGTCTACGGTTTACTAAAAAATTATTAATCGATTTTGGAGGAGGGATAAATATTGAACTCGAAGTCTTCGGCTTTTTGTTCAATATTATCCCTCCGCCTAAATTGCTCCCGTGCGGTAAAAAATGACAGTTTGAACGCATATGACGTTCTGTATTTATTTAACGTCCACAGTTTACTAAAAAATTACTAAAAACACAAATCATCGCCAAATATAGCCAAAACGTAAAAAAGAAATAGTTAAATAGTGCGCGCACGTGATCCGTATTGTTCAAGGACAATACAAACATATTTATTGTTCGCTTGGGTTTTTGCAAAAAAGCGTGTATTTTATGAAAATAAAAGCATAGGCGTGCAATAAAACCCATTCAGCCGTTATCTTAGCAACTGGAACTAGATTCAAACGAAAATTGACCAGGTATCACAACAGTGGTCGGAGAAAAATCCACATATCGCCCCTTGAGTGGAACAAGGAGCAATCGTCAATGCTTTAGCATTATAGATGGTGCCTTTTCCATTATGATATCTGTTATCGCTTGAAACTAATTTCAAGGAATTTTTCTACTAAAGTTGTGTTATCGAGTTAGAGAGGATACAGTCAGTCTCATTGCTCAGCAAATTACTTGATCAGCTGTCGTCTTCAGAATGTCGGCAATAAATAAATTTTCGAAATCCCAAACTCTTTTTTTCAAATAATCGAGATGGTTTGGATTCGAATCGAATCGCTCAAAACAGTAGGAACCGTATCGAGTTTCGAATTTTCGCCTGGCCCTACCTTATTTGAATGTATAATATTTAAAATTACATGTTCTTTCCAATCACTTCCGCATATTGCACCTTTTTCTATTATAGACCTCTCCTTCGGAAAATGTTCTCCTAGAGCCTTAACAGGCAAGCCTCAATCTTTTTCCTTTTTTGAAGGGTGGGGGCTGTCACTGTGGATGGTACCAACAGTTTTGTGCTGTCATCCCGAATATGACGCATGTCACAGCATCGCCGGAATTAAGAGTTTAAGACACAAATTCTAAGTGGGAACCCCGGGAAGTGAAGCAGTGCCTGTTTACTGTGAAAAATATGCGATATTTTATTGGTAAAATAGGTAACCATTGCCTGGAGTGGAAGTCCTTGATAACTGGGAACACAGGTATAAACGAGCAGCTGAACTTGGCTTTATATCCATGTTGCTGTCACGATTAACCATTGTGCATAAATATGTGACAACACCAATAAATAAATAAATCAATCAATCAATCATCAATTAATCAATAAATCAATAAATAAAACCAAAATTGAACACCCAATATTATGGTGTGCCAGTGCTATGACAAATGTTATATATTTCTGTGGAGGTTTATGAAGCCGCACTACTCTGTTTGGCAGTACACACTGTAGACAGTACATTTAGAATTTGGTTCACTCATTCAAGCCTAGAAAGATATTTATATAGGGTCAATTTTGAGGCATGTTAAGTTTATAATGTGTATTTATGTGTTAAGTGTATATCAAATGCAGATCTTACCATAATCTTGACTTGTTATGATGTTATCATTCGGTGGAAAACTCTCTGTCAGAGAGCTTCCAGATGAAGGATCAAAAGTTCAAAATTAGGTGTAAGTAGTGCCTCTTATAATTGGACATAATTTTAACTTTACACACATGTATGCACAGGTTGATATCCAGTCACCAGATATTGTGCTGGTCATTGTGTCGGGCACAAGTCATTGTGTCTGGCACAAGAGAAATGGTGTCTGTCGAAAATGAAAAACGAGCCTGTCTTTGACCATGACAGGCTGATTAGCTATGAGGCTTGTTGTCGGTTCATGAACTGTTCCCGAGCCGTTCGGCTCGTGCATTATACCTGACGTTGAGGTATATATACAGGTTATTACAAGAATCAATCGATTTCGGTCGTCATATAACGTCAACTTGTTTAGACAAGATCAGCTCGACAAAACACGACGCCGCGGGAGTCGTGTTTGATTTAGCTGATCTGATCTCGACAACGAGACGAAATATGACAGCCCAGATTGACTGAGTGTTGCAATACTTTGTTTATTATATGACAGTGGCTATTTAAAAAATGAATACAAACCCTGAAATCCGAACAAAAGTGAAATGATGGAATACTTGTTTAGAGTATTCAACGCAACAGAATTCGTGTTTTTATTTCGCGTTTACAAAATTGTCGCCTTGAAAAAGTTCGCACGACAGTGGTGTCACTTCAGTCTTGTTTTAGACAGATATGATATGGAGTTGGAAAAGTTGAGAGCCAATTTTTGAGGGGTTATTTGTTGTAGTCATCCATCAGAACAGACTTACTATAATCTCATGTTTTCAAAGTTAAGGATCTTATTTTTTCTTGGGACCCAGACTGTAATACGCAATATACTAATCACAAATAGCCAATCAACTCTAAGCAGCTAGCATTTAACTTCAGTTAAAAATATCTTGTTGAGGTATGTATGAGTTTAGTACACAGCAGCCTAAAAGCTTTAATCTTTTGGGTTTGGGGCTGAGAAATATTTTTTCGGAATATCCACCTCCTTATAACGCGTCACTATGTCGAAGGATCATTCGCTCGTGGGTGTGCGCAATTACGTTGGCCATTTGAATTGTTAACCACTACTGAATCGACGTATATAGTATTAACATTTCTAACTATATTCCTATGACATTTTCTAATGTAAAAACATGGCTTATACCCCCCCCCCCCCCCCTCCGCCCACCCCGTCATATTTGCAGGAGTAAATGAGATTGATGGTTTGTTTTGAATGTCTGAAAAAGCATTACCTGACTTTTTATTTACATGGTGAAGTCACGGTCTTATCGGAAGGGGGAAGAGGAAACACCCCCACCCCACCCCCACCCCACACACATACCTTCTGTAAACTAATATAAGTCAGAGATGATTTGTATGAGGAATGCAAATTCGGCTGAATGATTTTTGATTGTTCAAATGTGCATTAAGCTTCAATGGAGATTAACCCTTTACCTAACATGAAAAGCAGACGACACTTGCAAAAAAAAGTCTTGAATAACTAATTTTTTTCATTTTTTGTCTCAAAAACATAGGTTATGACCCCTCGTTGGAACGAGCTCGTCGAGCTCGTTCCAACGAGGGGTCATAACCTATGTTTTTGAGACAAAAAATGAAAATATTTTGAAAATTAATTGACGATTTTTGATAATAGCGCTGGCCTGTTTTGGCCGTTACGTTGGGAAAAGGGTTAATTGTTTTGCGTTCTTCCCCATAGTCCTCTGGCCTACGAGAAGCAATATGCGAAAGTAAATCCACCGGAGAGTACATTTAGCAATTAAGAACCACGTGTATAAAATAGTGGTTATCAACGAAGCTTGTTGTGGCTTTCTCCGCCTTTCCTTACAATCACGTTTTGGGCGGGTTTTTTTTCGTTTTTTTTTATCTTTTTTTTTTTTTTGGCGCTCCCACATTTTATTATCTTTCCAAAATGTGTCCACCGCCTCTGGAAATCGTGTGTTCGTGAATGGGGGTGAACTGTATGTGTTTAACTGGTTTAATAGATATAATGAAGTGAAAATATGTCAGAGATGGTGGACTTTCCTTTGTGGTTTTCAAAAGCACAAACATTTTAAGATCACGTGACAGGTGAGATGAGAACTTTTCCAGAGAAATAACTCTATGGACGAATAGGTTTACATAGTCTGTCTAAACTATGGTTCTTTTGTTCTAACCGGGTAGCTTGTGCGGCAGTAATTCGAACCACCGGTACACACAATGGACCTCAGCATGGAGTGAGCTCCATGCAGTGCAAGAAAGTTGTTCGTTTCTGGGAGCACCGCGGTGCGATATTCTTCCCCCAAAGACCGACACCATCTTAATTCAGATATGTTTGTTGACAAGAAAACCAATATCTAAAATATCAGTCTGTCAGAATAGCATCCACTGAAGGTTTTATGGGGAAATGGTATGGAAAGGCGAAGGAAATGCGGTTAATGAGTGATACAAAAGAGACAGTTAGTAAGCTGATAAGTGAAATTGGGAAGACAGAAGTATTGGGTGGTGTTTTATTACTTTCTAAAGTGTGATTTATTGGGATTTCCGGGTTTGATTATAAACGATAACTTCAGAAGTGAATTATGCAATCAAGAACGGTGTCATGTATCCGTGTCCGCAAACGAAGTCGCTTTGCCGTGGATGTAATGGGGACTTCATTGTTTTTTTGTTTTTTGTTGTTTTTTGGGTGGGGGGGGGGGGGTTTAACCCTTTACCTGATATGAAAAGCAGACGACACTTGCAAAACAAATTCTTGAATATCTATTATTTTCATTTTTTGTCTCAAAAACATAGGTTATGACCCCTCATTGGAACGATCTCGTCGAGCTCGCTCCAATGAAGGGTCATATCCTATGTTTTAGAGACAAAAAATGAAAAAAATAATGAAAATTAATTGGCGATTTTTGAGAATAGCGAGGACCGTTACGTTAGGTAAAGGGTTAAATATTATAATTATCGTTAATAATGAAAAGTAATAAACAGAGTAATCGCTCTCTATATAATCAGTTCGTTACTGAGCGCTGGGAGGAGAGAAGGGTCCATGGGAGCAACATCTGGGCGTCGAAGGGTAATCAGAGCTTTCTCATATGAGAACCGCAGAGGATGGTCAAAGAGTTGTTATTATTGCCCTCCTTAAGTTTTTCAAACTGAAAACAAATCGGTTGGAAAACGTATGTGCAATTTTTGTAGTGTAGACTTAACTCAGGCAGTTGAAGCTAATGACAGTTATTAAATTACCACTTAATTTGTGGATTCAAGTACCACCCAGGCAAAAAATTACATTATTACATGCCCATGCAGTCTCTCTTATGCAATACGGCGTGCAATACGGCTGTGCAATACGGAATTCCGTATTGCACACCAACCTGTTCCAACCGGGACATTTTTATGCAATGCGACTGCATAAAGTGCATGGTGTTTACCACCGTTGATAGAAAAGAAAATTAGGTCAGTAGGTGCTTGGGTCATGTAATAAATACAAAACCACTTGTATGTTTCAATGAGTCGTTTTGTATTCAATTCGTCAGATGTGCGTAGAAAGAAAACGTCTCGACCTTCGGTCTCGACGTTTTCTTCCTACGCACATCTGACTCATTGAATACAAAACGACTCATTGAAACATACATGTAGTTTTGTCTATGTATTTAATCTAAAGCAAGGCATTGTTTTGGGTTGGCAGATAAACTAACCCTTATGTTTAGTTCATGCTTCCCATCACATATACTACTCACGTTTTTCTAAGGATCCCCCATATTCATTTTTCGTACGCGAAAGGAATACAGATTTACGGGCAGAGGAAGCCAGAGTACCCAGCAATGCCGAGTAACTGTCGCACTCTCAAAACTATCATCCCGATACGACCAGGGTTAGCATTGATTGAAGGCAAGTGAACTCTAGGTATATATATAGTCGATGGAACACTTGTCTTCAACCAATGCTAACCCTGCATGTCCGGAGTTAGTACGTTGGGGAGTCTGACAGTTGCTCGCCATTGCACGATAGTTCTCTCCGGGTACTCCGGCTTCCTCCACCCATAAAACTGTCCGACACGAGGTGACCCTGGCTGCCGAAAGTGTTGTTAAACCCAATAAATAAATAAATAAATAAATAAATAAATAAATAAATAAATAACTACTATTAATTTAGCTTTGCTATTAATTAATTAATTAATTAATTAATTAATTAATTAATTAATTAATTTAGATTTCGCTTTGTTATATATAACTTTTGTTTCATACTATATATGTATATGTTACAGTCAATGTCCAAAATCAGTCAATTTGTAAATTGCCTGAAATTTTTAGTCAATTTGTGAATTGCCTGTTTCAATCAGTCAGTTTGTAAATTGACTAAAAAAGTCAGTCAATTTACAAATTGACTGAAAATTGAAGACGATTTCTTGACACATTGACTGAATGTTACTTCCCATTTTACAAATGCCTCATTTGTTATAAAAATGATAAAAATAATTAAATACAATGAAGTATATTTATTGTATCACAAAACTCAGAGCACAAATATATTTATAACTAGTTCTTCTAACTATAACAAACGTAATTATTAGAGTACAGGTCACTGTGTCGGCATTAACCCTTTGAACTTTGGTGGTATCTTCCATGACAGTTCATTAAAAACAAATAGAAGAGTCCACATTCATTATTTGGGGTGGACCAATCAATATTTTCAACGTGCAGCCTCTGGGCTGCACGTTGAAAGTATTGAATGGTCTACCTCACATGTTTACCGAACAGACATCCTATTTAATAACGTTATGGCGTGTCATGTTCCTGGCCGGAAAAAACGGCCGCTAGGGGTTCAAAGGGTTAACAACAATTATAATAACTTTAGTTTTTATTTGTACATGTTATACTAGAATGACCCCGACTGTTGCATTTTACACCACTTTTAAAACACTTTCATCTGTTTGTCTCACACTGTTTGCCACTATTGGCACGATTACATTTTGCAAAACCTTGTCCACTACAAGTAGATTGTGCCTGGACCGCTTCACACAGCCCTACCTCCTTGTCTTGTGACGTGTCGTCAGTTGTGTATAACTGGTGGGGACACAATTCAAACTGGTTTCTACTGAAAGAACTTTTCAAAATCCCTGCAGAAACAGATATTTTGTGTAAGTCATCTTCATTTCTATCAACAATAACACCTATAATATTGCGTGGGTTACCTTTTCCACGACCAACTAATGGGAATGGTACAGCCACATTATCCCCAGTTTCAGGCAATTTACAAATTGACGGATTTTGGACATTGACTATAACATATACATATAACATGTTCTTGCTTTGAAATAAAATTTGTGTAAACTAAATAACAGTTTATCACAAAGCTGTTAACCCATTACCTGACGTAACGGCCAAAACCGGCCAGCGCTATTCTCAAAAATCGCCAATTAATTTTCATTATTTTTTTCATTTTTTGTCTCAAAAACATAGGTTATGACCCCGCGTTGGAACGAGCTCGTCGAGCTCGTTCCAACGAGGGGTCATAACCTATGTTTTTGAGACAAAAAATGAAAAAAATTAGTTATTCAAGAATTATTTTTGCAAGTGTCGTCTGCTTTTCAGGTTAGGTAAAGGGTTAAGGTATTCTTCTAAACCATAGCCTATGTTACAACACGTGGACGAACACATCCCAGTAATGACCTTTAGCTATGGTTTGCAAGAAAAGAAAAAATTGAAAAACTTACAAAGTGTGACGATTTTTGTTTGCATCATTCGGTTGTATTGGGATCGTTTTGTGAAGTCAATGGTGAAAAGTCTGAACCACGTCACAGAATACAACGTTACTCGAATAGTGACGAATACTCGATCCATCACTCAGATCCCTCAATCAAAGATGGGTGTTACCCGACTTCAAGCTGACATTCTCTCGTTCGAAGCGCTTCCGGAAACAACGTCTTCATCGAATGCTTGGGGTTTCATTTGTTGGATTTTGAACAGCAGTGTTTGATAGTCACGAATGGGGCACTATTTCTCGTATCCGTGTAGGAGAGATGCAGTGGACATGGCGTCCACGGCTCCCTTAAAAGATTACTCCCTTGAAGTTTCAAGAAGCTTGTTCGACCCTGTAATTTATTTGTGCTTCCCCAAGTGGGAAGGGATGGGATGAGAGAATGTTAGGAAACTGGGGATGGTATGTACTTGAACATCACAAACTGACAGGGAAGCTTCATGGAAAATGAAGCCATGGAAGGGGGCATAAAATTGATTCTAGTAACTGAAATGCCAACACATTTATGATAGAATTATCAGCTTGTTATTATTAGTTGCTATTATTCTGGGAATTGAATGTGTGCTGAACAAATGCTCAAGCTTGGAACTTTGAGCAATTCACACTCTCCTCACACTCTCCTAACATTAAATCAGATCTTATGCAGGAATGATAAATTTCGATCTGTCATCATTTTGTACCTCTGAATAATGGAATTAACTCAGGATAACGATTTACACGATGCGATTTTCTTGAAGTGCAATTCGAGGATTTTCTTTCTTAGGATAAGTAAACGTACTATAGAAATCTCGTACCAACTGACATCATGCATACTTATGAAGCTCGGTGTTGCGTACACTGTAGTTGTAAATAGTAAAGGCGGGAATTTTTGCCGATTTGAAACCGAGTTGGAATTTTAGGAAGTAAAGGAGACATCAGCATCACCAAAGAAGCTCAAGAAGCTTGGAGATAATGTAATAAGTGACCCGGCAGATATTGCAGATACTCTAAATACATACTTTATTAACCAGAGTGATACCGTCACCCAAAAGGATATACCCCTGATCGCATTTAGTAATCACAAAATAGTTGATCTCGAAATTCTTTCAAGTCATGTTGAATCTCTCTTTTCAAAACATGACGTCAAAAAGGCAAGTGGCCCAGATAAAATCAATAATAGAATATTGAAGATATTTGCTTCAGAGTTGTCAGTACCATTTTGTCTTGTATTCAATACGTCGTCGCCTGAGTGCGACATAGGACATTATAGCACTCAGGCGACGATGTCTCTATCTCAAGGAAAATTACCCAGAAAATGGAAGCATGCAAATGTGATCCCAATCCACAAAAAGTCTTCTGTCAACCATAAAGAAAATTACCGCCCCGTTTCCCTTACAAGTCTTTGAAAGAATTGTCTTTAACCACGATTTCTCATTTCTTTCCGAAAATAGATTGCTAACAGATTTACAGTCAGGATTTATTCCAGGTGATAGTACAATGTTAAAACCCTTTACCTAACATGAAAAGCAGACGACACTTGCAAAAAAAATTCTTGAATAACTAATTTTTTTCATTTTTTGTCTCAAAAACATAGGTTATGACCCCTCGTTAGAACGAGCTCGACGAGCTCGTTCCAACGAGGGGTCATAACTTATGTTTTTGAGACAAAAAATGAAAAGATAATGAAAATTAATTGGCGATTTTTGAGAATAGCGCTGGCCGGTTTTGGCCGTTACGTTGGATAAAGGGTTATTCGAGCGAGATCATAGTATCAGATTGGCACTTGATCAGAATAAAGAAGTTCGTTTTGTTTTCTGCGATATCATCAAAGCATTCGACAGAGTATGGCACGCGGGTTCAACTCATAAATTGAAAGCCATAGGCATATGTGGGAATCTACTACAGTGGTTCGAGGATTATCTCAATGAGCGTAGCCAGACAGTTGTTGTAAATGGGCGCAGTTCAAATAAGCTGGTAATTCCTGCAGGTGTTCCTCGGGGGTCAGTTCTCGATCCCCTCCTCTTCAATATATATATTAATGATATCGTAAATAATATACAATCGAATATTAGGCTGTATGCAGATGACACGTCACTTTCAATGATCATAAAAGACCCCTCTTGGGCATCTCAGGTTATGAATGATGATCCTATAAAAATAGGAAAGTGGTCAAAGGATTGACAAGTAATTTTTAGCCCAAATAAAACGGTTGCTCTTAGTATCACCCGCAAAACTGTTCCAAATCACAAACCAACTCTGTATCTACTTGATAATCCAATTAAGGAACTTACGCACCATAAACATTTGGGTATTACTTTCCGAACCAACCGCTCATGGGATCTTTATAAACTCAATTATCAGTAAGATAAGTCTGATGATAAATTGTTTTCGTAGTCTAAAGTACGGATTCTCACGTATATCATTAATTAGATTGTACACCCATTTCATTCTTCCATTATTTGATTATGCTGACATTATATGGTATAATTGTACAGTTGAAAAAATGCATAATCTTGGGAATTTACATCTTGATACTCTACGTACAATCTGTGGTGCTCCTCGCGGTACTAGCCAGCGCTATTCTCAAAAATCGCCAATTAATTGTCTTTATTTTTTTCATTTTTTGTCTCTAAAACATAGGTTATGACCCCTCATTGGAACGAGCTCGTCGAGCTCGTTCCAATGAGGGGTCATAACCTATGTTTTTGAGACAAAAAATGAAAATAATAGCTATTCAAGATTTTTTTTGCAAGTGTCGTCTGCTTTTCATATTAGGTAAAAGGTTTCATTTCACTAAAAGAACAACGTAGGCGACATAAACTTACAATTTTTTATAATAATAAAATGAAAAATGGACTTACACCAGATTACTTAACCAGGTTGGTTCCACGTACAGTCGCAGAACGATCGTCGTATTCACTCCGAAATAACGAGCAGATTGATAACCTCTTCTGCAGAACTAATAGTTTTTTGGAATCCTTTGTTCCCTCAACCATACGACTTTGGAACGAGCTTGTTTCTGAAATAAGGGCTTCAGAGTCTGTTCAAATGTTCAAAGGTTTCTTAACACGAGAAGATATAATCGTTCCAAACGTTTATGGTTTAGGGTGCAGGGAAGGGCAAATTGCTCACGCAAAATTACGACTAGGTTGCAGTGATCTAAATGCGCATAAATACGATAGATTTATTTCAGAAAATCCGCAGTGTCGATGTGGCTATGGATATGAAAATACGGAACATTTTGTTTTTAATTGCCAGTTATATACAGCGCAAAGGGGTGTTATATTTAACACTCTGGGGAGTTCTGAAATACCTGTTATCTATTGACTAAAGTGAATTTTTTGATTTGATTGGTTGATAGATACGTTATGAGACCATATTCATTGAAACCCATGATACGTTCGCCCAGCCACTGACAAATTTCCCATACACAGTGGAAGCCTCGTTCCGAAATCTACAAATTGTCCATACCCCGTAGAAGTCAATAGATACATGTAAATTTGTTATCCCATGTCTGATCACGGCCTGCACTATTCGCAAAAAATCGTCATTCCAGTTTTACAGTGTACATGTATTATATTTTAATTTTTCATCTCCAAAATATAGCTCATGACCCCTTATTGGAATGAGCGTGTCGAGTACCCTCCAATATGGGGTTCATAAGCTATGTTTTTGAGACAAAAAGAAATTCAGTAATTTTTTATACTAGTCATATCGGTATATTTTCACAAAAACTCTTTTGCACAAAAATTCCACAAAACCTGTATGGCTCAACAATGGAAGATGAAAGATCTCATGCTGTGTGTGTTCACACATGAAATAGATTATACTTCTAAAACGGAAAGTCAATAGATAAATTCGTTACCCCGTGTCTGATCACGTGGTATGGGTTTTTACCTGCCTTCGGCCTTCGGCCTCATGGGATACGGCTGGCTTTGGGTAGGTAAAAACCCTACCACGTGATCAGACACGGGGTAACTAATATTACCTTGTTATATGGTGACCCTTTATTCTCTGACTTGCAGAATACTGAAATTTTCTCAGCTTTTCAACAGTACAACACTACGACGCAACGGTTCAGTGAATCATGATATTATTACTTTGATATGTTTTGTTACTCCGACCAACAAATTTCTTTAATATGAGCTGTAGTGACAACTGTTATAACAGTTGTCATGATTCCCCACGACTGTAGCGACGGTCCTGTTTTCTTAGTATTGTTTGATCATCCGGAAATGCGGCGATTTAGTAAAGGATTGCATCAAATGCATGATGCGTAAAGGTCACTGGTCAGGGGTAACCCAGGTCAGGTGTAATTTTGGAACCTTATCACTGCCCTTTCCCCATCTACTCTGCCTACTTTCAATATTAATACAATGGAATATTTTACCCTGGTGATATAGTCATTGTATTGTCGGTTTCCCTCTGAAAATCTTACCTCTTCCAATTCCAGAAAAGCTAATACAGCTAATATAATAGTAAGTTCTGTGATATGTAACGATTTAATTACTTGAATGTTGTGTTTTGCTTCTCTACTGCTTATGTACCTGTTCTATTTTAATGTGACTGTATATTTGTGTATGGGGCTGCGTTTATATAGGCCATGCCTGTTCGCCAAACCACATTTCAGTTATGGAAATAAAATTTATTGTTTAAAAAAAAAAAAGCTAAAAAATCCAGATAGATGGAATTTCCAACTACTCATGACTTGCCCTCCGAATTTCCAACTATAGGAAAGTTTGGCCAGTATGGGGGGGGGGGGGGGTTGACACGTCCCTGCATACCGACATTCTGTGGGTGGGACGAGTTTGGGCGAGACGATTTGGGGGCGTTTAAAAGTTTTCTGAAATGTTCTAATTAGAGACAGGGTTATATTATTTTCAAGGTGTTAGGGGATATATAGTGATTAATTCTCTGTTTTTCGAACTGTAGGGGCAGATCATTTGATGGAAAATATTATAAGTTATTGTGATGAATTGACGGTAACATGGTCTGGGGTTTGCGGCTCGGGGCTTATGTTCAAACGAGACGTGAAGCGTCGAGGTTGAACATACGCTCCGAGCCGCAAACCTCAGACCATGTTACCGTCAATTCATCACAATAACGTATATGTTCCAATAGACACTACCCTTAGCCCAAAACCTGCATCATGAAACACGAGAGGCTTATTTACTAAACTTGTGATCGTTAAAAGTTGCCTTATTCAAGGCAACTTTTAACGATCCAAGGTTTAGTAAATAAACCTCTCGCGTTTCCACGACGACACTGGATAAATAATCAATAAACCAGATAAACCCATTCAATCTTAGTTCAAATCGTAAATCGGTTTGTAATTTAAACAACACTTTATCCGCAACACTGTCTGCTGCACACGTGAAACATTCAGAAAAATGAAGCGACTTGCTTGTCACTCCGTTGATGAAGCAGTTACGAATCGGACGACGTCATTGTAAATATTTCGCGTTGTGACGTCAGACGGTAACATTTGCCACTTAAACATAGAATTTACTAAGCGAGCTCTCGTCCAATCAGAGGAGGGGGATTTTAGTCTTATTGGAACATTAATTCTTGTCTGGATAGATCAATCAATAAAGAACCAGTTTCTAAAATGGATGAATTGGTCGAAAGATACATACAGATTATCATGATAATGTGTATGTCCTGTGGTTTGTATCAAATTCGAGGTGGTGTCCAGAATAGGATCTCAACGAGCAGGCTTTGCCGGCGAGTTGTGATCCCAGTTTGGGACACCACCGAGAATCTGATATAAATCTCAGGACATGTACATTATCATGATAATTCATTTATCTAACAATTCTGTCACAAAAACAGATTAAATAATAACCTTTTATCAACGTAACGGCCAAAACCGGCCAATGCTATTCTCAAAAATCGCCAATTAATTTTCATTATTTTTTCATTTTCTTGTCTCAAAAACATAGGTTATGACCCCTCGTTGGAACGAGCTCTTCGGGCTCGTTCCAATGAGTGGTCATAACCTACGTTTTTGAGACAAAAAATTTAAAAAAATAGTTATTCAAGAATTTTTGTTGCAAGTGTCGTCTGCTTTTTATGTTAGGTAAACGGTTAAATTACTTTTAAACATTTTTGGTACATAATGTTCGGTCGATCACTGAAACGCACATAGAATGTATCCATGCGCCTGTTATGATAGCCCGTAGCGCTACCGGAAACGAGTCGTCTATGTGATACGGAATCAGAATAAGTCATCTATATGATACGGAATCGGAACACAATATGTGATACGTATCGTTTCCCCTAGTTTTCAGGCCAAAATCTATATGATTGTTAGATACATATTGGTTTTTACAACCATATGGGTTGCCGAAATGGTGTGCTGAAGTCGAGACCTCGTCTATGGGCATATATCGACGAGTCCATTTGGACGACTCGATATATAACCCAGAGGCGAGGTCATCACGTTCTCTCTGTTGCTCTTTCTCTCTCTCTCTCTCAACTGTTCTGGAAAAAGTTGATGGACGCGTGCCCCTGTCCTCCTCCGTTTCTACATCCCTCTTTGAGGGACTTCACAGAACAATTCCATACAAGGAAAAGAGAAATACGTATTTTCCCAGTTCCCCCACGACTTGTTTCGATAAGTGTTGTATTTATGATTGTGTGATGAACTATACACACACTTGGATCAATGTTTCGGGACAACATTCTTTGCATTAATATCCTGTTGCATTAAGACTAAGATTTGATAGATGAAATAGTAATGACAATATAATCAGATGATGATAGAAAAGCTTAGACTCGATAATTGGAACACATTGATGTCACACTATCGACTGACCATCGACGGCTTTCCATTCTGTCTCCAAATCCCAGATGTGTCTTGTTTGTATAAAAGAAAATACCCGGCTTCTAAGTAAATGGTATGAGAGCATTGTTTCGCCTATTAGATGTGTCTTAGGCCTCACAAAGTAGATCTTCTGTTTCTCAGGCCAGATTTTGTAAAATTGCATGTGGGCGCGCAGTTTTTTATTTTTTTTTTTTTTATTTTTGTAATTATATCTTTGCCATCAAAAGTTCATGTTCACATTTTAGGCCTCATAATCTGCAGAATATAATCTGCAGAATAGCTTGGGTGGTGGTGTATTTTGTCCCTTGAGTGCGTCCCACTCCAGGGACACACTTATCAATTTTATTAACTTGGGTAAAATATCAGACATAAACCATTTAATTATTATTTTTAAGTTTGCATCAGTTATAAAAAGAGAGCAAACAGCAGCCAAAAGAACCATGCGTGGGGGGTTGGGTGGAGGTGGGGGTGGGGTGGGGGATGAGAAACAAATGTTTTTACTTTTTTAGACCTTATTTCTATAAATTCTAGAAAATAAAATACACGGCTTTTAACCCTTTACCCAACGCAGACGATATCAAAATTTATTATTTTAAATATCATTTTTTTAAATTTTTCAAAAAATTTCAATGAAACCATATCATGTGACCCCTGGTTGGAACGAGCTCGACGAGCTCGTTCCAACGAGGGGTCACTTGATATGGTTTTGTTGACATTTTTTGAAACATAATATTTTTTCAACTCCTGAATTTGCATTTTACGTGGGCGGATTCGGGCGATTCGTTGGGTAAAGGGCTAAGCGAGTCCTGGCAATATTTCATTTTGCCTATTAGAAATTAATTCATTATGTTTCAAAAATGTAAAAACCACTGCTTAGGTGTGGTCATATAAAATGCGTTCGATTTCGTTTCCAACGTAAACAGAGAAGGAACCCGTCTAAATAAATCACGTCAATCATTGGTCGAATGCACCGGATTCGAGATCGCTTGGAAATTCCAAGTTCCTCATTTAGATTTGTTTACCCGGTATATTTAAACAATCAGACTCGAGTAAAAAATTTACAAAATAAAAATAACATTCTGACTGCTTGTTTACTGACAAATGCTTTCCACGACTGGCAATATAATGGTGGAGTGTGCTAAACTTATTAGCTAATTAAAAACTTTTTGTTGTGTCACTCCCCGCAGTTTTGTCAATATTTGAAGTTCGATCATCGTGACCGTGACACTTGTCGATATCTATTGGTTTCGACCAATTGAATGAGGTAAAAATTAAAAAGCAAATTAGGGTTGGTACCCGGCCAACTAACAGTGATATCTCGTTGGCAACGAAGAAAACTCAGCAATTGTCCAGATGAAGCGTGCTTGTAGTTCAATGTTCGTGTAGACTGGTTGTTGCATGGGAGGTGTGTGATAAATACCGAACCGTACATACGTTGAATGGGTTAAGAATTATAGTACTCGGTTGCTTTGGCCCAGGATATCATTCGAGCCTTTGTTTTCTTTATCACTCGAGTACGAGATTGCTTTGGCCCAGGATATCATGAGAGCCTTCTGCTCTCGTGATAATCTGGGCCAAAGAAATCTCGTTCGATAATTCTTAACCCATTCAAAAGTATATTTCTTAACCCTTTACCTAATTTGAAAAGCAGACGACACTTGCAAAAAAAATTCTGGAATAATTAATTTTTTTCATTTTTTGTCTCCAAAACATAGGTTATGACCTCCTCATTGGAACGAGCTCGACGAGCTCGTTCCAATGAGGGGTCATAACCTATGTTTTGGAGACAAAAAATGAAAAAATCATGAAAATTAATTGGCGATTTTTGAGAATAGCGCTGGCCGGTTTTGGCCGTTACGTTGGGTAAAGGGTTTTAAAGACTGAATTTGAAATTTATAGACATGTGTCACACACACAGTCGGTCCATCGGCCCAGGTTGACCAATTTGGAGTGTCAGTACGGGGCGTGTTGTTTTGTTTTTTATTGGGGTAGGGGGTTATTATGGTTTAACGACACTTTCGATAGCCAGGGTCACCACGTGTCAGACAGTTGTACTGGTGGAGGAAGCCGGGGTACCCAGAGAATGACTGAGCAGCGTCGACCGAATGTCAAACCCTCCAACGTACTACCTTTGCACAAGCAGGGTTAGCATTGGTTGGAGACAAGTGCACCATCGACTTGCCCAGTACGCATTAATACACAACGCCACAGTGCTCGCGCGGACAGATAATAGTAACCATGATACAGAGCAGCTGTAGTGGGGGCTATGCTATTTGATGAAGACAGTACTGGTTAGAAGCCGATCATGTGGCATACAGTTGTAGTAGCAGGCAACGGTTGGACTACTATGGGACAGTAAGGGCTACAGTTCAAAAACGGAAACGAGTGAGTGAATTGCCCGTACTGTGTACTGCATAGGACTAGCCGCTAGCACAAGCTTATTGTCGAGATTGCTTGTAAATTTTAAATTTGCTTTCAACAGTGGTAGTGACTGGAGAGACTGGAATTAGCGTGGCAGGCGGCATGGGTGCATGTGTTATTAATGTTAATATAACGGCAATTACACTCAGTCTTCACCTTCAGCATTATTTATGTACAGTTTCCATCTGAACTATGAGAGTGATACCAAGCTATATTCCAGTGAAGGGATTCGAAGAGAAACAAAGCGGGAAGCCGATTTCGAATCGAACCGAATACCAACTTTATATACACATGGAACTTAATTAAGTACCCCCTGTTTTTTCGCGGTGGTGTTAATAGAAACTGTCATTACTTTCATGCTATCCTTCAGATGAGCAAAAGTGATTGTTCGCGGAAAGAATGGTATATTGACAACAACACAATGCTGAAAATATGCAGTATTTTAATGGCGCTAATTACACATATCTGTCACTAATGTTTTGGCGGAAAAATCTTCTCTTGACAAGTATGATGCTGGAACGGTCCATGATGAAACAATACCGGTAATTACTGACAAAAAATGTAATCTGTGATCTCCTGAACACAATAGCAGTGTCTGACGTTAGTAGCGAGTGTATCCACCACGTGCCCGGATGATGTGCCTGAACCCTCCTTCCAATGCTACCAGTGAACCCCCTGATGCGGTTCGAGGCTACTTCTACCACTCCTCATGCAATACAGTGTCCAAATCGGCCAAATTCTGTATTAGCGGATCCCTTACTTGCACACGACGTCCAAGAAATTCCCAGATGTCTTCTAAGGGATTCAAAGCGGGGTTCGTTGCAGGCCAAGGTAGTGTTGTAATAGCGTTGTTCTGAAGGAATGGCTCAAAGCGTGGGAGCGATGTGGCCCTGCATTGTCGTCCATGAATACAGGGCGAGTAGCCAACAGGTGATTGTCAAAATGAGGCACGACAACTGGATTGAGAATGTCTCGGATGTACTGATGACCATTGAGATTCTCGCATACAGTCATCATATCAAGTTTATAATCATGAGAGAGGCATATCCCCAGGTCAGTATTGATCCTCCGCCATAAGGACCGGTAGGTCTGATGTTTTCAGCCCCCCCCCTCCCCACTTTTTTCGCCGAGTATATTCCTTAGAAGCGAACTGTATACAGTCTCTTTTGCCAATTAACAACACTTCTTTTGGGTAAGCCTTGTAACAAAGGTACAAATTAACAAATTATGGCAAACTTGAATTATTTTTCAGCTATGTATGATCTCGTTTGACATGCTTAATTGTCAGATATCCAATTTTGTTTATCGGATTCCCGGGAACGTTCTCGATCTAGATTTAGAAACTTTCTGCCGACGAGGACGCAGTGTTTCTGCTTTAAAATGATACTGAAATGCAAGGAAATTTAGTGTTTTGTGTCTAATTTATCCACATTTTCTTGGATTTTCCAAACCGGCATTTCTTTTTAGCCGCCCCCCCCCCAGGCCCCTCACACTTCTAATTAGCCTCCGGCGTCCCTGACTTGTGGTCTCCCCTCCACGTCCTGAGACTCCAGTGTTGTCGTGCCATACACCACTCCAAATGTCGTCTTTGATACTGATCGAACAAAGTTGGACGCTTGATGACCCTTCTGGACATCATACCCTGTGTTTGAGACGCTTTCGGACAATTCTGTTGCACAAACGCCTGTTGGGGAGCCAAAGGCGTTTCAAACCCCCACTTGAAACAAAGGGTTCATGCCTAACGAGCCGTGCAGACTCCGATCTTCCCAAGGAGAGGTCTTTTGGGGTTGTCCAGGACTCGGTCGGTCCTTAACATCGTTGGTTTGCTGATGTTTTCGGACAAGTCTGCTGATGACAGAATGACTATAGTCAAGTTGCCTTCCAATAGCTTTGAATGACATGCCTGTTGCATGCATGCCAACGATTTGTCGTCCCAGTGCCTCTGACAGTCTCCTCCTTGCCATGTCAACATTTGTTGATAAAAGAAGTGACAAATTTTCTTGTTTTATACCAAGATATTGCATGTGGATTATAGTATTTTTTGTGACATTCGTGGGAAGCATGCTTCACATGGACGAGGGGATGTGTTTGGGGTACGCTATCAACCAGAAACATACTGCAAGACAAAGCAGTCATTAAAACATAAGAATCAGTAACAGCAACTTCACTGTCATTAAACATTCCAGGGGGGTGCTTAATTAAGTTCCAGGGGTATATTAGAAATGGAATGGAATCTCGAAGCTTCGCAGGGCTATTTTGGTATTGCCCATGCCATCAGCAATTTTTTTTTCAGTGAATGATCTTAGTCTCAGTACACTGATTACGATGTTATTTTCGTCTGATCCACTCGGTCCGTTAGACATAACATGCCAGCACCAGTCAAAAACCAGGACGAGGGTATTGTATCGAATCGAGCTACTTGAGTGAAGCACTGATTCTTTGAACTGAGCCTTATGAATGTGCTCCCCGGGCCTCGGTACTACATGCTGGGACGTGGCGACAGGGGATGTGGGGGTGTTACCCCTCCCCCCAATCCTGTCCAAACTTTCCTGTAGTTGGGAATTCGGAAGGCAAGCCATGAGTAGTTGGAAACTACTATCTGGATTTTAGAGCTTCTTTGGTGATGTTGATGTCGCCATTACTTCCCAAAATGTCAACTATAGTGTACGCAATATCGAGCGTCACAAGTATGCATGATGTCATTCGATTCAAGATTTCTATAATACTTTACTTATCATAATAAAAAAAAAAAATCCTCGAAATGCACCTCAAGAAAATCACACCATGTAAAATCGTTATCCTGAGCTAATTCCATCATTCACAGTCACAAAATGATGAAACATCGAAAATTGATCATTCCTGCATTAGATCTGAATTAATGTTAGGACAGTGTGAATTGCTCAAAGTTTTCAGTTTGAGTATTTGTTTAGCACATATTCAATTCCCAGAATAATACCAAATAATAATAACCTGATAATTCTATCATAAATGTGTTGGCATTTCAGTTACTAGATTCAATTTTATGCCCCCTTTCATTGCTTCATTTTCAAAATCTTTCTCGGTAGCGAATTTCCAACTAGGGGAGGGACCGGGAAGGGGTTTCCCCTCCCGACCCCTCCCCTAGTTGGAAATTCATTACCCTACACTCCAAATCGGAAACCTCCAGCCACGTCCTTGTCGGTATGTTCAAGTCCATACCATCCCCAATTTCCTAACATTCTCTCATCCCATCCCTACCCACTTGGGGAAGCACGAATAAATTACACGATCGAACAAGCTTCTTGAAATTTCAAAGGAGTAATCTTTTAAGGGAGCCGTGCACGTCATGTTTCCAACTACGGGAAGGGACCGGGAGTGGGTTCCCCGCTCCCGTCCCTCCCATTCGCCTAGTTGGAAATTCACTACCCTATACCCCCCCCCCCCCCCCTCCATCCGGAAACCTCGAGCCACGTACCTGACTATATGAATTCAAATGGAACATTCTGACCTCTGTGCAGGTTGACCTCCTAAAAATAGCTTGCCCCCTTGCCCTTCCAACCACCCGATGTCTCGGCTACCGTCACATTCAATACTTTACTTCCGCTGTCGAACCATGCACTTTCGACCCTCGCCTCTGCTCAGTGATTTTCTCCGAGTAGTGTCGAAAATGTCGTTAGACGCAAAAAAAACTCACAGTTGCCATATATTTGTTCCATATTTACTGATCAACCAGGCTGTTGCACAGTGATCCAGAGACGCTTCATGTTGTCTACCAACACAGATTGTTGATTTAGAACTTAACCCTTTTCCTAACGTAACGTCCAAAACCCGCCAGCGCTATTCTCAAAAATCGCCAATTAATTGTCTTTATTTTTTCATTTTTTGTCTCTGAAACATAGGTTATGATCCCTCATTGGAACGAGCTCGTCGAGCTCGTTCCAATGAGGGGTCATAACCTATGTTTTTGAGACAAAAAAAAATGAAAATAATAGCTATTCATGAATTTTTTTTTTGCAAGTGTCGTCTGCTTTTCATATTAGGTAAAGGGTTAAGGGTGTGCTTAATTAGACTACCTTCCCATTCGCCATCACCCATCTCGATGTGATGTGGGGGCACGGTGTGCTCGGTGATTCCCCCCTCTTCCACTGTCCGACACGAGGTGTCCATGGCTGTCAAAAGTGTCACTAAACCCCAATAAATAAATAATTAAATAAGTACACAAATTAATTAATTAATCTCGATGTGACATTTGTGCAATTTAAATATTTTACCGGACTGGTGTGTACATTATAATCGCTTGTAAACGCGCATTGACGTTTCCGTAACCGTTATTGTAAAACTGTCTGAATGTGTACAAAGCTTTACTCGTTGGGATGGGGGAAGGGGGGGGGGGGCAGTCGCTATCCGGTGGAAATTCTCTGTCCACATTTGTGATAATAGTACTTAAAGTGCCGAGTACGTGTGTTAACTTGCGACAACATTCTGTGTTATATTGTCATTATTTTAATAAGCAAGCCGCATAAATCATTTCTAATTATGTAATAATCGTAAAATCTTTGCTTGCGTTTCAACTTATACTCCCGGAAATGCACGTATAATGTTTTGGATCGAATATATGACTTCCGAAGATCGTTGTTAATGATTTATTGTTGCGTGAAATAAGGCATTTATCTACTTCTGGGTGATTATGGTTACGTGTAAAAATGTTACTTTAGATCTATCTAATCAAACTGTATGCTTTCATCTGGGTTTGTGCGAAAGTTCAATGACTCCCTTTATATATATATATATATATATATATATATATATATATATATATCTCGCTCCTTTCTCTTCAACCCCCCCCCCCCCTTTTCTCTCCCTTTCTCTCTCATTCTGTCGCTCTTTCTTTCTCTCCCTCGCCCTTCTTTTAATTCACCCCACCTCACCTGACCTCACCTAACCACTCGATGGAATAACAGAGAAATTTGCTGTTATGGCTGTCAATTTTCGTGATTGGAAGAGATTTACAGGAAAATTAGCTACCCTTAATTTCCAAAAGCCGTAAGTAAATTTGACTCTAAGGGTATGGGAATTTCATATTAAAACTGAAATTTCGAAACGTTACCGAACTTGTGGCATCGATGTTAGCATCATTTCACAAACTTCAGAGACTTTCCTGGGGAGTAGTATAAAAATACAGAAGCTGATTTTACAACTTTTTCCCCAATCAGTTTGAACGTTTGACTATTCGCCCCTGAGTTCTAATGTGTTCTATGTGCCAGTGGGATGCCAGTACACACTAAAAACTAAAGTGTTAAAACTGACACTTTCAAGGTGTTAAACCCATTCTAACTCTTAGGGTTTGATTTTAACACTCAAAGTGCAATGCTTTAAGCACTTAGACATTACAATCGTCAGACATCTGAAACTTGAATGGATGGCACTTCCCATGTGTCTAGCATTGGTGGTTCTTCCAGAATCGTCCTTAATTTGATTTGCGCTTGGTGGGTACATAATTAAAAGGACACAACGCAGATGACGCGGATCAGACTCGAGAGTTCGAGCCTGATCCGCGTCATCTGCGTTGTTTCCTTTTAAGTGCCGCGACATTACACTTGTCAAGTGGTATTATTGTAACACCTGTCAAGTTCTGGGATATCTACACTTGAACAAAGTGCTAGTTCAGCACTTAGTAAGTGTTAAATACAGCACTTCAAGTGTAATGCTTAACACTTTAGTTTTTAGCGTGTAAGCTGCCGGTAGGCACATAGAACACACTGGAACTCAGGGGACGACTTATTCTACGTCGATACCCATTTAACCCTTTACCCAACTTAACGGCCAAAACCGGCCAGCGCTATTCTCAAAAATCGCCAATTAATTTTCAAAATATTTTCATTTTTTGTCTCAAAAACATAGGTTATGACCCCTCGTAGGAACGAGCTCGTCGAGCTCGTTCCAACGAGGGGTCATAACCTATGTTTTTGAGACAAAAAATGAAAAAAATTAGTTATTCAAGAATTTTTTTTGCAAGTGTCGTCTGCTTTTCATGTTAGGTAAAGGGTTAAAAATAAGAAAACGACGTTTTCACCATCTTTTGATATTTTGTAACTTTTAAAACTTTTTCTGTCCATTAAATCACCATGTCCTCATTCCGATACACAATACAGATTCTGTCCTTTCCATTAATACAAAATTCCAGGCTGTGTGATTTACTATTTTTTTCCTGGGAAGAACAAAAACATACAAATTACTGTCAGGGACGTGGCGACGGGGGGGGGGGGGGGGGGGGGTCACCCCCTCCCCCCAATTCTGACCAAAATGTCCTATAGTTGGAAATTCGGAGGGCAAGTCATGAGTGGTTGGAAATTCCATCCGTTTGGATTTTAGAGCTTCTTTGGTGATGCTGATGTCTTCTTTGCTTCCTAAAATCCAACTCGGTTTCAAATCGGCAAAAATTCCAACTGTTACTATTTACAACTACAGTGTACGCAATATCGAGCTTCATAAGTATGCATGATGTCAATAGGTATTAGATTTCTATAGTACGTTTACTTATCGTGATAAAATAAAATCCTCGAAATGCACTTCATGAAAATCACATCATGTAAAATCGTTATTCTCAGTTGATTCCATCATTCACAGTTACAAAATGATGAAACATCGAAAACTGATCATTCGTGCATAAGATCTGATTTAATGTTAGGACAGTGTGAATTGCTCTAAGTTTTCAGTTCTCAGCTTCAGCATTTGTTTAGCAGATATTCAATTCCCGGAATAATACCAAATAATAATAACCTGAGAATTCTATCATAAATGTGTTGGCATTTCAGTTACTAGAATCAATTTTATGCCCCCTTTCATGGTTTATTTTCAAAATTGTTCTCGGTACTGAATTTCCAACTGGGGAGAGGGACCGGGGGGGAGGTCCTCCTCCTGATCCCTCCCGATCCCTCCCTCTAGTTGGAAATTCACTACCCCCCCCCCCCCCCCAATCGGAAACCTCTAGCCATGTCCCTGATTACTGTGAAAAGATATTCGCCAAATGAAGAGCCAAAATGTTCACTGGAGTTTGTGGGTGTGATACTCATAGATATTCTTAATGCCGTATTATCTGTAAACTACTCTAATTCGCTTTCCATAAAAAGACCAGTTTGCTTTTGTAATTTTTAATAAACGAAAACAACAGACAGCTCCAAGAGATATCTGTTATATTCATTTATTAGAAGTTACAAAAAGAAACTTTAATTTATGAATCTGTGAATGGGGGCGCGGTGGCTCAGTAGGTAGAGGTGCAGGCTGCGAGCCGAGGGGTCCTCGGTTCGAATCCCACCTGCAGTAACCACGTTGTATTCTCTGGCAAGACCCCCCCCCCCCCCCCCCCCCCCCCCATTGTGCGCTCGTGGGGGCACGGTGGCGTTGTGTGCTAAGGCGTACTGCATGTTGATGGTGCACTTGTCTTCAGCCAATGCAAACCCTGCTTGTGTGGAGTTAGTATGTTAGGGAGCCTGAAAGTTGCTCTTCGTTGCTCGGTGGTTCTCTCCGGGTACTCCGGCTTCCTCCACTCGTAAAACTGTCTAACACTAGGTGCCCCTGGGTGTCGAAAGTGTCGTTAAACCCCAATAGATAAATAAATAAATATCTATGAATGAATTTTATGAAGCTGTGAATGTCACTGGTATTTTCTCAAAACCAACTCGCTTGTTAATAGGACTTCCTCGCTCGTCTAATAATTGCAAGGGAGATAACGTTATCAAAAGTCGATTTTCATGACGATATGAGCCAGGAATGATAGATTCACCCGATTATCGTAATTTAAATCGGTGTACAATTCACGCTTCGGTTATCGATCAAAGGTACCTGAAAAATTAATGATGTTGTGAGGATGACTTGTTTTAACTCTTTACCTAATCTGAAAAGCAGACGACACTTGCAAATAAAATTCTTGAACAACCATTTTTTTCATTTTTTGTCTCAAAAACATAGGTTATGACCCCTCATTGGAACCAGCTCGACGAGCTCGTTCCAATGAGGGGTCATAACCTATGTTTTTGAGACAAAAAATGAAAAAAATAATGAAAATTAATTGGAGATTTTAGAGAATAGCCTTGGCCGGTTCGGACCGTTACGTTAGGAAAAGGGTTAAGGAGACGTGTCCCACATATATTCTTGAAGAAAAATCGAAGGTTGCGTTTTGCTGGAGATGGCGACACTGAGTTTTCTATGATCATCTTGCAGCTGAAATACATTCATCTCGGGATTGCATAGAGAAATGTGTGTTATTGAAATGACATTTCAATATTTGAATTTGAGTGATGCCAAAATGTGCAGATTTTGACTATATGGTCTTTTATTTCGTTTTCCGATCTTCCATCTAGCATCTACCGCCAGGGTGCACGGTGGCTCAGTCGTTACGGTACTGGACTTCAAACCGAATGATCCACGATTCGATCCCCCACCACGGGTAACTGCGTTGTATCCTTGAGCAATGCACTTAATCCCGATTGCCCACGTGGGGGGCACGGTGGCGCTGTGTACTGAGGCGCACTGCACGTTGATGGTGAACTTGTCTTCAGCCAATTCCAACCCTGCATGTGCGGAGTCAGTACGTTGAGGATTCTGACAGTTGCTCTGTGGTTCTCTTCGAGTACTCTTCCCCCACCTGTAAAACTGTCCGACACGAGGTGACCATGGCTGTCGAAAGTGTCGCTCAACCCCAATACATAAATAAATAAAATCTATCAAGTTCAGAAGCCTGCATGTGGGCTTAACACTTTACCTAACATGAAAAGCAGACGACACTTGCCCAAAAAATTCAGGAATAACTAATTTTTTTTCATATTTTGCCTCAAAAACATAGGTTATGACCCCTCTTTGGAACGAGCTCGACGAGCTCGTTCCAAAGAGGGGTTATAACCTATGTTTTTGAGACAAAAAATTAAAATATAATGAAAATTAATTGGCGATTTTTGTGAATACCACTGGCCGGTTTTGACCGTTACGTTGGGTAAAGGGTTAAAGAACGAACAAATTGTCACGCTTCGAGTGATTCAGCTCGGTCAGTCGCCAAAACTAATGGGTCATTCGCCAAGTCACTCGCCAGCATTCAACATACTGTTCACCAACTATAGTCATTCGCCGGGTCACACGCCCAGTCATTCTCCAAAATCATTCATAAAAAAGGACTACATCAACAGTTTTACTCTGCCTCTGACGAAGTACACATCTGTACGAAACCGGTTAGGCTATTTCCAGGATAACAGATACTCAGGTCATCTCGGACTTTTGTAGTTAGTTTTTTAAAAATAAAATCTACCGCCAGGCTGGTGGCTCACAGGTCCATGGGCGTACTGGCCTTTATGTGAATTTCCAGATCTAGCGCTTCACCTCCGTGGGAACCTCGACAAGTAAGACTCGTTTGTTTACTGTGGTAAATAAACTCTGATTTACTGGTAAAATAGGCTCACGTAACCAATGCTTGGGTGGAAGTCCTCTAAAATCGTCAACATGGGTATAAACGATTGACTGGACTTTATCTTTACGTTGCGGTCCAGATTAGCAACTGCGCCGAAATATGCACCTTAATTATTTATTTATTCATTGGGGTTTAAGGTCACATACTTATGCACATTGGTTAATCATGACCGTGACAGTTTTACGGGTGGAGGAAGCCGGCGTACCCGGAGAGAACCACCGAGCATCGACGAACAACTGTCAGTTCCTCTACATTCTAACTCTGTTCAAGCTCGGCTCAATCAGGGTTACAGCGGTTGAAGACATGTGCACCATCGACGTGCAGTACGCTTTAGTACACGGCGTCATCGTGCCTCCATGTAGGCAACCGGGATAAAGTGCCTTGCCCAAGGGCACAACGCGGGTCGTCCCGGACGGGGATCGAACTCGGGACCTCTAGCATAGAAGTCCAACAATCTACCACTGAGCCACCGCGCTCCCCTTGTGGCCTTAAACACCAATAAATAAATAAATGGCGGCCTGCCAGTCCACCCATATATGCATGGACGATGAACTTGGAAAAATGATTGCATATCCAATTCTTTGATATTCCGACACTTCAATAATGACTAAATTGTTCAAGTGGGAGTAACTTGACCATATGGCATCGTCAGTCAGCTTTAATTCTAAGGTTGGTCTATTACACGACTCTTAATTGGAAAGTGTCGACCATTTTGGCCAATGTTATCAGCTCAGAAACTGAATGCGGGTTAACGTGCAGGGGGTGGTGCAGCGACCTATTGAATAACGCGTCAGACTTCTGAGAGATCGTGAATTCGAATCTTACCTTGGCCCGTGAGGTAATCTTTTGTCCGCATAATTTACAACTTGAGCAGTTGAAAAAAATGTTTTTCAAATATTTGAACAAAACCATATCATGTGACCCCTCATTGGAACGAGCTCGTAGAGCTCGTTCCAATGACCGGGTCCCATGATATGGTTTTGTACAAATTTTTCGAAGAATTTGAAAAAAGTCCCAATAATTAAAATGCGTTGGGTAAAGGGTTAAATAATTAATTTTACTCATGAGAAAAAGGATAGTTATTTTGACAAACCATGAACTTAGTCTATATAAGTCTCTTTAAAAAATGGCTTTGTGTGTTCTGGATCGTGTACGAAGAGAAAATAGACCAATGCCTTTCAAAGTCGCAATGTCCTTTCATTTATCTATTTATTGTGATTTAACGACACTTTCGACAGCCAGTGTCACCTCGTGGCGGACAGTGGCGGACAGTGGTGGACAGTTTTACGGATGGAGGAAGCCGAAGTACTCGGACATAACCAGGGAGCAACAGCGAGCAACAGCCATACACCCCACAATACTAACTCCACCCAAGCAGAGTTAGCATTGGTTGAAGACAAGTGCACCATCGACGTGCAGTATGCCTTAGTACACAGCCCCACCGTGCCCTCACTTGGGCAGTCGGGATGAAGTGCCTTGCCTAAGGACACAGCGCAGTTACCCCTGGCGTGGATCGAGCCGTGGACCTTTCGGTTTGAAGTTCGATGCTGTAACCACCGAGGCACCGTTTCACACTACTGTTGAACAGGCTGTTCGATGATGTTTTCACCACATGCCAGCAGAGGCGTAGCCACGTGAACGGAATGGTACCTGGTTCATGGTCCATTGGTCCAATACAAGTTTCACATAACCAAGAGCTTCAAAATGGTCTTCAACAAGGATTACACGCTATACAAAAGCCTCAAATTCGCTCTTAGAGTATCCAATTTAGCAAACTGTTCTCGGAGGAGGGCCGCTGAACTCCAATGACGGCCTTTCTAATATCACACCTCCCACACACCCTGAAAAAAAACAAAGAAAACTGGCTAGGCAATCCATAAAACAGAATCCTGGCTACACGCATGTATGCCAGTTCTCGGAATTACCAGCAACTAAACCGACTCCCTTCTCCATCCTCGTTTTACAAAACCGGGTTGTTTTTTTTTCTAAATCAATATTCCAAAATTTGATGAACCGATCAATAAGTTCAATCGATTGAGAAGCGCGTGTATCAAACAAGAATTGTAGCGCTGTAAGGGAGATCACTCCTAAATAAAAATCCTCCTCCAGTTCATTGATTTTCAAGATATTTCACATGAACATTTTTTGTTCATTTGACAACCTCGTATGGAAGACCTGCAGGATGAGATGAGACAGCGCCGCCTTTTTACGCCAGTTTATTCATTTATTTTTAGATCAGTTTGAAGCAGGATATTGGGTTTTTTTAGATTTTAAATTAAATAACCTATTTTAAATCGCAACGATTGGGCGCGATTGTGTAACCTATTGCTAACTCTTTGCTGTTCTGGAAGTGGAAAATGTGTGAATAACATACACAATAAAGATGACACAGGAGGCATGTGCCCCCTCGATCTTTTTCAAAGACACGAATTCGTATTGTGTTGCACATAATTATGTCAATAACCTGGGGTGTATTCTGTTGCATTTGACAAATGAATTCTACCTTCGGTGGCAGGGACGTGGCTAGCGGTTTCCAATTGGGGGGTTGTAGGGTGGTCCCTCCCTCTAGTTGGAAATTGACTACCGAGAAACATTTTGAAAATGAAGCCATGAAAAGGGGCATAAAATTGATTCTACACGCTAAAAACTAAAGTGTTAAAAACTACACTTGAAGTGCTGTATTTAACACTTACTAAGTGCTGAACTAACACTTTGTTCAAGTGTAGATATCCCAGAACTTGACAGGTGTTACAATAATACCACTTGACAAGTGTAATGTCGCGACACTTAAAAGGAAACAACGCAGATGACGCGGATCAGGCTCGAACTCTCGAGCCTGATCCGCGTCATCTGAGTTGTGTCCTTTTAATTATGTACCCACCAAGCGCAAATCAAATTATGGACGATTCTGGAAGAACCACCCATGTTAGACACATAGGAAGTACCATCCATTCAAGTTTCAGATGTCTGACGATTGTAATGTCTAAGTGCTTAAAGTATTGCACTTTGAGTGTTAAAATCAAACCTTAAGAGTCAGAATGGGTTCAACACCTTGAAAGTGTGAGTTTTAACACTTTAGTTTTTAGTGTGTAGTAACTGAAATGCCAACACATTTATAATAGATTTATCAGGTTATTATTATTTGGTATTCTTCTGGGAATTGAATACGTGCTAAACAAATGCTCAAGCTGTCATTTAGAAAAAAAATAACGCAAAATTAATATGTCGACTGTCGTCAGCTCGTTGTAATTCGTAAATGGTTAGCCTGACGTATGGGATTTGAGGATTTTTCGACCAATTTTTAGTAAGTAACCCATTACCAGTAAACTTGTATCTTCCAAATAGAGCCAAAGTAACGTCATCTGTTTTCAAATCGCGAATTTGTGCAAACCGACCTGCGGCTAATTCTATAAAACTTTTACTATTGTATCTTCTAGAATTATATTTTCTAAACATGACTTCAAGTGGGGGGTGCGGTGTTTCATTTGGTAGAGGTGCAGGCTGCAAGCCGAGAGGTCCTCGGTTCGAATCCCACCTGCGGAAACCGCGTTGTGTCCTTTGGCAAGACACTTCACCTCCATTGCCCACATGGGGCAAGCTGGCGTTGTGTACTAAGGCGTACTGCACGTCGATGGTGCATCTGTCTTCAGCCAATGCTAATCCTGCTTGTGTGGAGTCAGTATGTTGGGGAGCTGACAGTTGCTAGCCGTTGCTCGGTGGTTCTCTCCTAGTACTCCGGCTTCCTCCACCCATAAAACTGTGGCGGTCATGATTAGTCATTGTGCAGACATATGTGACCTTAAACACCAATAAATAAATAAATAAATAAATAAATAAATAAATAAATAAATAAATAAATAAATAAATAAATAAATATGACTTCAAGAAGGTTAAAATGAACCATTAGCATTTTCAAAGATCCGGCAATTTGCCATTTGGCAAATTGCCATATCTTTTAAAATGCTAATGATTCATTTTAGTCCGTCATAGTAATAAGTACCGCAGAAAATATAATTCTAGATTCTACAATTGTAAAAGTTTTATAGTATTGGTTCCTGGGGTTTATTTTACTTTCGGGTCCAAAGATTTGTACTGTAACATTCGTGATATGGTTGAGTTTTATTTAAGTATGGGGAGAAAAGCTTTATATGTTGCATTGGAACACGCCCGAGGGGGTTAAAAAGGGAAGTCATTATGGGAAAATTAATTCAGTTAAATGTTTCCTTTGGTCTCATATTCAACAACTTCAGATTTATTGTTGTTATTTTCAGTCTAAATTCGTCTGCTTTCTAAAGAATGCTGTAAATGTCAAAAAAAAAATAAACGCCCTGATGTTTTAGACAACCGAGTTCAAAATACCTTTTAGTACTGATCAAATCTGTTGCTAGACAAAAGCAAATTCACCCTACGTAGTGGTGGAATTGTGAGTTCTCACACAAATGTCGAAGACATTACAGACGTTTCACACAATGAACGACGACTGCCGAGATTTACGAATTGGGTACTACGTCACTAGAATTTGTGTTGTTCCTGTCAGCTGTCGTTTTCCCTTATCCGCAATTAAGATTGTGATTTCTCATTAAAACTCACGGGTATATCACATTGCAAAAAGTTTGAGAGCGTTTCTCCGCCACTCGTGGGGGTTCAGTCTATGATTATGTCCTTAAACTGTAATCGCCATGTGGCCTAAATTCCCATCTCTTACTGGCAATCAAATCATTCGTCGCCGCGCCATACGAGAAAATTGCGAAACACAAACGGACTCGTAGTCGTCAATTCTGCGAAAGGGTTTTTTGACCGCCCGACGAATTTACGACTACTATTACCCATTCGTAATTTTTTATCAGTCGTCGTTCACTATGCGAAAGGTGTCTACTGAGGTTCCGCTCCACAGTTTCGCACTATTGCACAGGGGTGAAATTCTAAACAAAGGGCGTATGTTGAAACTAAGGCCATGTAAAATAGAGATATATTTTTAGTATCAGATATATGATTACATTAGGCTTTTTGTTGGACAAGAGAATTTGAAGTTTTGGTCCCAAAGTTGGAGTCTGATACATAGGGGTAAATTACCAGATGAATTATGGGAAACAGTGGCTTCGAAAAATTGGCTATTTTTTTAAATGTAATTTTTACACGGGTTTGTTACCAGACAGGTAACTAAAAAATGAGACGGAAACATATAATTTTTTTTTTGCATTTTAGAAACAACTGATGCTCTGCTCCAGGGGTGGGTAGGTGGGGTTGGTGGGAAAATTCCGCTTTTGAGGCTGCTAGGTGGTTGAAAATGACTGGTTTCGGTATTTTTTTGGGCAATTTTTCAGGTTGAAGTCTTGCCTTTGACAATAAATAATTCTACCCACATTCAGATTGTTTATTTCTACTTAGTCAGATAGTGTTATATGTTTTTTGTGGATTTGGGAAATGTAATACATGTAATGGGTTAGATAACTAAGTTACAGGATATTTGCATTTGAAGAGAGTGTATGGCATGTCAAGTTTGGAAATGCCTGGAAAACTGTGGAGCGGAACCTTAAAGAGCATTCTGCCGACGGTGTCAATTCTTGAACCAGGAAGTTCCTTATTTGTGTTTGAGTTATAAATACACCATTTTTCAAAAAACATTTCATTATTTCTGGTTTGTGTGCTATTGTTAGTAGTAGTTAACATTCATCAAGTGATATCTCAGCACAACTGGAAGGAAATAAGTGGAAATTTTGAGAAATTTATTGATGTAGCCTAATTTCGCACTTGTTTTGAATTTTCGTCAAGATTTCAAAAACACTAAGGTAGAGCACTGCCTTTCCTAAACACCGAGCCTTGTATTTATGACAAATTTGTGCAGTTATGGACAGCCTGGTTGTTACTGTTGACCAGAAATTTGCAGTTATGGTGTCTACTTTCTCATTTTGGTCATTGGTGTCATGTCTGTGTGTCATCCGTCCGTCAAGCTGTTCACGCTTTCATATCTAGAGAGCAACCCCCCCCCCCCCAAAAGCTATGGTTATTAGTGCTTATTGTTTTACATTTTGATTGTATTTAATGGTGCTATTGGCAGGACATGGGTAGTCAATGTGGCTGGTGGTAATAACAAAAATACTTTCTGAAGTGGCTCAGAGAAATGGGGAGGGGGTGGGGGTGTTGAGGTGGTGTGGTGTGGTTGTGAAAATCGGGTAAAATGGCTGAAAAAGCTATGCGGCAATCAGAAAGGACATGCTGTATCTTTTTACTGGTTGAAAATAGAGACTTGTGGTGTTTGTTCATTCAACTCAGGATAGACTCCAGATTATTTTGCCTGAGTGAAATCCAGGGGGAGATCACTCTTGTTTTCTCTTTAAGGTTCCGCTCCACAGTTTCGCACTATTGCACAGGGGTGAAATTCTAAACAAAGGGCGTATGTTGAAACTAAGGCCATGTAAAATAGAGATATATTTTTAGTATCAGATATATGATTACATTAGGCTTTTTGTTGGACAAGAGAATTTGAAGTTTTGGTCCCAAAGTTGGAGTCTGATACATAGGGGTAAATTACCAGATGAATTATGGGAAACAGTGGCTTCGAAAAATTGGCTATTTTTTTAAATGTAATTTTTACACGGGTTTGTTACCAGACAGGTAACTAAAAAATGAGACGGAAACATATAATTTTTTTTTTGCATTTTAGAAACAACTGATGCTCTGCTCCAGGGGTGGGTAGGTGGGGTTGGTGGGAAAATTCCGCTTTTGAGGCTGCTAGGTGGTTGAAAATGACTGGTTTCGGTATTTTTTTGGGCAATTTTTCAGGTTGAAGTCTTGCCTTTGACAATAAATAATTCTACCCACATTCAGATTGTTTATTTCTACTTAGTCAGATAGTGTTATATGTTTTTTGTGGATTTGGGAAATGTAATACATGTAATGGGTTAGATAACTAAGTTACAGGATATTTGCATTTGAAGAGAGTGTATGGCATGTCAAGTTTGGAAATGCCTGGAAAACTGTGGAGCGGAACCTGAGGGCAGAAATACGTCTTCGACTCCAACCACGTCACGAATTTTGTTAGTAATATAGCCACTACCATTCACGCAAACAATCAATGCTGAAACTTTTACAGTTGTATTTTCCAGAATTGTATTTTCTATCCGGGGCCGCTTTAACCCTTTACCCAACGTAACGGTCAAAACAGGCCAGCGCTATTCTCAAAAATCCCCAATTAATTTTCATGATTTTTTCATTTTTTGTCTCAAAAACATAGGTTATGACCCCTCATTGGAACGAGCTCGTCGAGCTCGTTCCAATGAGGGGTCATAACCTATGTTTTGGAGACAAAAAATGAAAAAAATTAGTTATTTAAGAATTTTTTTTGCAAGTGTCGTCTGCTTTTCATGTTAGGTAAAGGGTTAAATCACTGGAATAAATCAATAGCATTTAAAAAGGCGTCGCAGTTTACCGGTAGGTCAATTTGCCACTACTTTTAAAATGCTAATGAATTATTTCAGTGGTTGATATACGTATGTAGAGAATACAATTCTGGAAAATACAATAGTAAAAGTTTTTTTGTAATGGCCCTGGTCGTAATTTCAGTCAAAGAAATTTCACCTTTTAATTTCCTTGTCGATAGATAGATTTAGAGACACTCCACATTAGCTGATCAAGGATTTGGGGTTGGTGGGGCATATAACCATCGAGAGCACCGATTTGGAAGGGGGGGGGGGTCGTTGTTGTAACGGCTCATACAACAGGAGACACGCTCAAAAGCAGTAGCTATATGCATGGATAAATACTATACGCACATCGCCACGCCCCTTGGTCTCTGTGTTTGCAAAAACGGAGTTTCCAGAATAGGAACTGTGGCGCCAGATTCGTGCCTCTTCCTCGTTCCGCCAAAACTTTACCCGGCGATAATTCACGGGCAAAAATTAACAAATTCTTCTGTAAGAAAGATATATAGATATTTATTCGTCCAGTAGCATACAAGAAGTACAATGATGACAATCACACAGTTAATTAATTTATAACATGTTGTATACTACTGGGAGATAACATAGCCAGATTGACTGTCTTCCTGTCATCTCCCGAAGGAATGTGTTGCAACACTGTTTACGGGCCCAGAGTGTCGACGTTCTTATGAAAATCATATCATCGGTTATAGAGAATTTGCTATGTAAGGGTTGTGCTAGACTTGGCAGTTAAAGTGCTTTCTTGGGGATGATTTTCTGCTTGGGGCCTTCTGACTGTGTGCTGCATATGAAGCGACCTAAATTGGGTAGTTCGAGTAAAGGAGTTACACAAATCATATTCATGTTGCTTTGAGAAACGGCGGAGCCAGGGCGCACAGGGGGGCACGTGCCCATCCACTTTTTTTCCACAGATATGTTTCGCAGTTACACAATGAGTTAAATAGGCGCCTATAATCGTGACAATATACAGGCATTATTTACAAATCCAAACGATATTTAGCCAAAGAATCCCACTTTCGGTCGCTTCGGTCCGTTCCTTCTATTTCAACTATCTTCCAACCCGAAGGCTGGCCTTCGGGTTGGAAGATCGTTGAAGTAGAAGAAACGGACAAGCCAGTGAGCAGATAGCGGCATATTCATCTTAACGAGAGACTGTATATATATATAATATATCACTGAAAATAAAATGTGACGCGTCACATGTTTATTAATTAAACCGTGCAGGTGTTTATAAGTTATACGCATCGTGTTTATCAACCTGAGATGAATGCCTTTAAGTGGAATGTGTTTAACACGGATTTTTTTTTTTTTGTACTGAATCTGCAACATATTTAATTGTTGTTTCAAAAGCTTATGCAATAGTTCTGCAATAGTTAATTATTAATTAAATAATTCCATTTTTTGCGACGAAAATCTACCAAATATGTATTTAATTTTCTCAACATCGCTGGGCGAGCTGGAGAGGACCTGGGACCACTTCCTAAATCTACTACTCCAATCAAACGATGCTTGCAAGTGACAATTTCAGTCACAGGCGTAGGTGTTTGATTTTTAGCTCTAGGTGGTGTGGGTGGGGAAAAGGAGGGGAAGGGAGGGTAGGGACCAGCGCATTACATAATTGTTCGAAAATTATCGACAATCTCCCGAACTCTGCCGAAGTTTGATCCGAATTTTGACCGACTGTTGGTTTCCATTGGGTCGGAAGGGGGTGCTAGTCATGGTACATTTACCGATATACGATTGTAACCTTTTTCACACTGGGTCGAACCTTAGTAGCATTGTAAATTTGTGTCCCTCCACTTTTATCGAACTTCCACCGCCCCAGTCTGTTTGTATCCATCTATGATGAAAATATCTATGTTAGAACACTCGCCTTATATAATTACGGTTGACAAATTTCTTTTCTTGCTAGAAGTACATTTCATCCTGTTCAATATACGGTTTCCATTGCTTTCTGCGTTGGAATCAGCCGTGTATCGTTTAAATGAACACGAAAAAAAACTCCCATAAGTTGATGACAAATCTTTTCAATAATATGACACAAAAAGAAAAAAATGTCATATCCTGTCATGGATTTCTTGAATGGATGCATAACTAGTGTGCAAAATTTGACGAGAACGCTCGTTTCGTTCGCGTGGTGTTTACGCAAGTTTAAATCTACGTGGACGGATGACTGGTTAACCAAAAGCTGCATCTTGAAAGATAAAGTCTGAGAGTCACTTTAGTGGTAGAGTGCTAAATTTTTTCTCAGCGTCAAGATTTGTTCACACATTTTCTTGTCATAATTTGTAACAATGCAAATCAATGGAGATGAAGTAATTTCACCTACAAGATAATATGAAGGACATCCACAGAATATGAAGCCTTTAACTTTAGGTACCCGCAGTTTAGAATAAAACTCAAATATGGGCTTCTAGCACTCGACCAGTTAAGCAGCCTTTCTTGTGTCTTGATCGATTTTTAGACTTTTGTCGTGAGAGGCTATATATATTTCAATTCCATGCAATATATGAATACTTGTTAATGGAAAAAAGCAGTTTCTCAAGAATTTTTACATAGCCGAGCGCTCGGTTAGCCATCTCCAACCCACGTGAATGATCAGTCGGTTAGAGCCATTTTTTGAAATTTTGCACACTTCATAAGATAAACACGACTCCATGCATCGGTATTCTCAGTCAATCCAATGTGTCATGTCCGACGTAATTAAATGCATTATCGTATGCAATAGATATCAAACCTTGGTGGTTGCCGAAGATTTGGCTGTTTTATGGCCGATATGTGACTCAAGCTTTTATCTAACATGTCTGTGGCCGACACCCCCATTTTTCCCTAGAGGACCATAGCTTATGAAACCTCATTGAAACGAGCTCCAGTGAGGGGTCATAAGCTATGCTCTGGAGGCAGAAATAAAAAATACTTCAGAATTTGAATGGCAATTTCGCTAGGGCCGTTTAAAGTAGTCATACGATGAATGGTTCAATGTGTTGTGTGTAATGAATACCCCAAACAGCCGATAAATAAACACATTTTTCGTTTACATTGATGAATTATTACGATAGTTTTTAAATATATTTAAATGTCTGTCTTGTTGGGATTTGTCCTCTTAGGGTCGTCTTGGGGTCTTTTCATTGTTTGACTTTTTCATCTTGCTGTGATTCTCCGTGTTTGTGTGACACAACACAGTTAGTTTTTTTACCGCTGCGATGTGTTAAATTTTGTATTCGATGCATTTTCAGTCACGATGGGCATCTTCAAAAAGCTGTTGATTAAAAACATTGGGATCAACATGCATGCTCCAGGAAAGACGGATTATGGTATAACTGTACTAAATATTTGAATTAGAGTTACCCACCTTGAAATCGGAAATGATGCAGTCTCCGAAACGAAACAGCCTTGGGAAAAATACATTGTTTCAATAAACTTTGGAAACATACTGCTGACATCTTGCATTGTTGTTGAATATTCCAGATAAATAAAGAGGGCGATTTAATGACTTTTTGGATCTAAAAAATACAATTGACTATTGGTGTGATCTGGTTGGGAATTTCCTGAAAAATATGTGCACGTGGCCGGTACTTCCCTTCCTGTCTGTTCTTCTGTGCTGCATGACCTCCTGGTTTCGGATCTGAAAAAGTTGTCTGAAGGGCAATACTTGACAAAGATATTAGAATGCCAAAATTAAAGTGATGCGATCATATTTTTTCGCTTGAATGTTATAATGGTCGTCTTTGGGAAAATATTTAGTACTGTGATACCCTATGCACAGATCAAATCGACCCACTGGGGACAAAATAATGGGTCAGTCATTTGAGGTAGGCACTGTAACAGTACTTGAATTTCTTGCATTTTGATAAAGATTTCGATACCTTAGATAGATAAGATACCATGGAAACTGTTGGAACACCGTGGAGTTTCAGAGATATCATCAGCATCATATTCGCAGCTCCAACAACAGTATGACGGGCAGAGTGATATGGAAAACTCGCAGAGCGAGTCGCTGGAGATATATTAACTCTTAACAAGTCCTGCTGAGCATTTTCTTGAATTTTTCATAAAATCAAATCATGGCTGCTTGAAAGCAGCCATGACTTGATTTGATGAGAAATTCAACAGAGACGAGCATCATAAAATCATTAACGAGTTGCCTACTTTTAGTTTAGGGGTGCATATTGGTAAGAAGAATTAGTAAGACTAGGAGATGGTCTCATGCTATGCGTGGTTTTTTGATGGTGTCATTTCGAGTCCCCCCCCCCCCCCCCCCCCACTCCCCCTATACAACAGAAGGCTCCGAATCATAATAAAGTGTTTTAACAACATCCACTTCAAGACATAATTGCCAATTCTCGGTAAATAACGCAGAATATTGCCACCAAACCAAGTATTTAAGAATGGAATGTGGAGTGCGAATCGGTTCATAGTAAATTTGCGCGTGATCAATTTGTTTTGATTTCGAACAGTCATGATTCAATTCTTATGTTTATGCCCTTCATAAAACATAATTATTTTTTATCCGGACAGGACATCTAGTTGACTAATCTGCAAGGCACCGCCTTGACTAATTATAATTCGGGTCAAAGTGTATTCCTAAAACAGAAACAATACAACGTAACTTCTGATGCTGAGTAGTTCTCGCAAAGTGACAATACAGGGGCGCGGTGGCGTCGCGGTAACCGGTTCTCGTCAGCTCACCGAAGTTAAGCAACGTCGAGCGCGGTTAGTAGTTGGATGGGTGACCATTTCAGCGACTGATTCGTGCTCCCACGTTGTGTCCTTGGGAAGGGCACTTAACCCCGATTGCCCACTTGGGGGAATGATGACGCCTTGTACTAAGGCATACTGCACGTCGACGGTGCGCATGTCTTCAACCAATCTAACCCTGCCTGTGCCGCGGTGCAGAGTTCAGAGTTACGATGTTGGAGAGCTGACAGCTGCTCGTCGTTGCTCGGTGGTTCTCTCCGGGTACTCCGGCTTCCTCCACCCGTAAAACTGTCACCGACATGATGTGACTCTGGCTGTTAATGTGTCGTTAACCCTCTACCCAACGTAACGGCCAAAACCGACCAGCGCAATTCTCAAAAATCGCCTAGTCGAGCTCGTTCCAATGAGGGGTCATAACCTATGTTTTTGAGACAAAAAATGAAAAAAATAGTTATTCAAGAATTTTTTTTGCAAGTGTCGTCTGCTTTTCATGTTAGGTAAAGGGTTAAACCCTAATAAATAAATAAATAAATAAATAAATAAATAAATAAATAAATAAATAAATAGATGCCTAAAATATAACTCACACCCGAGTCAGAATATAAAAATAGGTCCTGGAAAATCGAATGTAGTGCGTAATATCAATGCGCGATATCGAATGTCACATGATCAACTGTTATTCATGGAATAAATCACATGATCAACTGGTTTTCATGGGAAAATAACATTACCTGAGAATCCACTGACAATACAGTGTTCACTGAAGAAAATTTCAGTTGTGGTGTGAACATTTAGTTATATCGATTAGAAATACACTCACCTGTCGAGTTTGAAGTCGATTGGGCCCGTAGAGGTCGAAGAGATTGAGCACGTCACGACAAACAGAAACGACAAACAGAATAAGTCAAAACTGTAGCAAAATACCTCCACTTGGTAAGGCCCCAGAAAGTAGTTCCATTGTTGTAAAATTGTGTGTGGGCGGGTTTTTTATTTTATTTTTGTAATTATTTATTTGCCATAAACAGTTCACGTTCTTCGTTTGTTTTATGTCTTAGGCCTCATAATCTACAGAACAGCATGGGTGGTGATGTATTTCGTCCCTTGAGTGCAAGAAGGCTTTGCTCTCAAGTGACAAATTTATCAATTTTATGAACTTGTGTAAAATATCAGACATAAGCCATTTAATTTTTATTTTTTAAGATTGCTTTGATTATAAAAAGAGAGCATGCGGCGGCCAAAGGGGCCGTGCGAGCGAGAAACAGATTTTTAACCTTTTTAGGCCTAACAATGTATTTTCGTGTTGGACAGGAAAAAACACCATCAGCATGCAACGAGTTAAACGAGACTGTATATTCTTGGCTTTCGTTTTGTATTGGCAACACATATATTTTTCCCAATCTCCACCAAATGGGCAGTTATACATCATGTACAATCCGGTGTGACAAGAATGATAGTCCGTAGGAACGTTAGTCCCTCTGGATTATTATTCCGCGGAATTATAGTCCTAGGCCTAACATTTCTAGGAATAGTAGTCCGGCGGACTACTATTCCTAGAAATGTTAGACCTAGGACTATAATTCCGCGGAATAATCGTCCAGAGGGACTAATTTTCCTACGGACTATCATTCCTGTCACACCGGTCTTGCGTGATAACCCACGTGCGTATGTGCTTGGGCACCAGATAATGATGATGACTTTATTCAGCAGTATACATTACAATAATTGAAGAAAACAAGACAATAAATATAAACGAACGAACAGGAAATACATGATATGTACGAAACATTTAAATGGGCTGTCTGCACACTGCTATGAGAAGTCATAGACAAATTTGCTGTCTTCCTGACTTCCCCTTGAAGTAAAATTATGAATGAAAAGAAAAACGGTTGTGCATGCTGATTGGTGAGCAGGAAATGTTAGAGTGTCATATGCTATTAAGTTCGTGGCTAATTTGGGGTGCAATGCAAAGCCAGGACCAAAGGAGGAGAATCATGAGATCAGCTTTGAATAAAAGTCTAATAAATTTGTCCAGTAAAGAAGCTCCTAAACTATATATATTCATCCTGCAGGTCGTTGAAAGGGCCGATTCTGGGATTTTGCCGCCCTGTTCCCAAATTTAACGCTCTACTACGTGTACAATCTCTCTAACAGTTAAATAAATGACACCTAATTAATTGAAGTGCAGGATAGACTTTCAAACACTGACCATGTGGCCCCGTAAAGTGATCAAAATTTCCGAGAATTGTGATAGGTGCATAATCAGTTCTTAGAAATCTGAAAGGTGTAAGAAAGTCACATAATCAAATAATAATTACTGGGCTATTGAGTGGCGTACTTTTTATAGAATTTTTGTTCGTCAGAGCATAATGTCTTTCTTACCACTTGTTGCCCTGCAATACAGTGAGAAAGTCACGTTTAGTTGATCGTTGATGATCATATTGTTCATTTAGAGAACTTTCAGGGCAACTGCTGTTTTCGGGTCCTCTTCTCATGAAAAAGGAAATCTTGTTCACCACAGAGACAAACATCACTCTACTGCCTACTAATATTCCTCCTAGTGCATTTTTTTAGAATCGGTGTACACGAGGTGCTAAACTAAACATCTTGCTGATTCGGGCCTCACAGAGTGAACCTTTTCCACAGTTGAGGTCTTTACACCTCAGACGCGATGCGAGTAAGACCATCGGGAGCATCGGAGGGGATCAGAGGTATCAAAAAGGGCACTCGACTCGGGTTATGTAGTGTAACAATCAATCGAACTGACATTATATATATACTTTTGCATTGTAGATGGCTTCTTGTTGCACTCAAGTGTCGACATAAAGCTTTTCATTACACGCCTGTTCTATGAAATCCCCATCTACAGCAACACTAAACCATGCAGAAAATGAAAATCCGTACCGCACATATATGCCGAACGGAAATCGTTGGCGGTCTGTTTTTAAATAGAAGCGAAATTTCACTGGAATTTTCTACAAATCGTGCACCTTAATCACAATTTGAATCGCTAACGATAGTTAAACATTGTAACACAGGTTCCCCTCGTAAATTTGATTGACGATAAAATGTGTTCTTTGTGTTGCAAGTTCGTCCCCTGAGTTCCAATGTGCTCTATGTGCCTACAGGCACATAGAACACATTGGAACTCAGGGAACGAGTTGTCAAATGAATTGCTGAGTGTTTTTCTAATAAAAGACGTGAAGGCATGTAATAAACACAGAGCGGCACACGTGTGTGGATGGATGAATCGATATGACACTTGTGCCATTGTGGAAAGATAAAACCCGAGGCCTGCGGCCTGTCGTTTTATCCTTCCGCGCTGGCACTCGAGCCATGTCGATTAACCCATTCACACGCGTGTGTCGTTATGTGTATAGAGCTCACCTCGCCGACTTTTTCTGCTTTGTTTGATGATTATTGACCAGCCTCGGTGATTATATCTGATATCAAACACCCCCATCCACCACCGTCACTGGCACACGTAATTGTACGTTAGAAACGAATACACGATAGTTTCTCAGCTACCGTTCTCGGAAAGTGAAGTCTTTTCTACTACTGACCTTTTGGCGATAAGGACACTCGCTGCCCCCACTTCAGCGCAAGGTTGCAACTGCATGCCATCCCCTACCCCCCCCCCCCCCAACAAGCACACACACACACACTTTCAGCGCCCTAGGATGCGAGCCTTCCGGGCGTTGGGACATAGTGATAAATACGATTTTTCTTCTCATTTTACAATTTCAACACAATGTTTTGGATTTGGTATTTTATGTGCTTTAAAACAATGACAACAACCCCTCTTATTTATTTATTTATTTATTTATTTATTTATTTATTTATTTATTTATTTATTTATTTATTTATTTATTTATTTATTTAACGATACTTTCGACAGCCAGGGTCATCTCATGTCGGGCAGGTCTACGGATGAAGGAAGCCAGAGTACCCAGAGAGAACCACCGAGCATCGGCGAGCAACTGACAGACTCCCTAATGTTCTAACTCCACACAAGCAGGGTTAGCATTAGTTGAAGACAAGTGTACCATCTACGTGCCTTAGTACACAGCTCCCCCGTGCCCCACGTGGGCAATCGGGATTAAGTGCCTTGCCCAAGGACACAACGCAGTTCAATCTGGCGGGGATCGAGCCGTGGACCTTTCGGTTTGGAGTGTCCAATTACGTAACCAATGAACCACCGTGCGTCCCGAAACCTTAAGGGGTACCACACATTATCATAATACACTACTCACATTTTTCTAATGAACACTTCTACCAATCCACACATTTGATACACAAAAGGTACAACTGTGTATAGTTTTTAGTTTGTTTATTTGTTCATTAGGGTTTAAAGGCACTTTCAACAGTTTGAATCAAATCATGTCCGACAATTTTACGGGTGGAGTACCCAGAAAGAGCCACTAAATAATGATGAGTAACTTCTGGGTTCTCTAATTTACCATCCTGGCTCCAGCAGTTAGCACTGGTTGGAAGTAAGTATTAAGTTGACATGTTGTACATCTATGGTCGACACACTGTATGTCCACGGTTCACTTGCCTTCAACCAATGCTAACTCTACTTGTGTAAGGAAAGGGTTTAATGTATTCCCAGGTTTTCTAGGCACCGGGAATGGGAATGAAATTACTCTCGGAACCGGGAACCGGAAAATTTCCCGGGTAATATCAAGCAAATTTTCGAGGGTAACATGACGCATTTATTTTAATAATAATGAGCATATTGCATTGCAATCTCCCATCTCCAAACGGAAAAGTTATTTTCCTAAGATAAGTATGAAAACCCAAACCCGCTTCAATTTATTTTTTTGATCACCTCTACCTTCTCCAACATCAGCACCCTCTTTACTGTCGTCACCAGTCTCCTCTGCTTTAAGCAGAGGAGACTAGTGATGACTGTGAAGAGGGTGTTGGTGTTGGAGGAGGTAGTGAATTGTGATACTGATGATTCTGAAAATGAAGACGAGTTTGAACTTTGAAGCGTGTGAAGAAGATCTTGCTGTTGAAGGGGGGAAGGGGGAGGGTCCTCCAGAACTGGTTGAGAGTTACAGCGATTTGTTTAAAATGGTTCGTCAGGAATCAGGACTGTAAAACTTTCAGGCGTGGAAGGACTGACGAAATCCTACAAAGTTTCAATTCAGAAAGCTTCAGTTCAGTACACAAACAGTGCCATGCTTCATTCCCGGTTCCGCGATGTTGATTTCCCGGGTATCACGGCCGGCTCTCGGAACCGAGAACTATGGAATTCTCGTTCCCGGGATTAAACCCTAGTGTAAGGATGATAAATTAGAGACTGCGACAGTTTTTCAACATTGCTGAGTGCTTCCCTATGGGTACTCTGGCTTCTTCTGTCCGTAAAGTTGTACAACTTGATATGATCAAAATTGCTGAAAGTGTCATTGCTCCCCAATAAATAAATAAATAAATAAATAAATAAATAAATAAATAAATAAATAAATAAATAAATAAATGATGTACACATTTTCCTTTCATGTACAAATTATGTCGAATTTGAAAACTTTATTCGCAATATATCGATTACATTGAAAACACAATAATTAACCCTTTACCCAACGCAGACGATACCAAAATTTATTATTTTAAATATCATTTTTAAAAATTTTTCAAAAAACTTCAACAAACGACGAGCTCGTTCCAACGAGGGGTCACATGATATGTTTTTGTTGAAATTTTTTGAAATATAATATTTTTTCAGCTGCTGAATTTGCATATTACGCGGGCGGATGCGGGCGATTCGTTAGGTAAACGGTTAAGTAATTAAACAAATCATTTATACTTATACACGTGGAACTTAATTAAGCACCCCCTGTTTTTTTCGCAGTGGTATTAATAGAAACTGTCATTACTTTCATGCTATCCTTCAGATGGCCAAAAGTGATTGTTTGCGGAAAGAATGGTCTATTGACAAATGAAAGACAACGCAATGATGAAAATATGCAGTATTTTAATGGCACGAATTACACATATCTGTCACTAATGTTTTTGATGGAAAAATGTTCTCTCGACAAATATAGTGCTGGAACGTCCATGATGAAACATTACCGGTAATTACTCACAAAAAAAATGGAACTTGTGATCTCCTGAACACAATAGCAGTATCTGTCGTCAGTGGCGAGGTAATCCACCGCTTGCCTGGATGACAGTCTGAACCTTCCCCCTAGTGCTAGCAATCAGCCTTCTGATACGGGCCAGAGGCAACTTCTGCCACTCCTCATGCAATGCAAATCGGCCAAATTCTGTACAGGTGGATCTCTTGCTTGCACACGGCGTCCAGGAAAGGGAAAGTCCCAGATGTGTTCTATGGGATTCAAATCGGGGCTCATTGCAGGCCAAGGTAGTGGTGTAATAGCGTTGTTCTGAAGGAATGCTCTCACAGCATGGGAACGATGTAACCTTGCATTGTCTTCCATGAATATAGGGCGAGTAGCCAACGGGTGGTTGTCAAAATGGGGCAGGACAACCGGATTGAGAATGTCCCGTATGTACTGATGACCACTGAGATTCCCACGTATAGTCACCATATCAAGTTCACAATCATGAGAAAGGCATCACCAGATCATTACTGATCCTCCACCATAAGATACAGCTGGTATGATGTTCCTGCGCACGTAAGCATTATTTCTATGCCTCAACACTCTCACGCGACCATCTGTGACGTGAAGCAGGAGCCTACTCTCGTCTAACCAATGGACTCTCCTCTCCTGTACGTCCTGAGATTCCAATGTTGTCGTATCATACACACTCCATCGTCGTCTTGGATGCTGATCTGACAGCTGGACGCTTGATGACCATTTTGGACCTTATACCCAGTGCTTTGAGAAGGTTTCGGACAGTTCTGTTGCACAAACGCCTGTTGGGGAGCCAAAGGCGTTTCAAAACCCCACTTGAAACAAAGGGTTCACGCCTAACGAGGCGTGCCAGACTCGGATCTTCCCGAGGAGAGGTGTTTTGGGGTTATCCGGGCCTTGGTCGGTCCGTACTATCGTTGGTTTGTTGATGTTTGGGGACAAGTCTGCTGATGACAGAATGACTATAGGGGAATTGACTTCCAATAGCTTTGAATGACATGCATGTTGCATCCATGCCAACGATTTGCCATCTTAGTGCCTCTGACAGTCTCATCCTTTCCATGTCAACATTTATTGATAAAAGAAGTGACAAATTTTCTTATTTTATACCAAGATATTTCATGTGGATGATAGTGTTTTTGTGACATTCGTGGGGCGTGCTTCGTGTGGACGAGGGGATATGTTTGGGGTTCGCTATCAACCAGAAACGTCATGTTTCACTGGATGAAATGTACTGCAACACAAAGCAATCATTTAAACATAATAATCAGTAACAGCAACTTCACTGTCAAGAAACATTTCAGGGGGTGCTTAATTAACTCTTTACCTAACATGAAAAGTGACGACACTTGTAAAAATAATTCTTGAATAACTACTTTTTTTTCATTTTTTGTTTCAAAAACATAGGTTATGACCCCTCATTGGAATGAGCTCGACGAGCTCGTTCCAGTGAGGTGTCATAACTTATGTTTTTGAGACAAAAAATGAAAAAATAATGAAAACTAATTGGCGATTTATGATAATAGCGCTGGCCGGTTTTAACCGTTACGTTGGGTTAAGTTCCAGGTATATATATTGATACACTGCATGGAAGCATAAAGCAAAGTTAGCTGCCTTCGAGGCGCTCCTTAGAAAAAGCAAAACTTCTCGACAGCAGACCAACTTTTTTTTGAGGGGGGGGGGGGTGGCGATGTTATCTTCTTGACAACATGGAATAAGGATCACAGCTATTTGAAAGTTTAATGCATAAATTACCGAGAATACTAGACACCAGTGACTTGACTGGTATCGTGTAGTGCAAGGTTCCATGATTTTCAGAGTCGTATAGGATAGAAATAAGGTCTCCATCGTATAATAACGAAGCCAGGCCCGGCTGCCGAGATCTCTTTTAGAAGAGGTTTCGGCCTCCAGGCACTGGTTACTTTCGATGAACAGGGGGTGATCCTTTGCAAAATGTGAGTAGTGTGTGTACTGTAGAAGTAACAGCAACCGGTGGCAAGTAATGTTAACCGCACTTTTTACAGCGTAGTTGTATTTGTGTTTGGTGTACAGGGAGCAATACTATAAAACCTTTACAATTGTATTTTCTAGAATCAAATTTTTCCGTGGCACTGAAAGTGTAGCGGAAAATATTTGTCTTGGTGGCTCAGTCCTTCGCGCGTTAACGGGTTAGGTGGTACGGGTTTAAATGGTTTGCTGAGGATGCAAGATATGCATGGCATACGATTAACTGGTTGGGTGCTGGAAACCCATATTTGGGCTTTATTCGGAAGTGCAGATACCATAGCTTAACTGTTTCGTATTCAGTGGCTGTCATTCATATTATCTTTGAAGTAATACTATTTATTCAGTAAGGGTTTGCCTTGTTACAATTTATGGGAAAGTGCCCAGTTGTAACAAGGCAAAGATATGTGATCAAATTTTGATGGTCAATAAAAATTTAGTACTCTACCAGTTAAGGGCAACCGATGCCCTACTGTTCGTTCCCTGAGTTCCAATGTATTCTAACACATTTGAACTCATGGAACGAGTTGACGGTGTGAGAAGAAAAATTTAAACATTTTCACGTGAATGGAGTGTACTCTTCGTCCTGTTGTGATAATAATGTTAACGAGCTTCCGTTGAATATAAATATGATGTAACCACTGTCAGCACATGACTGATACAAGGTAATCTTTCATAAGGTTGTCAAGACTAATGTCGCCACGACGAGAATCCGAGGAAGAGTTAAGTTTGTCAATTGAAGGTTTTGGAATGAACTTTTTTCAGAGCCAAGGTAATAATAATAATAATAATAATAATAATAATAATAATAATAATAATAATAATAATAATAATAATAATTCAGTCCACACATGGTGCTCTTTGGTTGTACAAAAATGCAAAATGCCTCATGGAAGAGGTTCCAACGGAACCACGGGAAGTAAAGCAGTGCTTGTTTACAGTGGTAAACAAGCTCTGTTAGTAGTAGGAGAGCAATGGATCGTGTCTTATTGGGGGGATCTCATGGAGAATCTCATATGTGACGTCATGTCATGTGGCCTAGTGGCGCCATGTTGTGTTGTCATGGTAACCCGCATAAGCGGCCATCGTGTGACGTTGTTAGGGTGATTTTGTATTCTGGAGGCCGCCATCTTGGTTTCTATGGTAGCACGTGGTTGCTATATGACCTAAAACCTTCTTGCAGGACAGGGGTATGTTCGGAGGGTATATTCCTTTGAACAGGTGTAATTTTCCGATTCGTAGAATTACCACAAACAACCCGATAATCTCTCAAAATCATCCAAATCACTGATGTTAAAACACAGAATCCAACTTTACGGAATCGGTTAAGAATCCCACTCACGGAATCCCTTATATAGCCTTCTATATGTATACAGAGGAAATGAAGCAATCGGGTTGAAGATTTTGAAGGCTTGAGCGAAGGCATATCTAGGAAGTGGTGTTACAAGTCAATATTAATGGATGATAGTATAGCCAATAGTACTGGTACAAGCATGCAATGGCACAAGACTGCTGTAGAAGCTAATAAATGACAGATAGACCATAGACAAGTAGTGTCCTTGGAGCTTTGGAGATAAGATGGAAGCCGTTGGTAAGACTACCTGTATAGGAACTGTTTTGGAGCCATATGGGAGCTAGGAGCTGTAGGATCTGGGTTATAGATATCCTTAAATACCGAAATGAGGCAAAGAGGGATAGTAAACTAGACCTCACTGAAGGATTTTTTCATGGCCCTCATGGCCTCAAACGAAATGAGGCTAAGAGAAAACAATATTAGGTTCGGCTTCGCCTAACCTAATATTGTTTTCTCTTCGCCGTATATGGCACTGTATCTGCCAACTAAACGCCCTGTAACTTATAATACCTATTTAGAGCGTCAGCATCACGTAACGTATACATTGTGTGGCGTCTCTCTTGGAAGTGTTGATGTGTGATTCACCTCGGCATCCACGGAGCGGATGGGGAATGGCGGGGAAGATGTCAGTCTCATTCGAACTGAATTTGTTTAAATTGTGTCTGGTTAATTTCAATGGTGATGAATCTCAATATTTCACACCTTATCTTTGGTTTATAGTGTACCTGAAATTTATCTCACACATTCACTTGCTTTCTTAATTGTAATTTTCCTTGCAGGTCAGATAATTTCAAGGGAGATAACTTTATCAAAACTTGTTTTATACGGAGATGTGTTCCTTGCAAGCAGGGGTTGACAGTGAAACACATTCTTTCACATCGCACTGATTTTGATCATGCCAGTGGGCAGTATTTCACTGTGGGATCTCGAAGAGATCTTTTTTAGTTTAACTTGACAAAGTCAAGATAAGCTATTGACATCACGCGTGCAGAAGTCTGTTAGTCTGTGAGTTTGTGAGTCTATGAACAGTTTCCTTTAGCACAGGCTACACACCATAGTTCCTGTCACGAAATTTCATATGCAGGTTTGCGGTCATGTCTAGATGAGAACGCCCCCTTTTGGTCGCGATAGATAAACCGTGATGGCTGTCAGAGCCCCAGACCAGAAAACCTTTAGCACAGTCTGCAGGTCGTATTTATGAAGGGATATCATTGTACCTTAGTAGGATGACTCTGTATAATGTCTAGATGAGCACATCCCATTTTGTAATCTGTCAATCGAGACGGCTACCCAAGCCCGAAACCCCAAAACTTTTATCACAAAATATATAAATTTATATACGCTACCCCTGACTCTTGAACCCACCCTATTTAAGACACTAACCTACGCGTATTTTGTTTTTACTTAACCCTTACAACACTCTGGCACCGTCCATATCAATTCAATTGGAAGAGGCCATATTCATTATTTGTGGGTAGACCAATTAATATTTTCAACGTGCAGCCTCAGGGCTGCAGGTTGAAAATATTGATTGGTCTTCTCCACACATTTACGTACCAGCTATCATACCTAATGAATTTATAAAGTATTATATTTAAAGGCCGGAAAAGCGGCCTCTCAGGTTCAAAGGGCTAATCATAGCTCTGAAACCGTCCTTTGAAATATTACGTTCATTTTGGAGCTTTCTGTTTTTATTCAAAATAATCTTGAATCTTGTCCCCCGCGGGACCCCGGGCAGCGAAGCAGTGCCTGTTCACTGCGGTAAACAGGCTCTGCTTTACTGGTAAAATAGGACCCATTCACCAATGCGTGGGAGGTGAAAACCCTCTCCAAAATGGGCAACATGGCTTATTAACGTTCAATCCTGGTCTTGAGTTGATACTCATGTTGTGGTCATGATTAGCCATTGTGCAAAAATATGTGACCTAAAACACCAATAAATAAATAAATAAATAAATAATCTTGAAAATTGATGTGGTCATATATGTATAGGTGATGTGCACAGACCATAAGGGTTTTGTACGTTATGTCTAGAATGCCGTTCGGGTACCTATAATTGGTGAACAAAGTGGGCAGGCACGTGCCCCCCCTGTGCCACCCTCCGGCTCCACCGCCCCTGAATCCGATGCTACTATTCAAGCTATTGCATAAATAATAACATTTCTAGTAAAATGCAGCAGAGAGCACTTTATCACACAACCATTAAACTTTAAACCCTTGTATTTAACGAAATCGCCCCTATGACGTAAATGTTTCTGTATTCAACTGGTGATGCACAAGCCGGAACTTTTTTCCCAGCACCGTTTATACTAGTTCCTTTCCCGTCTAGTCATCAGTTACGCTTCGAAAAGTTTCCAAATCTCGTTATACAATGATCGATTGTCTGTCGAGAATTATGAAAATGAAAACGTCCAAAGCAAAATAAAGTCGGTTCACGAAAAATTAGTTAACCAAAAATGAGATAATATTTTTAAAAAAACAATCATTTCCAACCACAACATTAACCCAGTCCCGTGGCCATCTCGTCTGCGGAATCAGTTTTATCTAAATAGGTCAACTTTATTTCGGTAAATCTTGGGACATCTTGACATGCTTCGAACTTCTTTGCCCAAATTTGTACTTATATTTTTACTAACAGTTATAGCCACCAAATGTTTTGGCTTGAGTGGACACCAGCCGAAGAGAAACAGCGAAATGAATTTCAACAAAGACGCCCAATAGAAATGATAACGAATGTAATTTAGACTGGTTCCCAAATGGTTGTTGTGATTTTTTATTGATCCATTTGTTCAGAACAGAAAGAAAACAAAGGGACTCTTCACCTTTATGTTTAAACATCGGAATTAAAATTTGTTTATTTAAATGAATTTTGATGCATGGGATGTGTATTGTGTATAATGTATGGCGGAATGGTGTAGTCATATTTCGCTCGAGCCTACGGCTCTCACGAAATATGACTACGCCATTCTAACTCTTTTTGCAAAGCACCTACCGATTCAAACACACATCGCGTTCTGTCAATATCTTTCACAATTTTTGACAAATCGTCGTGGTTTTCGACTTCTCCAAGATAATCTTAATATAAAGCAGTATATCAAATTTTCTTGATATCAGAGGAATAGTGTTAAGTTCATGCATAGAAGAACTTTCATTGCAAGCAAAATACAACAAAGAAAGGGCGATAACTCTCCCAATCAACATTATTTTCAAACTTGTCCAAGACAATGTTAAAATAAATGGACAATAGTTCACTACTCGAATCCGAGCAGAGAAATTTTGTGTTTATTTTATTTTCTCCTTATTTGTTTTCCCAAAACAACCCTTTATAATTTATTCAACTCAACTGATTTGTAAACAATAAAAAAAATAGTCCGTCATCGCAGAGAATGAAATGCGATGCTGGGATTGGAATACCATTTTCGGCGAGTCGGAGGGGAATACGATTTGCTTTGAGGGAAGAAAAACGAATGAAAATAAATAAAGCAGTCTATAAAATATTATTCAAACCTGAGGTCTACTGTTTCAGTTATTGCATAAATGGGGGCGCGGTGGCTCAGTAGGTGGAGGTGCAGGCTGCAAGTCGAGAGGTTCTCGGTTCGAATCCCACCTGGGGCAACCGCGTTGTGTCCTTGGGTAAGACGCTTCACCCCATTGCCCAATTGGGGGCACGGTGACGTTGTGTACTAAGGCGTACTGCACGTCGATGGTGCTGTTGTCTTCAACCAATGCTAACCCTGCGTGTGTAGAGTTAATATGTTGGGGAGCTGACAGTTGGTCGCCCTTACTCGGTGGTTCTCTCCGGGTACTCCGGCTTCCTCCACCCGTATAACTGTCGAGGTTATGATTAGCCATTGTGCAGAAATAAACAACAATAAATAAATATTGCATAAAACAGTGGTCTAGTGGTTTAGGTGTTTGTCTCTTGATTGCCAGTCGGTGTTGCCGGTGGTTCGATTCCCGGCCGGAGATCAGAATTCAGCATTCAAAATTCTTCAAAAAACATGACTGTGTCCTTCAATATATACGCACACTTGATTCTATTTCTGCTGCCATGTTTCAAATCAACTCCAACCCAAGTCGACATCGTCTCCTCATATTTCAGATCTTAGGCAGGTAATGGCATTGGAGAGAAATGCCCTAGGTTACATTTGGTCTGCACATTCCTGAAAGCATATATTATTCCCATCCTCCTGCAACGTTGTTCAGTGCGACACTTCTGTTTCTTTCGAATGAGAATCCACTGTTTTCATATTCATGTATTCGGCTGAATTTTAAATATTTAAGTGAAGGCAAAACAAAATTAATCTTTTGATTCTCAGGCACCGATGCATTCTGGGTTTTTTTGGCCCGCTTTCGTCATATTTATTTCGGAGGCAAAGTTCAAAATGTACAAAAAACTATCATAAGGTGTGATTTTAGTGGTATTGCATCGCAATTTGCGATGCAATATGTCGTATACATTGAAAGAGTATTGTTATTATGCGACACGATTCTCCTATGTATGTAGAAAATAAATATTTATTTAACTGGTTGAGGGCTATAGGTTATTTTTGGTGGTCTGAATTTGTTCATCAAAATTTGTTTATTACAAATTATTGGAGAGTGCCAACAGGCACTCTCCAATAATTTGTAATAGAGCAAATTTATATAAACAAACTATTATTTACGTGTGACTAAATACGAAACATGGGCAAGAAAATATTGGCTTTTGCACTGGTACCCTCATTTTTTGAAAGGCCTGATTGTGGCTTCTAGCACTCGCCCAGTTAAAAAAAAACTTATTATTTTTTATCTCCATTTTAGTTGTTCTGTGTAGATTTTGTGTTATAGGATCACTGTTACAAACAAAAACTATCAGTCAAATCAACATGTATTTTCAGGTATTTAATTTTAGGCTCTCGCAGCTGGATTTTAGGCGTCGGAGGCCATTCCGTCACAAATAAAATATAAAAATAAAAACCGCCCTTCCTCATTCGATTTTAAAATAAGAATGCCTGAGAATCAATCATTTAATTTTGTTTGGCCTAAAAGGAAGTAAGTCGGTGGCGAAGCAACTTACAAGAACACATTGCATGTTGTTTATTTTGTCTTTAGAATGATGTATACATGGAGTTTTTCATCCTGTTTTAGTTTGCATAAATCTACAAAATGGCCTTTCTGTAAGAAATATGACACCGAACGCCCTTGATTTATGTTTTGAAAATAAAACTAATATCTTTTCGTGTCATGGTGCTTTAAATCATGTTATAAAAAGGGGGAGAAATAGTTTTGGCGTTTACAGCAGTTAGTTACGACGGAAATATTTTCATATCACTTCGCCTTCGATACTGTTACAAGCGATTCAGTGCTGGCTTTACCAACAGTACCGGAAGTCCATGCTATTACAAGCCGTTCTGGAGATGATGTGACTGAAAAAGTGGATGTATAATAATGATAAAATTGTAAAGTAAAATAATTATATGTATAGAAAGTGCCTCCGAGGGTGATATTGAGCCTTGGACTGAGTAACTTTTCCGATAAAGCCTTGTTGAACGATTTTTTTTTTTTTTTTTTTTTTTTTTTTTTGATGAGTCGGCGAACTCAGCTCTAAGTTCTTTGTTGTAAATTAACATTTAAAATATTCTAAAAATTAACATCAATGAAAAATATGAGAATATTCTCAGTTGTAGTGTATTATTATTATACCCCACGCAACGAAGTTCTAGGGGTATAATGTTTTTGACTGGTCCGTCCGTCAGTCGGTCAGGCCGCCAATCCGTCAGTTAGTCCTACTTGTTTTCCGGACTTTTTTTCTACAAACTTCCAGATATTGAGCTGATTTTTGGTATGTGAGTCTAACATGGTGGCCTACAGATCAAGTTTGCATTTTGTTCCGCTCCGCTGATTTTTACCGAAATTACGGCCCTTGAACTTTGAAAAGTTCATCAAAATTACAGTTTTGCGGACTTTTTTCCTACAGGCTTCCAGATATTGAGCTGATTTTTGGTATGTTAGTCTATCATGGTGGCCTACAGAACAGGTTTGCGTTTTATTCCGCTCCACTGATTTTTACCAAAATTACGGCCCTTGGACTCTGAAAAATGCATCAAAATTACAGTTTTCCGGACTTTTTTCTACACGCTTCCAGATATTGAGCTGATTTTTGGTCCAGATCAAGTTTGCATTTTGTTCCGCTCCACTGATTTTTACCGAAATTACGTCCCTTGAACTTTGAAAAGTTCATCAAAATTACAGTTTTGCGGACTTTTTTCCTACAGGCTTCCAGATATTGAGCTTTTAAAAAATGATTAGAGCTTGAAATATCGGGGCGCGTGGGGTATGTGAGCGTGCTCACTAAGGTTCTGTATTTAAATTTTATCTGTGACTTAAACAATTAGTTGGTTAAATTATCGTGGGAAAATGGGACTATTTGTTTTTATGTTTGAGTGATTTGGCTAGTACAGGCTTAAAAGAACGATCAGCTTATCTTTGTTATTGTTTTGAAACGAACGTGTTTCCAGTCGAATCAGGTTGAATATTGCGCAGTAAAATGACACGTAGCATATAATAAAAAGAACATCTACGCCATGTCAGTGAATATCGGAATTGTCGGATAGCGTAGATATCCCCTAATTATTTGACCTACATAAGCACCGTAGTCACAAAAGAGGTGTATATCGCGATCAAATCACGACTTGACTGCGATATTGTTACCCAAGTGGGACGAGATTAATTTTACTGAATAAACTACAGCGAAAGGAAAACAAACGGAAGATGTCTGTTGTTTTCATTTATTAAAAGTAACAAAAGGAAACTTGACATTTTATGGCAAGTCAATTAGAAGCAATTAGGTCATAGATAATCTAACACTAAAAACATCTTTTAGTACTTTCCAAAGTGTGATTTACTGGGATTTCCTGGTTTGATTATAAAGGATAACTTCACAAGAGAATTATGCAATCAACAATTATGTCATGTATCCGTGCGCGCAAACGAAGACACTTTGCCGTGGGTGTAATGGGGACTTCATTGTTTTGGGGGCTTTTTTTAACCCTTTACCTAACATGTAAAGCAGACAACGCTTGCAAAAAAATTCTTGAATAACTATTATTTTCATTTTTTGTCTCAAAAACATAGGTTATGACCCCTCATTGGAACGAGCTCGACGAGCTCGTTCCAATGAGGGATCATAACCTATGTTTTTGAGAAAAAAAATGAAAAAATGATGAAAATTAATTGGCGAGTTTTAAGAATAGCGCTGACCGTTTTTAGCCGTTACGTTAGGTAAAGGGTTAAATAATATAATTATTGTTAATAATGAAAAGTAATAAACAGAGTAATCGCTTGACTGGGCTGGTTACGTGGAATAATTCATTCGAGGCGAGGGACTATATTGTAAAACACTCGTGCGCATTCGCGTACTCGTGTTTGTACAACGTCCCTCACCTCTCATGAATTATTTCACGTAATCAGTCCAGTCAAGCGATTACTCTCTATTCAATATCACATCTACGAACACTGAATGCCAATGTCTATTTTAGCTCGTTGTTTAGCGAATGTGTTTTTACAGTAATTTGCAACTTTTTATTATTCCCAGAAAAAAAACACTTAGCAAATCCCACCTCTCAGACATTTATTCCACAGAATAATAGCCAAACGTTCAAATTAACTGGGGAAAATTGTAAAAAGTCAGCTTTTGTATTTTTGTGCTACTATACAGAAAAATGCCTGAAGTTTGTGAAATGGTGCGCACGCCGATGATACAAATTCACTAACATTTCGAAATTTCAACTTTTATGTGAAATTCACATACCCTTAGTATTAAATTTACTGACAGCTTTTGGAAATTAAAGGGGGGGGGTAATTTTCCCTTCAATCTCTTCCAATGACGAAATTTGTCAGCCTTATCATACCGCCGGTCAGCGGCCTGTGAACACTATCTGAAATTTTCAACTGTCGCCTCACCTTGTCGGAAAATTGTAAAATACTAGTTTCGGATCTTTTTCGCACTTGTAATGTACCAAAAAATTAATAATAATGAACTGAATTCCGTCTCGTTTTTGTTAAATAAGAGTTAACCAATTTTAGTTTTATTTGTAATTTATCGTCATTCCAACGCCTGATTTTGTTCAGAATGCGACTCGTACTGGATTCTATGTATGCCTAAAGCGTATAGACCTCGAAGACGAGACGCGGGACGTCCTCTCCAACCCATCTTTTGGAGGAGCCAAAACATTTGGTCGTTGTTCCACATCACGTCCAGTATATGGCAGCCTTAGATTTCTTGCACTAACAAGTCTATACGCTTTTAAATATTCGCCCGTTATCAATTTTGACATGACCTATCTGTCTTCGTATATGTTTCGAAGACGCCACAGACGAATATGATGTATGCTTAAGTAAAATCTTCTTACGACAGGAAAATATAAAACACGGTGACATTCTTTCGAACGACTCCACACAGTATCATCATGACTTGTGGTACATACGAAAATAAACTTCAACAAAGTTTTCTGGTCCTGGACAACAGGACAGTGATCTAGAGAACTATTTAGCATAACTAACTGAAATGTTTCGACAGCGATTTAGTTTCTTTCGTTAACTATGGACTGCTCACAAGCTAAACATTACGACAACAATGGGAATCAAGTGTGTGCTTTTGTGTTAGAATTTCCGATTGGAAAGCAACAGACAAACGATTGCAAGGACTACGAATCGGCTCTGGACATTAAGATAGGTGGATTATCTAACCACTTATTTTTGGAGTATGAACCGCGTATGGAGGAAACAGGTCCACAGTCACAGTATCAGGTAACGTACGACTGGGTTTAGATTCCAGGGTTGACTGGGACACTCAGCCCTCTGTAAACTATTGTCAAAATCAGACATTTCAAGCGGACAGTATGGTGTCTTCCCACTAGACCAATTCCCTTTAGACCAATTCCCTTTAGGCTAATTCCCAAAACACCAATTCCCCTTAGACCAACTACATACTGTTATTGATTAAGGGTTGATTAAGGATAATTAACCCTTTACCCAACGTAACCGTCAAAACCGGCCAGCGCTATTCTCAAATATCGCCAATTAATTTTCAGTATTTTTTCATTTTTTTGTCTCAAAAACATAGGTTATGACCCCTCGTTGGAACGAGCTCGTCGAGCTCGTTCCAACGAGGGGTCATAACCTATGTTTTTGAGACAAAAAATGAAAAAAAATAGTTACTCAAGAATTTTTTTTGCAAGTGTCGTCTGCTTTTCATGTTAGGTAAAGGGTTAAGAAAACATTTATTTACTGATAAGCACTTTATTTGGTAAAAAAAAAAAATCATGCTCATAACATACAAAAAATATAGGTTTATAACATTTCAGTTTGTAAAATATCAACAAGCCAAAAAATGAGCAGACTATCATCTGAAAAATGAGGTCCCCAGAGGGTGAATTTGGTGATGCTACCCTGCTGTGCAGGGTAACATTAGTAAATTTATCCTCTGTGAATCTCAATCTGAATTAAGGTCTCAAACATAAACAGAAAGAGGAAGTAGTGGGTCAGTTTATCCCAGAGAATAAACTGACCCACTGTATGGGATACCATCAGCAAATTTCCTCTCTGGAGACCTTATTCTGCAAATGACAGACTGCTTATTTTCAGGCTTGAATATCAATAATATTAAATACATTTATAAATATATCAAATTATTGGTATAGAATTATTTTAAAAGTAGAACGCATGAGTTGGTCTAAGGGGAATTGGTCGTTTGCAAATTAGCTTCGTGGGAATTGGTCTAAAGGGAATTGGTCTAGTGGGAATGAACCGACAGTATAAAGACTATAGTTCACTGTTCGGATTGGAATACGATTTTTATCCTCGAGTGGGACTCGCGGAACATTATTTCACGAGGTGTTAGCCGAGTGAAATAATCCGCGCGGCCCACGAGAGGATAAAATCGTACTCGAATCCGAGCAGTGAACTTTTGTATTTACTTTATTTTCTCCTTATTTGTTTTCCCAAAACAATCCTTTATAATAAGCTTTTTGCCCAATTCGTCCTTCATATTGAATATGTCAAAGGTCAGGTTATATAAACAAAGTCATGCGCGTGTAGCGTGACAAAACAGCATCGACGAAAATATCACTTGACTTGTAATTGAGTTTCAAAATGGTACAATCTGCTTATCTTTTTTTATTGAGGGGGTCTTTGGAATATTATATTTAATTATATTTTTATTTATTTTATTTATAAATCGTCGGCGCGGTATCTGATCCGTGTCGGCACCGGTCGAAGCGTCAGGTTTGAATTTTTTCGTAATGGCGAAAATTGCAATCTGTACTTGATTGACGCGCGCGTGACTTTGTTTATATAACACGACCTTTGACATATTCAATATGGAGGACGAATTGGGCAAAAAGCTTATTGATTCTGAATTGTGAAGTGCTACGAACTCCATGCCTTAACCCCCTGCCCACTGATGTCAAAATACCAAAATTTCAGGTAGCCATTATTCCCATAATGCAACTAGAAATTTAATCAATTCAGTCTTGTTTGACAGAGCTCAATGAGCTCTGTCAAACAAGACTGAATTGATTAAATTTCTAGTTGGATCATGGGAAAAAATAGCAGCCTGAAATTTTGAGATTTTTACATCAGTGTGCAGAGGGTTAAAACATTCATACCTCGATAAAACGGCAGATAAATAATTTGAGCTCTTATTTGACAGAGGTCAATGAGATCTGCCAAATAAGATTAAATTGATTAAATTCCTAGTTGCATTATGGGAAATATCTATTCCTGATGTTGATATTTCGACATTAGTATGATAAAGGGTTAACACCGAAAGTCCTTGGAAAATATGTTTGCATGTTTGTGAAAGTATTTCAAATTCAATCTTGACTCATAAGCTAATGAAAGGGTTGTGGACATCAGAGCAGCGAACGTGTGGAGTTTCTATGGGTTGGGCGTGTTCGCCGGGGGATATTTTCATGCTCGATATATCTAGGATGCAATATGGGGCGCTTTTCCGACGCTCTGCGAGTCACATACGATTAGTGTCGTGCTAGTTTGTCGATCCATCATCTAAGATGCTCGGAAGTTACGGCGCACGGAGGGGTGAGCAGTGAGGGTGGAGTGTATAGCGAACTGATCGCTTGATAAATTTTTGTGTTATTTCTATGGGCTGGCTGGGGCGAGGGTATTGCGAACTGGCGATTGTCCATCATACATTCTCTTCAGTAGGGTACGCTAGTTGAAACAAACAGGTCCTAATTCCACACTGTCTTTACCTTGGGTGACGCGGCAAGTCCATGAGGTTACTCCGAAAAATCTCGATTTAGGAATAAAGTGCTGTGAATACGGCCGCACAGGGCTCAAAATAAGCGGCGTCGCGTCGCTTTTTGCTATACAAAACTTGCAAAAAGCTCCACAATGTTCAATTATGTATAGCATTTTGCGATACAAGATAATCAACTACAGCCTATTAGGCTGCAGTTGATTATCTTGTATCGCAAAATGTAAATGAAAATTTGCAAACAAATTTGAAAACTAGTTCACTGATGCTTTACTTCTGATTGTGGAACTTTCCAGGCGTTACTCAGATTAACTCTCCATCAAGCATGATTAGCAACTTCAAATGTAAGATCAATTCAATTGGTTTAAATTATTCCTGTTTTGACAACATTTTGCATGAAATGTACATTAAGCCCATCAAATTAAAAATCCCAACTTCCATTTTGAGAACTCAATTGAACAACCAAGACGCTATTTGAAAATATCCAAGTCCAATTAGTCCATGCAACCCTTAAAGGCAGTTCAGTTGAAAAAAATTCATAGTAAATGTTTCATGTGTTGCAGATTATTTGGAAATGCCCAGAAATGGATGAAAAGTATTCTATCTACTTAAAAGAATTCAATACAAAACAGCATAACATAACTCTGGTATACAAAAATAGCTATGTAATTTTTACAAAATGCTTTTCATTTTTTTGTTAAATTTGTAGCATTTTGCTACGCAAAGAAAAAAAGTTATTTTGAGCACTGCGGCCGCATCAGGCCACACATTTTCCGTCGCTCTTGAAATGTCCTCGATGTTCCAGTGACACACAGCTCTATCTGTTATATCTAGTTTCATTTTACCCCTGCGAATCTCGAATCGAATAATGGTCTATTATTCGAAATCAAATCAAACCTCGAATAGAATCAGGGGTGTCTAGAAGATGACCGATTGGAGGATGGGAGGTGTTGTAAACCTGATTTGTTGTAACAGCTCAAGTCCCGATTGATAAAATATTCCAATAACATCATCAAGGAATGCATTCGCCGAAGGCAAGCCTTGATGGTGAAGCTGGAATATTATCCAGTAAGGGCTACCGTTCAAAAACAGAAACGAGTGAGTGAATTGTACGTACTGTGTACTGCACGGGACTAGCAGCTAGCAACAGTTCATCGTCGAGATTGCTTTGGAACTTTAAATTTGCTTCCAACAGTGGTAGTGACTGATGAGAGTGGAATTAGCATGGCTGGCAGGATAGGTTCAGATGTTATTTATGTTCTTATAGCGGAAATTACACTCAGTCCTTACACGGCTTCATTTTCAAAAGTTGTCTGTAAATTTAACACTTAGAGTATGGGAATTTCATATAAAAATTGAATTTCGAAATGTTAGTGAAGTTGTATCACCGGTGGACTACTGTCCGCATCATTTCACAAACTTCAAGCATTTTCTTGTAGAGTGGTATAAAAATACAGAAGCTGACTTAGGCTAAAGAAAATTAATCTTTTGATTCTCAGGCAGCGGCGCATTCGTTTTTTTCGGCCCCTGTTCGTCATATATATTTCGGAGATAAAATTCAAAATATATAAAACTACCATAGGGTGTGATTTTAGCGGTATCGCATCGCGATTTGCGATACAATATGTCGTATACATTGATACAGTATTGTTATTCTCTTCGCTTAATGCGACACAATTCTCATATGTATGTACAAAATAAATATTTATTTAACTGGTCGAGAGCAAAATTATTTTTCGTGGTCTGAAATTGTTCATCAGAATTTTTTATTTGGAAATTATTGGAAAGTGCCTACAGGCACTCTCCAGTAATTTGTAATAGAGCAAATCTGTATAAACAAATTATTATATATGTTTGAGTGAATACGAAATATGGGTAAGGAAAATGTTGGCTTTTGCACTATTTATATTTATTTATTGGTGTTTAAGGTCACATATTTTTGCACAATGGCTAATCATGACCACAACATGAGTATCAACTCAAGATCAGAGGTGAGCATTAATAAGCCATGTTGCCGATTTTAGAGAGGGGTTGCACTTCCCAAGCATTGGTGACTGGGTCCTATTTTACCAGTAAAACAGAGCCTGTTTACCACAGTGAACAGGCACTGCTTCACTTCCCGGGGTTCCCACGGGGAGGCTTTTGCACTGGTACCTTCATTTTTTGAAAGGCCTGTTTGTGGCTTCTTACATTCAACCAGTAAAAAAAAATCTTTATTATTTTTTATCTCCATTTTAGCTGTTCTGCATTGGTTTGCGTTGTATGATCACTGTTACAAAAGAAAACTATCAATGAAATCAACGTGGAAGCTCTAGTATTTAATTTTAGGCTCTCACAGCTGGATTTTAGGCACCGGCGACTATTCCATCAGGAATAAAAAAAATAAAAACCGCCCTCCCTCGTGCATTTTTTTAAAAATGCCTGAGAATCAATTATTTAATTTTGTTTGGCCTCATTACACTTTTTTTACCAATCAGTTTGAACATTAGACTATTATTCTTTGTTTAACCCTTTACCCAACGTAACGGCAAAACCGGCCAGCGCTATTCTCAAAAATCGCCAATTAATTTTCATTATTTTTTTCATTTTTTGTCTCAAAAACATAGGTTATGACCCTCATTGGAACGAGCTCGTCGAGCTCGTTCCAATGAGGGGTTATAACCTATGTTTTTGAGACAAAAAATGAAAAAAAGTAGTTATTCAAGCATTTTTTTTGCACGTGTCGTCTGCTTTTCATGTTAGGTAAAGGGTTAAACCCATTTCAAAAGAAAAGAAAGCGGCATTTTCACCATCTTGTGATGTTCTGTAAATCTACTTTCTGTTCAGTATATCCACAGTATGTGCATCGTAATTTATAATATCCTTTCCATTAATAAAATAGTCTTGAAGGTAAGATTTGCTATTTTTTACTGGGAAGAAAAAAAACTTGAAAATTACTATAAAAAAACACATTCGCTAAACAAAGAGACAAGGTGGACTCTTTAGTGTGAGTAGGTAAATACTGATAGACAAGTTTCACATTTCTGGTAGAATAGGACTGAGTAACAAATGCCAAGAGGAAACTTCTCCAAAGTAGGTAACATATAGGTATGACTGATTGCCTAAAACTTGACTTTACACCTATGGGGCGGTCACGATATAGTGCGGCATAGTGTGCGTCAAGGCACAAGGTTCGTCTAGTGGTTTTATAATGCAGTTCGGACTTCATTTGTGGTTCTTTTAAGTTGCAGCCCATCTGATCCGTGTGTTCTCTCGTGGATTCTTGTATGAAAAGATAACTCGGACAAGCAACTCCTTTTCCGTTATTTATTTATTTTTTGGTGTTTAAGGTCACATACTTCTGCACAATGGTTAATCTTGACGTCGACAGTTTTACGGGTGAAGGAAGCCGGAGTACCCGGAGAGAACCACCGAGCAACGGCGAGCAACTGTCAGCTCCCCAACATACTAAGTCCATACAATCAGGGTTAGCATTGGTTGAAGACAGGTGCACCATCGACGTGCAGTACGCCTTAGTACACAACGTCACCGTGTCCCCACGTGGGCAATGGGGGCGAAGTGTCTTGCCCAAGGACACAACGCGGTTGCCGTAGGTGGGATTCGAACCGAGGACCTCTCGGCTTGCAGCCTGCACCTCTACCTACTGAGCCACCGTGCCCCACTCCTTTTCCGATTATCGATACTTTTATTAACCCTTTACCCAACAAATCGGTCACATCCGCCCGCATAATATGCAAATTCAGCAGCTGAAAAAAATATTATTTTTCACAAAATTTCAACAAAACCATATCATGTGACCCCTCTTTGGAACGAGCTCGTCGAGCTCGTTCCAATGAGGGGTCACATGATATGGTTTGGTTGAATTTTTTTTTTTAAAATGTTAAAAAATGAAATTTGAAATAATACATTTTGATGTCGTCTGCGTTGGGTAAAGGGTTAAATACAAAATCTAAGAATTTCACCAATTTCTTACGTCGAAAATATCAAAAGGGTCTCAAAGCATAAAAATCTAACACACTTATTCGCCAATACTGGAGTGACGGTAATTTTCGAAGACAATCCAGGCTTACTGCCCGGGCAAATATTTCACTTAGTGTGCATAGGGTTGCTAACAGCGTTCAGTTTTTTAGTGCAACAGAGAGGTGGCTGTTCTGGTGTTCTGATGGCTGTTATATACATAGAAGTACATGACTGGTTTTAGGTAGAATTGCAAACTCATGCTTACTAAGCATCACACGATCTCAGTCAGTAGATCAGGTGACATGAGGCACCCATAGCCAAAGAAGTGCCTCTGACTATCCCGATATTCTAACATTAGCCCTCAAGCTTCAGTTGACGTCGGCTTGGAGGATGTCCTCTGTTAGAAGTCCGCGTGATTGCCCTGTCAGAACCGGCTGATACCGGCTATAACATCACGCGACACATTAATCAGTGTTCGAGTTCTGCAAATCAGGTATGATTTGACAGAACAGTGGAACTGTCTGCCAATTGTCAATTTGCCATCAACTGAGCACTCCATCACGTCACTTCAAGAGTACAGATGAAGTTCCTATACCAAACCAAATGGAGATGAGTGACCTTACGGAGAAATCTTTTGTAACCTTCGCCGACGCGTCGCTGCTACCTTGACAGTTTGGTATTAAATTCTCAATTATTGGAATGTACTCCAGCAAGCGTATCTGGTGTTTGCTTAGAACAATCGGTAATTTGATTGATTGGTAAATAAAATATCTTGCATGCACTCTCACCAGAACTCCTGTGTTTCATAGTACGGTTTAATTTCATACTTTTCTGTTCTACTCGATTATATTCTGCCTGCCGAGAACTTTCAAGTAGTGTTCAACCGATGGTCGGAATCGGCCACCCCAGTCGACCGATTGTGAGCAATCGGATGACAACAGCAACGGCTCCTGGAACATCGGTTCAATCGATTGTTGCCAAGCATTTTTTGTGATGATTCATTAACCACATTTTATTATCTTATGCAATTGTTAATGTAAAATGATGTCAATGTTTCAATAAAGTTGAGAAACAACCACAATGTGTATTCTTAATTTCTCTAGACGTCCCTTTACGGGATATACAAGTTAAACTACATGTAAAGCATACAATTGAGCGTACTTGTGGCAACCGAGAGTTGATACCGGAAAAAGTGAAGGTTGCACTCCCTTGACTCAGGTCGCAGTAAAATGAGCAGTCGCGCGCACTTGAGCGGTACACGTGGCTCAGAGAGCCACGTATACCGCCCAAGTGTGCGCGTCTGGTCATTTTACTGCGACCTGCTTCAACGACATTTAACACTGTGAAATATCTTCATTTTTTATTTAATGTAGTTCTTTCAAGCCTCGACTCGTTTAGCGGTGCAGAGTATTACAATCGGAATCGGCATCGGAATCGGCCGATTGTGAGCTCAAATAACCAACCGGTAATCGATCAGCGGCCATTTTGGGTAATCAGTTGAACACTACTTTCAAGTTATTTTATGTTATTTTATAAACATTTACTATAGTCTCTAATGTCTCTTCAACGTTTTACCTAACAAAAGTTTCCACTGTAGGCTGAATTTTGGAACAATAGCAATTAATGTCCAATGTGTCCTTAATTCGCAACAAATAGATAAATAAACAAATAGAAACAGTAAATAAACTTATTTCCAAGTGAAACAAAATACTGCGTTTTGATTGGCTGAGTGGTACGGTGTAACTTGCAATCCACAGCTGTGGTTAACCACGGTGTAAAAACAAGAACACAATAGCAGGCTATGTGGCTAAAAAAGTACCCATTTTTAAAAATTAATTCATACCTTCTTCTCAGTTATGTTAGAACAAAAATAAAAATTCAGGAAATTTAATATTTATGTGCAATAAAATATTACAGATATGGAGGTCATTGGAACTGGCTCATTGAGCCAGTTCCAATGACATCCATATTTGTCTGGTTTTATTAAGAAACTTAGAAGGCACAAATTTTCTGTCAGTTTTTTTCCACAATTTTGTAAAGGTATTAAGTACACTTGGAAATAAACCCGTTGTCCTTGTGTTTTCCAAGGTGTATGGGAATTTACACCGGTCTGGGGACTCATACACCTTGAGGCTTCAAACAGGTGTAAATTCCCATACACCCTGGAAAACAGGGATAACTAATACTACCCCAGTTATACACACACCGATGGACAAACAAAGAAACACATATAACAAATAGAACCCTTAAAAAGATCCAATTACAAGCGCGGTTTGGATCAAGTATGTGTGACACCACGGGTACGCGTGTGTGTATTTTGCGCTACACTTTTGACGCACTTGGTTTTTGTGGCACGCAAAGCATGATTTGTACTCGAATTGACTTTGTACATGTGTTAACGTGTTTGTGGAAGCGTTTTTCAATATTTTCTGGTTACGTGTTCTTTGTAAATATTTATTTATATTTCTTTAAATTACCGATAAAAGAAAAGATTGAAATTACAGCCATTTAGCCTGATGTTTCTATTTCTATCACACATATATTAACCCTTTACCTAACACGAAAAGCAGACGACACGACGATCGGTGAGCTCGTTCCAATGAAGGGTCAGAAGCTATGTCTTTGTGACAAAAAATGAAAAAGTAATAAAAATTGAATGGTGAATTTTGTGAATAGTGCTGAACGATTTTGACCGTTACGTTGGGCAAAGGGTTAATGTAAAACACAAGATTTCCAATGTTCTGTCTGTTCGATAAAAAAAGTTGTATCGCACATGTGGTGATACAAAACACGTTCGATTTCGTTTCCAACATAAACAAAGAAGGAACCCGTCTAAATAAAAACGTCATCATTGGTCGAATGCACCGGAGTCGAGATTGCTTGGAAACTCCAAGTTCCTCATTTAGATTTGTTTACCTGGGATATTTGAACAATCAGATTCGAGTCAAAAATTTACAAAATGAAAATAAAATAATATTCTGACTGCTTGTTCCTTGACTGGTCATATAATAATGGAGTGTGCTGTACTTCACGCTAAAAACTAAAGTGTTAAAAACTACACCTGAAGTGCTGTATTTAACACTAAGTGCTGAACTGGCACTTTGTTCAAGTGTAGATATCCCAGAACTTGACAGGTGTTACAATAATACCACTTGACAGGTGTAATCTCGAGACACTTAAAAGGAAACAACGCAGATGACGCGGATCAGGCTCGAAGTCTCGAGCCTGATCCGCGTCATCTGCGTTGTGTCCTTTTAATTATGTACCCACCAAGCGCAAATCAAATTATGGACGATTCTGGAAGAACCACCAATGGTAGACACATGGGAAGTACCATCCATTCAAGTTCAGATGTCTGACGATTGTAATGTCTAAGTGCTTAAAGCATTGCACTTTGAGTGTAAAAATCAAACCCTAAGAGTTAGAATGGGTTTAACACCTTGAAAGTGTCAGTTTTAACACTTTAGTTTTTAGTGTGTTTGTAGCCATTTAAAAACTTTTTCTTTTTTTTTTATTCTCCGAAATTTAGTCAATATTTAAAGTTCGATCATCGTGACTGTGACACTGATCGGTATCTGTATTGGTTTCCACCAACTGAATGCCGTAAAAATTAAAAAGCAAATTAGGGTTGGTACCCGGCAACTAACAGAGATGTCTCGCTGGCAAAGAAGAAAACGCAGCAATGATCCAGTTGAAGAGTGTTTTAGTTCAGTTTTCGTGTAGACTGGTTGTTACATGGGAGGTGTGTGATGAATACAGAACCGCACATATGTTTAAATGGGTAATAAACACGGGAGATAAGGCAGGTTGTACATAGTAAACTGTAGATAAATTTACAGAACCGCACATACGTTTGAATGGGTTAAGAATTATCGCACTTGATTGCTTGGGCTCAGAATATCACTTGAGCCTTCGGCTTTGGCTCAGGATATCACTCGAGCCTTCGGCGTACTTATGAAGCTCGATATTGCGTACACTGTAGTTGTAAATTGTAACAGTTTGATTTTTTGCCGAGTTGGAATTTTGGAAAGTAAACGAGACATCAGCATCACTAAAAAAAAGCTCTAAATTCCAGACAGATGGAATTTCCAACTACTCATGACTTGCCCTCCGAATTTCCAACTATAGGAAATTTTGGCCAGGGGTGGGAGTGCCCCCCCCCCCCCCCCCACACACACACACACCCTGTCGCCACGTCCCTTGTAGTATACATGCAGTTTCTTAGATGTCGGTCTTAATGTTCTCTGTTCAATTTGAATGTACGATTTCTTAGTCTTTGTTTCTTCTACACCAAAAAAATCATAATTGGAGCCTCCACAATACAAATTTCCCCAATGACAAGGGCCGCAGAGCCTTTCTCCAAGGTGACAGAAGAATCCCCGGTCTAACTACAAATGAGGTATTCGAGATGATACTACAGATAACCTAAAACGACGATTACAGTTTTGGGACATAAGTAAACATTCATGTTATCATCATTTTTATAAACAACTAGGCATCAGTTAAAATAAATCATCAAAGTTTTAAATCAATGTAGAACAAAATAAAAATGGGAAAATAAATAAATATAATGACTGAGACTTGAGTAATAGCACCTGACGATAAGAAACTTTGATGACTTAGAATGGATGCGGCATCCGCTTGGGTTCTGCGAATCACTCATTTTCGCTTCGAATCGAATCGGGTCTATTATTAGAATTCGAATCGAATCTCCAATCGAATCAGGACGTCTTGAGATGACCGACTAAGGGAAGGGGGTGCTGGAAACCTGATTTGTACCGACAGTGATGGTTCAAGTCCCGACTGGCAAAATATTCCAACTACATCACCAAGGCATGCCTTCGTCGAAGGCATGCCTTGGTGATGTATTTGGATGATTACCCAGTAAGGATTATAGTTAAAAAGAGAAACGGGTGCGAAAATCATCGGTACTAGGCACTGGTAGCCGCTATAACAACAGCTCATCGTTAATATTGCCTGAAAAACGTTAAATTTTCTTTTACCATTGGTAGTGTCTAGTGAGACAGGATTAGAACGGTTGGCTCAGTAGTAGACTGTTGGACTTCTATGCTAGAGGTCCCGAGTTCGATTCCCGTCCGGGACGACCCGCGTTGTGTCTTTGGGCAAGGCACTTTATCCCGGTTGCCTTCATGGGGGCACGATGGCACTGTGTACAAACGCGTAACGCACGTCGATGGTGCACACGTCTTCAACCGCTGTAACCCTGCTTGAGCGGAGCTTGAACAGAGTTAGTATGCTGAGGAGCTGACAGTTGCTCGTCGATGCTCGGTGGTTCTCTCTGGGTACTCCAGTAGTCCAGCTTCCCCCACCCGTAAAACTGTCACGGTCACGATTAACCGTTGTGCATAAGTATGTGACCTTAAACACCAATAATTAAATAAATAGTGATACAGGAATTAGCATGGCTGGTGGAATGGGTACAGGTGTTGTTTCTGTTTAGATAGAGGAAACACCACTCAGTCTTTATTTTCAATATTATTTATGTACAATTTTCACCAGAACTATACGTATTCAGACGAATATGACTGATGCCAAGCTATATTCTAGTGAAAAGATTCGAATGGAAACGAATCGTGCAGCCGATTCGAATCGAACCGAATCGCGACCTAAGATTCGAAATCGAATCGAATCTCAATGCTTCGCAGGGCTCTAGCATCCACAATAACCTAAACAGAAATCGGACCAACAATATGAATATCCCATGTACACATTGCATGTCCACGACGACTAACCACACCTCTCTATGCTCGGCATAGTAGTTACATTTTCGCGTGACAGCTTCGGTGCCATTACACAAAACTGCAAGGCAGAAGCACCGTGGGCTTAAACGACGACACTGTGTTGTCATTCACATACAGATCAGTCGCGCCCCGAAAGATGAAGAGTACATATAGAATATATACCCATAGTAGCTTGGTGTACCAAATGTTCACCACAACTGTTGAAGTGGTGTTAACCGCGAGCCTTTGGCGCGCGGTTAACACCACTTCACCACGAGTGGTGAACATGTGGTACACCAAACTACTTTGGGTATATTTTATTTATACCATGATAGTCAGATTGTTAAGAGTCGCTTTTATTTTTTTTCTCGATTGCACTGAGCAGCAGTCATACATACGTGCGAATTTGTTTCTGTTTACATGAGCATGTGTGTGCGGAAGCCTATTTTCGCTGTCAATTTTATCACCGAAACGAAACAGAAAAAGAAACAGGGCCTTTTTCATTTTAATAACATAATAACATACTATTTCGAGTTATGGATGCTTTATTAACATACGATAGTGCATGCTTGTTAATTTTTGGTGTCTTATGGGGTAAACTCATTTAAAAACATAATAAATAATTGCCACTTTCACAAGTTTAGACAAGTCCGCATTCAGTTCGACGTCACCAAAGGTCAACATGGATGTGGTTCCACTGTTGATGTAAATTTTAACTTTTGAAATTCCATTGCTGGCGTGTTCACCACGGTTGGTGTGTAAAGCTAAAATTTATGCCATGGGCTTTTCATATATAGTAAATAGGTAAACATGGTATAAATTCTTTCTAATATACACCTGGAAATTAATAAAGTACTGCCTGTTTTTTTTTTTCGCAGTGGTGTTAATAGAAACTGTCATTACTTTCATGCTATCTTTTAGGTGGCTAAAAGTGATTGTTTGCGGAAAGAATGATCTGTTGACAAACGAAAGACAACACAATGATTAAAAGACGCAGTATTTTAATGGCACTGATTACACATATCTTTCACAAATGCTTTTGATGGCAAAATGTTCTCTTGACAAGTATGGTGCTGGGACTGTCCAATGATGAAACAATGCCGGTAATTTCTGACAAAAAAAACCGTAACTTGTGATCTCTTGAACCCAATAGCAGTGTCTGACGTTAGTAGCGAGTGTATTCAACACGTGCCCGGATGGCAGCCTGAACCCTCCTCCCAATGCTACCAGTGAGCCTTCTGGTGCGGTCCGGAGGCACCTGTTGCCACTCGTCATGTAATGCAGCTTCCAGTATTTCTATGCCTCCAAACTCGCATGCGATCATCTATATTGTGAAGAAAGAACCTACTCTCGTCTGACCAATGGACTCTCCTCCACGTCCTCAGATTCCAATGTTGTCGTGCCATACATCACTCCAAAAGTCGTCTTTGATGCTTATCGGACAGGACTGGACGCTTGATGAACCTTGTGGACCTCATACTCAGGTCTTTGAGACTATTTCGGACAGTTCTGTTGCACAAGCGCCTGTTGGGAAGCCAAAGTCGTTTCAAAACCCAACTTGATGCAAAGGGTTCACGCCTAACGAGGTGTGCCAGACTCCGACCTTCCCGACGAAAGGTCTTTCGGGGTTGTCCAGGCCTTGGTCGGTTTTTACCATCGTTGGTTTGCTGATTTTTTTGGGCAAGTCTGCTGATGACAGAATGACTAGAGCCAAGTTGCCTTCCAATAGCTTTGAATGACATGCCTGTTGCATGCAAACCAAAGATTTACCTCCTTAGTGCCTCTGACAGTCTCCTTGCCATGATAAAAGAAGTGACAAATTTTCTTGTTTATACCCAGATATTGCATGTGGATGATAGTGTTTTTTGTGACATACGTGGGTAGTATGCTTCACGTGGACGAGGGGATGTGTTTGGCGTACGCTATCAACCAGAAATATCATGTTTCACGAGATGAAATGTACTGCGAGACATAGCAATCATTAAAACATAATAATCAGTAACAGCAACTCCACTGTCATGTAACATTTCAGGGGGTCGCTTAATTAAGTTTCAGGTGTATATAAGAATAACATGAGTTTGGAGGGCGTTACGGTTTATTAACGACCCGAGAGGAACGAATAACAGCTCGAGGGTTTGTTACTGAACCGAGACGTTAATAAGCCAGATGGCTGTTATTCAGTCTTCGGGGCCGTCAGTAAGCCAGAAGGCCAGACAGAATTATGTTATTACTATTATTAGTACGACCGGAAGCTGGAGGCGGGCCGTTAATGAATTTTGTTTTTATTAACGGCGCACCGACCGCTTCCGGTTGCATGATCCACAAAAGTTACTGAGTTTTACCGACCCACTAAACTCCGTTAAAGTATTAGAGAACGCCCTCTAAAGTGATACTAAAGCATATTAAAGAAGGGAGGCCCAACTTTCTGCTCAGGGTAGTTCGGGCATATTTTCCGAACTTTATGAGCTTCACGGCTAACGGGTTTACTCGCATATTAGAAACACAACCAAAACCTTGCAATCGCGAGATATTTATAAATCTTTCTCTGTTCGCGTGAACTTTTGTTCTACAGCACAAGCTTGAAGTAACAAGACTTCCGCCCACGAGACTTGACGCGACGCGAGAGACACTAACGATGCAACACTTGTTTACATTTATAACCCTTTGTACATTCAACTACAGCACAGCGCAAGCCCCTGCAAGCTGCGCATTGACGTATATCCAAGATATCATCTTTTGAACTTAGTTTAACCCCTGACCTAACGTAACGACAAAACCGGCCAGCGCTATTCTCAAAAATTGCCAATTAATTTTCATTATTTTTTCATTTTTTGTCGAGCTCGTTCCAACAAGGGGTCATAACCTATGTTTTTGAGACAAAAAATGAAAAAAATTAGTTATTCAAGAATTATTTTTGCAAGTGTCGTCTGCTTCTCAGGTTTGGTAAAGGGTTAATGTGCATCATGGAAGTTTTAATCAAGATTACAAATTACGGTTAAATATCGTCCCTTCAGACTCAGAGCATAAAGATGCCAACTGAAATCTAATGAGATCTACAGAAACCCCGCGCTCAGACAAAACGGAATAAAATATGTCTTATTCTTTTGTATTCTTGAAAACTATTGTTAGCTTCAACTTGATGAATGTCTGGAAGGAAGTGGGTATTTTTGTTGCTATTGCATTCAACATTTTGTTCCAACTGGAGGCATTTGCATTATAATAATTGAAATAATTATGAACTGAACATCGTTGGAAGTGTATGACAACGGATAAAAGCCGTTTGCATTTTTGTGACAAAACGTCTTTACGAAAATGGCACAAGGAAGTCTGCCACCGGAAACTCATTTTCCTGAATGTTGTTAAAGAGACAGATTACTTGTGTAGAGAAAATAAGCCTATCATATGTCTAGACCTTCTGTGTGTACAATTGTCTTGACCGGATTAATTCGTCATTTAACACGAGAAGACTACACATGCAAAAGAATTTCTGAGACACTAAAGATTTTTGCCTGAAAAACATAGCCGATGACCAGGGGAGCCGAAAGCACTTCAGGGCAGGGGGGTCAGACCCCAGGAAAGGGAATTTACTCGCACTAGCAGCCCGCCATGACATCTGAAGCATGCATGTCTCGAATGCCGAAGGTCTGAGATGGGGAAGTCTGAGAGGTGGTGCCCCCTCCAGATTGAAGGGGAGGGAGCACCTCCTCCCAAACTCCCTCAACTCGCCCATTGTATTTTGAAAGCTCCCTGAGAATAAATCATTGAAAAACATTGAGTGAAAAACCTGGGAAGGGCACTGTCTACCCCACTTAGACTGAAGGCAGAGAGGACAACTGCCCCATTTGCCCCCATGCTTCCAGCGTCCCTGCCGTGACCCAGCTCGTTCCAACGAAGTGTCATAAGGTTTGTTTTGAGGCCTCATGAACACGTTCAAAAGAGTTATTCTTTATAATCGACCCACAAAGTATCAACTCTTTTACGTAATACTTGGAATTCTTGGGATAAAGTCCTTAAAGAGAAAATAAGTGAGACTGGTTCCTTGTAGTAAGCCTTGAGGACGAGATCTATGGACCTCGGTAACTAGAGGTACTTGGAACATTTTGACATTTTGTCCAGGTTGCCCTTCCAAGTATGCTTGCCCCACCCCACCTGCCCTTCGAACCTTCCAGCGTTCCCAAGGGAGCTGAAAAAAATTTGCTTGCGTTGTCTCTACAGCTTATTTCAGTTGGTCTTACGTGCATGAAAATAAAGAACTTTTCCCCTCCATCGGCAATTTTACGAGGGCTGGCTTTGTGGGGATTGAAGGAATGATTTCGCTACCCATCTCGTCCACCAGGATTAAGTTCAGAACTAGAGATAATTCTCAGTTCGTGAGTTAGAATTGAAGTAGGAGTGTGTTATCCCTCTCGTCCACGCGGTCTAAGTTCGGACCTGGAGATAATTCTCAGTTCGCGAGTTAGAACTGAAGTATGAGTGTGGATTAACCCTTTTACTGCCACGACCACCTAAGCAATATACGGAGGACCTCTATGTACGCCTGTATGGGAGGAAGTTTAATAAGATTTATGACATACTTGAAACTCTATCATCTGATTAATTGTTGGAAAGGGCTCTCTGAGCCCTTTCCATCAATTAAGCAGATGGTAAGTTTGATCTGTGCCTACCAGAACGTACAGATAATCATCATAGAATATGTGACTATAGTCGCTTTTCGGCAGCGAAAGTGTTAATTGCTTCGGCTGCTTTGGCAGAAAAGTGCTGGTTCGGTGGTAAAGAATTAATATTATTTGTATATGCTTCACGATCTGGAAGAGGCAAGTGTCATTTTCGCGAATTTCTTATGTTGTATTAGAGGGTACATGAAATTGGGGTAAAATAATTACAAATGAAGGGAAGTAGGGGCGTCGCGATGATGACCGAGGGGAGGGGGTGTAAACGTGATTTGTCCCGACTGTGACGGCTCACGTCCTGACTGACTAATATTGCAGCTACATCATCAAGACATGCCTTAGTCGAAGGCCTGCCTTGATGATATAGTTGCAATATTGTTCAATTGCAGTGCCGGGGAGAGGAAATTCGTGCCCCAGGGTTAATTCTGTGACGGGTCCTCTTTCGGAAATGTCGGCATACTGATACATATGTCGAAGGGGTGGGGGCGTGGCATTCTCCCCCAAGAAAATTTTGAAATCAGTTATTAAATGGATACTTCTGGCGGCTTTGGGAATGAAAAATCACGTAATATTTTGGCCGTCAAAATGATGTTTTTTTAACCCTTTACCTAACGTGAAAAGCAGACGACACTTGCAAAAAAAAATCTTGAATAACTAATTTTTTTCATTTTTTGTCTCAAAAACATAGGTTATGACCCCTCGTTGGAACGAGCTCGTCGAGCTCGTTCCAACGAGGGGTCATAACCTATGTTTTTGAGACAAAAAATTAAAAAAATAGTGAAAATTAATTGGCGATTTTTGAGAATAGCGCTGGCCGGTTTTGGCCGTTACGTTGGGTAAAGGTTTAACAGCATCATACTTATTGAGGAGCTCCATTCCTTCTTTACATGAGTGGCAACTAGTATTCCAATACGACGAGCAACTTATCTTGCTGGTTCTCGTTCGGCCCAAGCTTGGCACAGGAGTCAGAACTCCGGGTGGGGAGGTGGGACAGGCCTGACTCAAGAACTCCTGGGCCAAGCCCGGGCCCCCAAAGTTCCGGGCCTCGCGGTTACTACCACGGGCCCCAACCCTCTACCCGGCCCTGTTCAGTTGGTATTATATTTAAAAAGCTGACTTCTTGGACATTTATTAATGAATAAATAAAATATACCTGTAGTTCTCGTGACGTCACTTCTTATTTAATTAACACGTACCGTAACGGCAGGTGTGTGGCTAGAGGTTTCCGACTGGTTGTTTAGGGTAGTAAATTTCGAACTAGGGGGAGGGACCGGGAGGGGGAAAGCCCCCTCCCTGGCCCTCCTCCTAGTTGGATATTCACTACCGAGAAACATTTTGAAAATGAAGCCATAAAGGGGGGCATAAAATTGATTCTAGTTGCTGAAATGCCAACACATTTATGATAGAATTATCAGGTTGTTATTATTTGGTATTATTCTGGGAACTTGATATGTGTTAGCCAAATACTCAAGCTGAGAACTTTGAGCAATTCACACGGTCCTAACATTAAATCAGATCTTATGCAGGAATGATCAAATTTCGATGTTTCATCATTTTGTAACTGTGAATGATGGAATTAACTCAGGATAACGATTTTACATGTTGTGATTTTCTTGAAGTGCATTTCCAGGATTTTTTTTATTACGATAAGTAAATGTACTATAGAAATATCGTAACGACTGACATCATGTATATACTTATGAAGCTCGATATTGCGTGTACACTGTAGTTGTAAATAGTAACAGGTAGAATTTGCAGATTTGAAACCGAGATGGGATTTTGGGAAGTAAAGGAGACATCAACATCAACAGAAGCTCTAAAATCCAGATAGATGGAATTTCCAACTACTCGTGACTTGCCCTCCGAATTTCCAACTTTAGGAATTTTGGCCAGGATTGGGGGAGGGGCAAAGACCACCCACCCACCCTCGCCGCCATGTCCGTGTGTAACGGTACTCCAAATTCGTCATGTCCAACAGTCCGAATGGGGTACTGCAGATAAGAATTTGTGTGTGATACAAGTCTAGTCTTTATCACAGAATAAATAAACAAATAAAACAAATAAAACAAAAGATAAAAATAATGTTTATTACAATTTGTGGAAAATGTTTAGCCGCAGCGAAGCATAACCATCAACTGAAGCTGGCGAACAGTAGCTACAGTCCGTGGAGAGTGGATTGTAACTAAATCACACACGGAGTGAAGTTATCACCCACACTATAACTTTCAAATTTTATACATCTGGACAAAAAACACAAGCAATGTTTCAGCCAATGGACCTCCGGGTTTAACTCGGAGGTCCATTGGTTGAAACTTTGCTTGTGCTTGTTATGCTTTGCAACAAATTTGCAATTATTGCTCGGGTGGAATCTCCACTCTGCGGGTGATTTAGTGATAATACACTCTCCACGTACTGTATGTGTATCTACATATGAGTATCGAGAACACATTGTACTTACTAGGGGTTCCATAGTAAACATAATTGACTAGGGAATCCAGAGCTGAATCAAAATCCAATCTAAATATCGAATATTCTATACTGGTTACCAGGGAACTCCATAGTTAAACCAGTTAAACTTTTTCACTAGGGAATCCATAGTGAATGTCAAACTATTTACTCCACGCCCTAGGGTCCTCCGTAGGGAGCGCTCTAAAAAGCTGATATACCAACACACTGTAGTTCTGACTACTAGGGAACTCCGTAGTTAAACCAGCTAAACCCTTTTCACTAGGGAATCCAGAGTGAATGTCCAAACATTTCGTCTACACCCTAGGGTCCTCCATTGGAAGTTCACTAAAACATATATACCAATACACTGTTATCACCTAGCCCACATACTACTCTATAGGGGTCCTTTAGGAGAGTATCCATATGAAATTTAATTGCAGCTAGTATTGAAATGGTTAACCGGATAACCGGTTTGAAACCGCTTACCTACCTTACCGATTTAAAAAAAACGTTAGCCGTTTATCCGAGATATCGATAATGATCGTCATTCCATGTTTAAAACGTAGTAAATCTGCCGCTTCACCTTTGGGATAGAATACACCTCGAAGCAGCGCTGTATATATTGAGAAATAATCGACTTTGGCGCTCAAGACTTCGTTAATGATCGTCAATTTCCGCGAGTTCTGAGTAACCGCAGAAACTATTCCGTAGTATGTATACAAACGAACGTTGTCGAGTACTCCACAACGTTCGTTTGTATACACACTACGCAATAGTTTCGAAGAATACTACTTTCCAATTCCTATAGTTTTGATCCCAGATTCGGTGGAATAATGGCAACGGTTAACCGGATATTATCCGGTTATAGCTCTCGGTTAGTCGGTTGTGAAAATGAGCCAACCGTTTCAGCCCGTATTGCAGCCACTGCTCGCCAGCCTCACAAAAACTTTTTTTCTCGACGCTACAGATACATGGATTCGTACACCGATGAAAGTGCATGATTATTAGGAAGGTGGAATTTGGTAACTTAAGCACCAACCCTGGCGGAAAGGTCCCAACTAGAAAAATTGGTAAAGAAAGTTTTACCCACCAAAAGTACGATACCAGATAATTGTCAGGTAAAGTACTGGACGTGCAAATCAACATTTAGTACAAGAACCATTTTACCATAGCATTTGCTAAACTGAAGCAAATTTGCCAAGATATGCACAGGCGAAGTTTAAATTTATCAGTTTACGAGATAGGAAGAGTTCCTAACAGAGTTGCAAAGGGTTAACCTGGCAAAATATTTGTTCCATTCTCACATTTATAATAGGCCACAAAAGCCCTTATTTAAATCAACATGGACTTCAAATAAACGTTTAATCTAAAATCACTCTATTTTTATCATCGATGACTTCCAAATAGAGGACATCCGTCTAAAATGGTCCAATAGATTTATAAAGATACAGGAAGATGGTACTCTAAACAACTGTTGTTACTGTCTCCTTTGATAAGAATATCCCATCGGGCATATGACCTTATAGTTGTATCTCAATATTCGTACAATCGCAATAGCTCACCCTTGTTCCTACTGACTGTGTTTGCAAATTGTTCAACCCCACTCGATCCGAAATCCATACATTGCTTTTCGTGAAGGAAAACGTAGCATTTGACCAGTTGTTGAACACAGGAATGGACAGAGCCTGGTCAAGAAGTTCCCTGAATAAAATAACCCTGCCCAATGACAAAACAATACCCACTTGACTTTTGACAAATAGAGGTTTGGGTCCATTAGTTATACACGCCATTAGCCATACACTTTAAAAGTGTCACTATCATAATCAAATGTCTTTGGTCTTCCGCTGATTTGTCGCGGTGATAGTAGCTTTCGGTAGCGAAAGTGTTAATTTCTTGAAAGCAAGAGGTAACTTTGGCAGAAAAGTGCTGGTTCGGTGGTAAAAATTTAATATTATTTGTATATGCTTCACGATCTGGAAAAGGCAAGTGTCATTTTGTTTGAACGAATTTCTTATGTTGTATTAGAGGGTACATGAAATTGGGGTAAAATAATTACAAATGAAGAAACAGGGGCGTCGCGATGATGACCGAGGGGAGGGGGTGTAAACGTGATTTGTCCCGACTGTGACGGCTCACGTCCTGGTTGACTAATATTGCAACTGCATCATCAAGGCATGCCTTCGTCGAAGGCATGCCTTGATGATATAGTTGCAATATTGATCGCTTTCCCGATCTCCTCAACTATAAAATTTGCCTTTTACCTCATATCATTCCCCATCCTACATCAACCCAGTCCACCGCCATGTTATTACTTCACCACTCTCCTTCCTAATATACCAGCATTCAGTCAAAAAATGTTTCATAATCCACCCATTTGCGCTTTCCCGATCTCCTCAACTATAAAATTTGCCTTTCACCTCATATCATTCCCCATCCACTTATCCTTCCTATTTCCATTATTCCCTAAGGGAACTTGTCCTACTAGGTAAATATTTGAAGAATTCCAAAGTGACATGTTACAGGGTTTCCCGTTACTCCTAGGTTGCACATTTGGCACACTCTTTCCTCGCCTTTCCTGATTCTCTCCCTCGCCGCAGGGAAAGGTCACAAGACATACACTTTGGGGGTGATTTTAACAGTGTTAACAAACTGTGTCGTCTTGACACACAGTGGTAAATTATTCACTAAACTTATAAAAAAAAATTTTTTTTTAATTTAAAAAATCTGAATTTGTTTCATAAGAGCAATGTTTTGTTTGCTTCTTTTGATCTCTCTCATTTCGTTTCTCTTCTGTTTGATCTCTCTGGATAGGGTTGGATTGTCATTCGTTGAATTAATACGAGTATAATCAAAAGACAAACATCTTTGTTTTATAAAATCTCCATCATTAGGTCATCATTGGGTGGCCTTTTTTTATTTTTGAAGTTAAAACATTTGGGTTTCAAATTGGTTGATAATTTTGTTTTATAACAAAATAAATTGAAATCATGTTATTCATCAGATAGTTGCATCTAAGCACTTAATTCTACGAACTGCACCTCAGAAGAAATCAGCGTTAAATCAGCATTAAATTAACTAGCATTCCCTTTTGGGGTCTGTCGGTGGCCGTGTGGTGTGCGTGGTTCAGTATAGTTTCGCTAGGCGGTGGGTGCCGAAGGAAAATCTCTCGGCATGGGTTTGAACCCCCCGCCATGCCAATGTAAATGAAATCATGTTGCATGGGGGGAATGTTTTCGTTTCAAATCAAGCTTTGTGCACCCCATACCAATACAATCTTGTAGAAATAATGCCTCTTGTGGCATTTTAGTTCTTTAAATCTACATGAAAATGGTCTTTCAGACCATTTTCATGTAAAATTAAAAGAAGTAAAAAATTGTAGTTGAAGTTCTGAAAACCGAAATTGGACAAAAAGCTGAAAAATCGCTCATCTGATTTTTACGAAGTATATGTATAGGTCACTGTTGTTCAAGATGAGGTCGCGGTCGCTGGAGCTTAGGGGTGGGGGGGGGGGGGGACTGGGAAAGACTATGAAAAGGAGTGCCAAATGTGTAATTTAGGCGCCGTGGAAACTCTGGAACACTTTCTATTAGAATGTCAAAGATACCAGTCTAACAGAATAAGATTCACTGGGATTATGATGGAGAAGTGGGATGGGAGAATGAAGGTCATGTGGTTAGTGGGTAACACAAGGGAGAGTGCTAGTATGCTTACCGGAGAGATTGCGAAGAATGGGGTACGGGATGTCATTAAACAGTTCGTCTCGAAGTGTTGGGAGGAGAGAAGAGCCGTGAGGATAAGGAGGCATTTGGGAGAACAGGGCTAATCAAGGCCTTCTCACCTGAGAACCACGTCAAATCAGCGACCGGCCAAAGTGTTATTATTATTATTATTATTATTATTATTATTATTATTATTATTATTATTATTATTATTATTATTATTAGTCTTAGTACCTTCCAGTAAATGAATGAAATTAACAGGCCTTTTAACTCTTAGAAGCCGGGGAATCAGAATGAATTTATTGAACATGACATACCACGAAAAACTTATAGTAAAGCAGGTGCTTCTAGTCAAGTGTCGTCTGCTTATTCGGCAGACGACACTTGACGAGAAGCACCTGCTCAGTGTTTAATTCCCCCCCAGCCCAAAGATAGCCGAACCGTCATATCCAGATTACCTGCCGTATTACATAACAGGCAAGAAAGCTCGACTCCCGTCTTCTAAGAGTTAATTAGTCCAATTAGCAAATTACGGATCCATCTTATTGTGGTCCGTTGAGCTAGAAAAACTCTCTTCTTGTCACAGGACTTCACAGATATTATTGGTTCTCCTGTCTGAGGTAAAGTTTAGTCGAGAAAATGTCTTAGTTTATCGGTATCAAATCAAAAATCCTATTTAAATGGAAATTACGCACAACGTTTATTAGGAAACGTCACAGACTATATTAGATCTCAATCTATGAGAGCATGTCTATAGAGAGTTCGTCATTGAAAAACTGTCTGAGTCACTGTCGACGCCGACTACTTTAATTGGCGAACACGGTGGTTTTTAAACTGAACTATCTGTTGCATTGTTTTTGAGTCTACAGGTAGGACCTAAACTATATTGTCATCGTGGAAACTTGACAAAACTACATATAGCCAGCCAGGCATGTCAACCGGTACCTATACCAGTATCGGTACAGCCGGTTCCCTCATGCTCCAACCGGCGCCGGTACTGATCTTTTGTCCCGCCGGTACCGGAACAAAATTATTTTATGGGGAAATTAGAACCAATTTGAACTTACCCTGACCCTTCCAATGGTGTTGTATGTCCAAATTATGAAGATTCTCTGGTCCATCTCCATGGTTGCGCGTAATTGGAATCCGAAAATGGATGACTACCTCGAAACGTTTTGGGAGTTTTTCACGAGAAATTAGATGACCAGTCGTGTAATAATTTAAATTATTTTATTTTCATTCGTTTTTCTTCCCCAAAAACAAATCGTATTCCCACTCACACTCGCCAAAAATGGTATTCCGCACCCAGCATAGTATTCCACTCTCAGCGATTTGGGAAAACAAATAAGGTGAAAATAAAGTAAAAATAAATAAAGTAAATACAAAAGTTTATTGCTCCGATTCGAGTACGATTTTATCCTCTCGTAGGCCGCGCGGATTATTTCACACGGCTAACGCCTCGTGAAATAATTCTCCACGCGCCCCACTCGAGGATAAAAACGTACTCGAACTATTGTATATTTAATTATCTGTCACTCTATCTCGGAACACGAATACGGGATGGGCGTGTTAAGTTATATGAAGTGTAGCAGTTCACAGAAAAACTTAACACACACATCCTACATTCATACTACGTTAAAGTGACAGATAATTAATTTCAATTCTTACAATTTAATGTGGAGTAATGGCTTGCATTATAATGTACCATAAGGTGGTCTAAATCTCCGTCATCTTTACGTGGTGATTTCAAACTATGACGCATGTTACGGACTCTCAATCGATCGCGTCAGCTATTGCGCAGACATCTGTTTTATTGGTTTCAAGATAGCCTTATGCACGTCTTCTCGAATTGTCAAGAAGAAAATAAGTCGGAATAGCGACCGTGAATACTAGTTTGTAATATTAATTTATGTGTATATTAATGAATACGCCAAGAAGTTACACAAGAATACACAAGAAGCCATGTATTTGCATTTTCAAGTATTTTAAATTCCTAGCTTTGTTCTTGGATACACCTGAAGCATATCTGGCCACGAGTTGTTCTCGTGAAATATTATTTTATTATCAGTTCTGGTACCAATACGGTACCAGATTTTCAGGGAATGTGAATGCCTGCAATCAACTATGTTACCAACATTCATATTATTTTTCGTGCTCTATGCACCATAACCTTCATTTCGATGAATAATTTGTGTATATTTATTTGGAATTTATGCAGTTTCATAGTACATTGCTTTCCCTACTTACATAGCAACTAAACCCATTGAAAACGAAAGCCCATATTTACGGCGCAGCGTCATGATACATCCCATTTCCACGAGGTAAATGACTATTTAGTATTTCTGGGGTAGACCAACTAATATTTTCAACGTGCAGCCCGCGGGCTGCACGTTGAAAATATTTATTGATCTACCCCGAAATAATGAATAAAGACGTTTCCAATTAATACAGTTGAACTTACATGGGAGATTCCACCATGATCTAAAGGGTTAATATTTCGCTACCTGATGTTTTATGCAAAGTGGCAGCCAATGGGGAGACCACCCAAAGTGTGCATCTCTTGGGGCAACAAAATGTCAAAATATTTTTTTTATAAAAAGCCATGGAGTCCAAATGTCTCTGTGCAACCACACAAAAAATACTTAGCGATGCATGGGAATAAGGCGGAACCTTAGGTTGTCCCGGGACGGCAATCTCTTCTTATCTGCCACCGTTTTATTTATGTTATTGGAGATTGCTTTCGTAATGAGGTGTGATACTCATCATATTCGTCATATTGGATTGATATTGGAGATCCATGCAATTGCTTCTCAATGAATCTCTCATCCGTTATAGGTACCTGATGATGTCTTCTCAAGATCAGCAAGATACACAACATTGTGTTTCTATGACGATATAGTAAAATTATCTTCCATAATAAGATGGTATTAACAGTTTACCAACGAATTCGAATTTCACTCAACAATTTGTATGAAAGGTCTGAGAACTTCTTTTTCATCTGTTCAGGTATCTTTCTACAGGAATAAGCCCATGGCCTCTCCTTAGGACAGCACTGAAAATGGATTAACCCTTTACCCAACGTAACGACCAAAACCGGCCAGCGCTATTCACAAAAATCGCCAATTAATTTTCATTATTGTTTTCATTTTTTGTCTCAAAAACATAGGTTATGACCCCTCTTTGGAACGAGCTCGTTCCAAAGAGAGGTCATATTTTTTTTTTTGGGGGGGGGGGGGGCAAAAAATGAAAAATATGGGTTATTCAAGAATTTTATTTGCAAGTGTCGTCTGCTTTTCATATTAGGTAAAGGGTTCATATAGGCAGGTAGGGGAATTAAATGCTGACTGAAATAAGTTTAGTACCTTTCTCTCAGAGGACGTACCAAATTTGCCTCACTAGAGTGGTTTGTTTTTTAGGGTCCTAATCAACCCCATTTCCAAGCTCATATAGGAAGTGAGGTAAAATATTCTCCAAGGGGTTGTTGAACTTGCCCATGTCCATGGGAAGGAGATATTCCACCCCCACCATCATGCTCCTCAACTCTGAGATATCCGTTTCGTGTGTTGCCGTGACGAGCACGAAAATATCATGCACCCGCCTGTCATTTGGTATCACGGAACTAAATATTTTCCCACAGGCCATCATTATAACGTTCAGGCTAAAAAAAATGACCACATCACTTTACTTTTTGGCATTCAAATATCTTTATCAAGTATTGCCCTTCAGACAACTTTTTCTGACCCCAAAACAGGGGGTCATGTAACAAATAAGAGAGAAAAACTGGCAGGAAGGGAAGTACCGGTCACATGCACATATTTTTCAGGGAATTCCCAACAAAAACACATCAAAAGTTAATTGTATATTTTTAGGTCCAAAAGTCATCAAATCACCCTCTTTATTTATCTGGAATATTCAACAATAATGCAAGATATCAGTAGAATGTTTCAAACGTTTATTGAAACAATATCTTTTCCCAAGACTGCTTATTTTTAGAGATTGCATCATTTCCGATTTCAAGGTGGGTAACTCTAGTTCAAATATTTAGCTCAGTGATACCATTTAGCCTGGCGACCCCACTTCATTCATTTAGGCTGGTTATGCTTCTTTTGTGATTATTTCAGCAGTTACAGCCTGTGCTCTAATGTTGTCAAATTTCCAGCTCGTCGTGCTCGTTCCAATGAGGGGGGGGGGGGGGGGGGGCACAAACTATGTGATTGAGGCAATAAAATCAAGTGTCGTGATCAATCCGTGTTGGGTAAAGTGTTATAACCGTCTTTGAGTGAATGTTATTATTTTGAGAGCGGGAGAATCGTCCTCGTTTCCACTTTGCTTGTTTCGCAGTGAACATGCTCGACAGCACTCTAGTTTAGCCCAAGGCTTCAAAGTTTGTCAAACCAAGCATTTTAAGGTTGATTTTGATGGTCATCCCGTGTGTTCATCTCTGGTGGCTGGTAAGAAACTTGCAGGACCGTGGTTCTTCCTTCTGTTTCTTTGTATGTGTTTTTTATTTCTTTTTCTTTAACCCTTTACCCAACGTAACGGCCAAAACCGGCCAGCGCTATTCTAAAAAATCTCCAATTAATTTTCATTATTTTTTTCATTTTTTGTCTCAAAAACATAGGTTATGACCCCTCATTGGAACGAGCTCGTCGAGCTCGTTCCAATGAGGGGTCATAACCTATGTTTTTGAGACAAAAAATGAAAAAAATTAGTTATTCAAGAATTTATTTGGCAAGTGTCGTCTGCTTTTCAGGTTAGGTAAAGGGTTAAGGTCTTCCTGTTTCGCGCGTAGTAAGTTTTTGAGACTTCTATCCTGCTTTTTGTTGCCTCGCCTTCACTTATTTGTCGTTCATAGCTTCAGCGTGGGACTTCCTCATTCATCTGGAAATACTGCGTGAAATAAAAATGTGCTAGTTGGTGAGAAGATAATCCAAGAAACAAATGGTCCAAAATATCAATGGCACTTCAATCCAACGGCCCTATGAGACACTGAAATTAAACAGTTTCTTTATCCCTTCCTCATTCATCTGGAAATACTGTGTGAAATATGCTAGTTGGTGAGAAGGTAATCCAAGAAACAAATGGTTCAAAATATCAGTGGCACTTCAATCCAACGGTCCTATGAGACACTGAAATTAAACAGTTTCTTTATCCCATCTGCAAGTCGTTCTCAGTGCTGTCCGCAAAAAGTACCATTCAAACTTTTATAATTTTTTTAAATAAATGTTTGCCAAAAAATACAGCTAATGGCCCTTTTTGAGTGAGCTCGTTCCAACGGGGGCCTTAAGCTGTGGTTTTTAAGACAATAAATGAAAACAGTCAGTTGTTCAAGACTTTTTTGCAAAGTGTCGTCTGCTGTTAGTGTTTCGTGAAAGCCTAATAGCGTTGTTTCTGACGAGATCACTCAAGGGCATGTAATTCCTTTCCACGTCAAGGACAGAATAATTATTATTATCGACAAAGGTTTACTTCCTTTCTCATCTTTGGCAAAAAAAATATTCATCAATTAAGGTTATTTTTGGTACCAAAATGCATTATGACGAGCCCTGTCCTTGACGAGAATACATAATTCGCTGTCAGCATTATAAAAATCTAAAATAAATGAGGCAGTTTTACCGGAAACTGAACCACAAATAATTATTTTGAAAGCACCGACTTCATCGATACCGAAATAATAAGGATTACAGAACACCTGTACCAATTACTTCTTTTTTCACAAGAACAATCAATAAAAAATTGACTTTGTATACCCAATGGTATTCATCTATCACCAAGTAATTAATACACTTGCAGATCGACTGTAAGTCTTGTCAGATTTTAAGCTATGGGTGTATTTGTATCGTATGATCTCGGTAATACACACAAACACAATTGTTCGAAATGACATATTCTTCGTACCACCGATTACAAGGTTCTGTAGGTTTGAAAGTAAACTCGGAGAGAGATCTGAAGAGATCTTCCTAATGCAACGATGGCAGGTTCAATAAAGGGACGGCAATAGCTACCAAACAAACATTTCAAAGTTTATTGTATCCGTTCGTGGCTTATGAGATCGTATTAAATTCCTCATACTGACAGTCATTCTGGACGACAAAGAATGATACCTTTGTGTTCAGTAAAAGACCTATAATAAATGTATACACCGAAGGTGTCACTTGTTTGAGAAGCTCCACAATGGGGATTTCATGTTTATAAAACTCATAGGAAACATTAATAAATACGTCTTTATTTGATTCACTGGAGCAATCATGTGTTACCGTAATGTGCATATCTTTAGAGGACTCGTGGAGAGGTGCCAGTGAATATCTATTTTTTCCATTACGGTTTTTAACTCTATATTCGGCGTGTCAGTTAAATCCTTGTTGCTAACTATAATTTGTGACCATCAAGATGATGGAAAAGTGAATTTTCATACATGCATGTAGCTGGAGACACAGACGGAGCAATGTACCGAAGATGGAAACAAGCATGTGAAGCCCACCAATTAAAGGTAGTACAAAATAGTTAGCTCCCATTACAACTGATAAGTGAGCACTTGTGGATCTCTCTGGTTGTTGATTATACCTTCAAATACAATTTTCAGCCAGTCTTAATGGAACTTTAATGAAAATAATTTTAACCCATTCTAGATAGGGAGTAGATTGCACTTTTGCCTGCCCGTTATCACTTTGAACTCCAGTGGTATCTTCCATTGCAGTTCAATGGCAGCAATTAGAAGAGTCCATATTCATTATTTGGGGTAGACCAATCAATATTTTCAACGTGCAGCCTGCGTGTGTCCTTAACACTTTACCTAACGTAACGGCCAAAACCGGCCAGCTAAGCGCTATTCTCAAAAATCGCCAATTAATTTTCATTATTTTTTTCATTTTTTGTCTCAAAAACATAGGTTATGACCCTTCGTTGGAACGAGCTCGTTCCAACGAGGGGTCATAACCTATGTTTTTGAGACAAAAAATGAAAAAAAATTAGTTATTCAAGAATTATTTTTGCAAGTGTCGTCTGCTTTTCAGGTTAGGTAAAGGGTTAAACACCATTAAATTAATAAATATTACCGCACGATCATGTTCAGCGACTGAGACAGTTCGCCGCCACATTTTCTCTTCTCTTAATCGCCTCGATGTTGAAACTGTAATTCTGGAGAAGAATCGACCATCTCATGATCCTACCGCGCTCAACCTTACACTTTTGAATGTAGAGCAGGGACCCATGGTCGGTGTGCAATACAAACTCGCAGCCGTACAAAATGTTTTGGAATTGTTGTACGGCGAAAACAATCGCGAGACACTTCCTCCCCGTAACTGAATAGTTTCGCTCCCTCTTTAGTGACTTCTTGCTGGCATTCACCACAGGTAACCGTCTATCGATGTACTCCTGTAGCGACACAGCCCCACTCCTGTGTTCGATGCGTTGGTCTGTATCATGCAGGAACGGTCTTTGGACAATTTTAACTCATGGGACTCTAGAAACTGCTCGGCCACCTTGATCATATCATTTACGTTATCCGGTTTCATTTCTTTAACAAAAATGGCCATTTCCGGAGAGCACGCCGACTGTTCCCGAGCGATCTGATCTCTCAGATATTGAGATGACCCATCAAGCTCTTCTAGCTCGACCCAGGGGTCGAGGTATCTCGAATCTCGCCAGATTTTCACTCTTTTCAGGCTTACACTCTCTGAACTTAATCCTGAAACCATCCTCGATGAGATTTTACCATTTGAGAATAACCTTTTTTCAACTCGCCATAGTCGTGGGTTAGGTCGGGAGGGGGGGGGGGGTGGTAGTTTAGTCAGACCTCAATATTTCCCTTTGATACACCCTACAGGGAACATTTATGATTGGATTGCATTGAAACCTGATATGCTTGTTTGGGGTTATATCCAGATGGGAGCTATCGATTTTGTTCGCTTTCCATCAGAAAATGTTACCGTTGGCAATGACCTTTGAACTTAGTTTAGTCAGACCTCAATATTTCCCTTTGGCACGCCCTACAGGGCACACTTATGATCGGATCACTTTGAAACTTGGTATGCTTGTTTGGGATGACCTCTAGATAGGAACTATTTATTTTCGTCCTTGTCCGTCAATAAATGTTGCAATTGGCAAATTTGATGAACTTAGTGCAGTTATGCATCAATGTTTCCATTTGGCTCACCCTGCAGGGCACTTTTATGATCGGATCACTTTGAAACTTGGTGCGCTTATTTGGGGTGACCTCAAGATAGGAATTACTGATTTTCTTCTTTGTCCGTCTAAAAATGTTGCCGGTGGCAACGACCTTTGATGAACTTAGTGCAGTTATTCATCAATATTTCCCTTTGAGGCACCCTGCAGGGCACATTTATGATTGAATTGCTTAGAAACTTGGTGTGCTTGTTTGGGATGACATCCAGACGGGAGCTATCGATTTTCTTTGATTTCCGTCAAAAACAGTTGTCGTTGGCAACGACCTTTGATGAACTTAGTAAAAACTTAGTGCAGTTATGAATCAATATTTCCCTTTGCCACACCCTGCAGGGCACATTTATAATTGGATCGCTTGGAAACTTGGTGTGCTTGTGTGTAGTGACATCTGTATAGGAGCTCTCGAGTTTCTTCCATTTCTGTCGAAAAATGTCGCCGCTGGCAACGACCTTTGAAGTTAGTTTAGTCAGACCTCAATATTTCCCTTTGGCACATTTATGATCGGATCACTTTGAAACTTGGTATGTTTGTTCGGGGTGACCTCGAGATGTGAGCTATTGATTTATTTTCATTTCCATCAAAAATTATTGTCGTTATCACCAGCCTTTGAACTTACTGCAATTGTGCAGCAACTTATCCCTTTTGCACTCTCTGCAGGGTTATTTATGGATTTCCAGAAAAAAAAAGAAAAAAAAACATTGCCACAAGAAATGATCTTCAAACTTAGTGCATTTGTGCATTAACATCTTCCTTTGGCATGCTCATAGTGCACATTCATTATCTGGTTGTTTTGAAACTTTGTATGCTTATACAGGGTAACAAAGATAGCAGCTATCGATTTTATTTTCATTTCTATCAAACACTGATGCTGTTACCAACAACCTTTGAATTTGTATTGCATTTGTGCATGAAAATTCTTCTTTGACTTGGCCCACATGGCACATTTATCATAGGGTTGCTTTTGAACTTGGTGTGCTCATTAGGCGAGACCTCTAGATCAGTGGCGGCTACGGGGGGGGGGGGGGGGGGGGGCATGGCGGGGGGGGGGGGGGGCATTTGCCCCCCTCCCCAAACGAAGGCTTTGCCCCCCAGTTGCCCCCCAACCATCTCGCATGCATTTCCATCCACCCTCACACACAAACACATTCAGTCACTCTCTCTCACACACACCTCTCTCTTTTTTTATTCCCAATAATTTCCCATACACACCTAGCCCAAAGCCTCAGACTAGCTGATGAACACATCCAGGCAGTAGAGATTTAAAGACTCGGATGCAGATACTTATAAGTTATAATTAAGTTATGAGCCAACAAAGGCATGTCTATCCATATCCCTTGTCTAAAAAAATTCATGGATTTCGCATTATGACAGACGGGCATTCTCTCTCTCTCTCTCTCTCTCTCTCTCTCTCTCTCTCTCTCTCTCTCTCTCTCTCTCTCTCTCTCACGCACAGACCCACCAGACGCGGATACAGGATTTTTTGAAAGGAGGACCGCTAATTACCATTACATTTAGTCGAAACTTGGACCCAATGTCCGTAATATAATTTTTTGGTTTGGTACGTCCACAGGACGTACCAAACCAAAAAGTATATTACGGACTTTGGGTCCAAGTTTGGACTACCTCATAACAAAGTAATGATATGATCCTTTACGTATTTGCCCCCCCCCCCCCCCCCTTCATGGGAGTCTGCCCCCCTAGTTGCCCCCCCCCCCCCAAAAAAAAAAAAATTTCTGGCGCCGCCACTGCTCTAGATAAGAGCTTTTGACTAGCATTCATTTCTGTGAAAAAAAAGTTGTTGTTTAGAATAACCTCTGAACTTATTGCATTTGTGTATCAACATTCTTCCTTTAGCCGGCCTTACAGTTTACATTTAAAAATGCATGTATTGCTCTGACATTGTGCACACACAATGCTGTTATGTTGAAGTTTCACCAAATAACACTGGAACTAATGTGCTTCAATTTTGCCATTTCTCTTATAACTTACCAAGTTGAGCTACAGTGTCTTTGACACTTTCATTTCATCCCTCCTGAATTTTTAAGAATGCCAGGCCTGAATAGCATGGGTCGTTTTGATCGCTAGGTGAAGTAAAGGACTCGTTTTATTTTAATAGTTTCTGCAAAGAAGGACATAAAATCTTGCTGCAGTTTCAGTGTTTCGACGTTGTACCTAGTAAAACGCCGAGCTGGATCAGTAATTATTCGCCGGCAGGAATATAATGATAACAGTTTTGGTAATCTTGTCAATTTACAAAGTGCATGCAATTTTCTAAAATTGGAATACGTTCGAAGCAAATATATTATTTCCATTTCGAAGATAACATAATCGATACAAATCGTTCTTAACTGTTTCTGTATCGACAGGCAGGTACTTTGCGTTAACCTTTTACCTAACATGAAAAGCAGACGACACTTGGAAAAAAAATTCTTCAAGAATTACTTTTTTTCATTTTTCGTCTCAAAAACATAGGTTATGACCCCTCATTGGAACGAGCTCGACGAGATCGTTCCAATGGTGGGTCATAACCTATGCTTTTGAGACAAAAAATGAAAAAATAATGAAAATTCATTGGCGATTTTTGAGAATAGCGCTGGCCGGTTTTGGTCGTTACATTGGATAAAGGGTTAAGAAAAAGTAGTATACTGCGATGGCTCAAGTACAGACTGACTAATATTCCGACTACTTTATCAAGGAATGCCTTGATGATGCAGTTGGAATATTAGTCAGTGGGTATTACACTTTAACAAATTCAAGACTTCCTGGAAATTTTTTTTGTGAATAAATAAAATATATTATTTACGTTTCGAAGATAACACAGTCAATACAAATCGTTCTTAACAGTTTTGCTACCGATACGCACGTATTTTGTGTTAACCCTTTACCTAACACGAAAAGCAGACGACACTTGCGAATAAAATTCTTGAATAACTAATTTTCGTTCAGTCCTTGCGTAAAAAAACATACCTTTTGACACCTTATTGGAACGAGTTCAACGAGCTAGTTCCAATGAGGGGATTATAAACTATGCTTTTGAGACAGAAAATAAAAAAAAAATATATGAAAATTGAATGGTCATTTTTGTGAATATAGCGCTGACAGGTTTTGTTCGTTACGATGGGTAAAGGGTTAAGAAAAAAGGGGCATCTGATGGAAATACGCTGCGGCGTAGTCACGAGGGAATTGGGGATTTACACCTCCCCACACCCCAGTGTTTTCCTTTGAGATTTCAACCTTATCTACATTCATACGTGAACTCTATAAAACTGGTTTATGCACTCTCACCATGATATTTCTTGGGATATTTGGATGTTGTTATTACTCAACTTTCTGGGCACGCACGAGTTCAAAAAATATCCCAGGTGCTCCAGTTGGCATTAGAAGTTAATTGGTTTCCTCGGGGAAGACGCTGGGCCTTCAGGTATGGAGAATACACGGCCTTAACCCTTTACCTAACACGAAAGACAGACGGCACTTTCAAATAATATTCTTGAATAACTTCTTTTTTTGCATTTTTGCGTCAAAAAATAGCCTCAATAAAGGTCATAAGCTATATTTTGGAGATACAAAAAATGAAAAATCATGAAAATGGCGATTTTTGTGAATAGCGCGGAGGGTTTGGGCCGTCACGTTGAGCAAAGGGTTAACCGAGGACGAGGTGAAATGAATTAGGGATGTAAACGATTTTACTGTTGCCATTGCAGAAGAAAAATATTTTGTCCCTTCCGCCATATTTCATTTGACCTGTCAACGCCTCTGAACACACGACTGATTGGACAATGATCGTGTAAAAGGATCGGTAATAGCTTTGACCAACAAAACGTGCGGTATGGGCGCAGATCAGCGCGGGTGATGCGGACGCGTCCAACTGTTTTCAAGGAGTATCGGGCACTTTGGTTTCCCTTTCCCAGAATACTGTTGCTCTGTCCAAGCATTATGTATCGAGTTTTATTTTTCCCTCGGAATAGCTTATCTGTTATCTAAATGGAAAGCTTGTGATTCCGTGATTCCATCATTCATACCAGCTCGAAATTCAACATTTGATTATCTCCCTTGATACGCAATGCAATACAAATTTCAGTCGCGCTGGTGATGTTTCCCGACCGACCAGGACGGGTTGCTCACTCGTAATTACATATATGGAGTCTCTTCATTTGCCAGAATTTCTTCTTCTCTGAGTAAATGCGGCTGAAGATTCGCGGGGTGACGTATCACTTTCTCCTTTTTTTTTCTCTGTTGAAAACCGCAGACTTCACATCTACGATGCAGCGCATGTATTGATCAACCCCTTGTAAGAAAATGCCATGATATTGACACATCGTGGTATTGTGCCCAAATTCACTGGTATATCCGGGTATTAACTCTTAGAAACCGGGGAATCAGAATGAATTTATTGAATATGGCATACCGTGAAAAACTTACAGTAAAGCAGGTGCTTCTAGTCATGTGTCAGGCAGACGATACTTGACTAGAAGCACTTGCTCAGTGTTTAATTCCCCCCCAGACCAAAGATAGCCGAACCGTCACAGCCAGATTACCTGCCGTATTACATCACAAACAAGAAAACTCGACTCCCGGCTTCTTAGAGTTAGTATTGTATTCCAAGAAATTTTGGAACAATGTGATAGTTCGCCATATCATAGGCCTACCGCCATATTGTTCCAAAATGGTTTCCTTATAAAGGAGGGCTTTGCTATCAGTATACAGATTAGGACTGCAGCGATTAATCGTGATACGCTTGAACTGCGATACACAGCTCACGATTCAATAAGTATCGTTGTTCACTATGTTATCGCGATACAACAAATATAAATAATATTATGGAAAACAACTTGGATTGTGAAAATTAGCTCAGAGAAACCCTGTTTTTGCATACCAACATTGATAGTGATAAATATGCCATCAAGCACGTCGATGGTGCACCTGTCTTCAACCAATGCTGACCCTGCTTGTGTGGAATTAGTATGCTAGGGAGCTGACAGTTGCTCGCCGTTGCTCGGTGGTTCTCTCCGGGTACTCCGGCTTCCTCCATCCATAGAAATGTCATGGTCATGATTAGCCATTGTGCTGTAATATGTGACCTTAAACACCAATAAATAAATAAATAAATAAATAAATAAACAATCGTATCGTGCGCACTGAATTGTGATATATATCGTATCGTTAGGGAAGCATATCGTTGCAGCCCGAATACAGATGCGCTTCCCTTCTCAGTTTTTTAAGACAAATCGAAACCCAACGCCTTCAGGCTGTTGGATTGAATAATTGTGGATCCTAAATAAATTCAAAATGAACTTCATCCCTTGTAGTGGGTACTTTTTACTTGTTGGATATCATTCAGGGAGGCAGGGATTAACATTTTCAACACTGGCGCCCAGAATGGCATTGTCTTATACAGCTATATCTTCGCCGAAGAAGGCGAATCCATTCTGAATTTATAGGGAGGATCTCGAGTTCATTAATAATTTAATCCTGCAGCCCTGTGGAGCTGTAAAATTAAATTATCGCTGAAACTTCCTTCCGATTTATTGTTCATGGTGTCGATCGATTGTCCACTGTCATTTTTGTTCCTTCACGCAAAGCCTTTTGCGTATCGGGTTAAAACTTAAAAGATAACAGCTACTATCTCGACTCATTTTAGCACTGACGATTGTCCGCTATTCTGTGTTCCACCATTGGGTTCTCTGTGTCGTACTGCATTTAATAGAAGGGCCTTATTTTTTCAAGGCAGGTTTTGACCCGGCTCCTATTCAATGCAGGCTTCTATTCGAGACCCGCCTCTATATGTATTTCTGTCTGTCTATTTTCAATTTCTAAAGTTTATGTGTAAAAACAAAGAGACAAGATGTACTATTTTCTTTTTATTTTATGGGGATGGATTAGTATGGATTGTCGGAGCGTTTGAGCATATTATGGGGCTAGTCTTCGTACGACCCCTCATAGACAGTATTTGGATTTTTGATGGGACATTTGGTGGAGTAGTCGGAGGAACTATTGAGCAGTGGCGTTCTTTTAAAGGTACCAATTGTGCACAAGCAGAGGGACAAACAGCATGCAGCCGTCAGAGGTGCCGCAAACACTTCGGGGGCAGGGAAGGTGGTCAGACACCGGGTAAAGGGCATTTACTCGCACTAGCAGCCCCTCCATAACATGTCGAAGCATGCATATCTCGAATGCCTAAGGCCCGAGATGGGGGAGTTTGAGAGTAGGTGTGCCCTCCCATTGGGGGGGGGGTGGCACCTCCTCCCAAACTCCCCCAACTCTTCCACTGAATTTTACAAACTGCCAGAACGGATTTGGGGTGCATTTAGCTTTACGTCGTGAATAAATCATTGAAAACAATGAGTGACGAACCTGGGAACTTGGGAAGGGCATCGTCTACCCACTCCCCTCCCCCTCCACCCCCTCCCCCACTCCACCCCTCCCCACTTCCACCCTCCTCCCTTCCCCGTGGTGTGAAATCAGGGAGGGAAACTGCCCTCTCTGCCCTCGTACTTCCGGCGTCCCTGGCAGTCATCTCCTTTTGTGAACTCGGTCGATAGACAAACTCCGAGCAGTTGTCTCCCTTCATAAACTGAGTTTTCGAAGGGGAACAACTATGTGGAGTTTGAAGCGAGGATTGAAGACACACTGTTTGTTCCATTGCATTCCAGCAGATCAAATGACTTGCCAAAGGACAAAATCTGAACAGAGGCTCTTTCAGTCACAAGTACTTTTATTGTAATGGAATTGTTCACTTTGAAAACATTAACTTTTGTGGAATAAAGATTTACAAAAATTAACTTGACAACTCTTTCTGTTTTTGGAAAACTTGATTTTTAGCGTTGCATTCATTCAGGCGATAGAATTGTGTTATATTTGACACAAGGACGGAGAGGGTTCAGAGAGTTCTTTTAACACGTGTGCGACATAATATCTTCTATATTCTAAGGAAAATCTACATAGGCCTAGATTCGTCTTGCCAAATTCTAAACAGACATTGGCACTGTTGTATGACTGTTGTTGTACAGAAATTTAAAAATGTCATGATTTGTGGAAGTCCAATACTCACAAATACAAATCAATATTTTTCGTGACTCTACAACTTTATGGTAGCCCTGGGAAGTGGGTTGCTTACTTTGGTAATCTGTTTCTGCTTTAGTGGTGAAATTGGACCAGGTAACCAACGTCTGGGGTGGAACTCCTCTATATAGATAATAAATAAATAAGTAAATAAATAAATAAATAAATAAATAAATAAATAAATAAATAAATAAATAAATAAATAAATAAATAGCTATACTTATTGACTTCTTTGCTGCGTCTGTGATTTAATTTTCTGTTTAATATTTAGTTCGTTACCATTCGTACCGCAAAATGGGATGTATTCCAATGTACCTCTGCGGGCGTCGGTTTACGTCGCTGCAGTTGGCAACATAGATACACACGATTGGTTGAATGTGACTTTATACTTGACCAAAAAAAAAAGACAAGATGCTTTCATTTTTTTTTTGAGGTGGTTGACTGGGCTTGGATTTATCAACCTGATTCTAATCAAAACCCAGCTTTCCTATATAGAGGGGTAAAGAGACGAGATTTTGATAAAAATATATTGACCATTTAACCCTTTACCCAACGTAACGGCCAAAACCGGCCAGCGCTATTCTCAAAAATCGCCAATTAATTTTCAAAATATTTTCATTTTTTGTCTCAAAAACATAGGTTATGACCCCTCGTTGGAACGAGCTCGTCGAGCTCGTTCCAACGAGGGGTCATAACCTATGTTTTTGAGACAAAAAATTAGTTATTCAAGAATTTTTTTTTGCAAGTGTCGTCTGCTTTTCAGGTTAGGTAAAGAGTTAAAAAACAATCAACAGTATCCGTTATGCAAAAGTAACCTTTTGTTCCATACAATACAGCTGCCGTGTAGTACTGGACTGGTCGTAATGATCCACGCGTGGCCAGTGATGTCCACGCATGTGTTTACTAGGTAATAAAAAATCATCGGCAGCAGAATTTTAATTAATGAAACACCGGGTTGTACCCGGTGCTTCATTTATTAAAATTTTCATAATTATTCCTATAATTAGTGTTTGGAATCTAAGATTATTGCGTCCATGGAAATATTACCCACCCGTGGAAAGTGACCAGTCCATGGCGGCCATACTGCATATCATTCGTCTAAAAGCGTCCGAATCGTTTAAATACATTTACTTGACGGCGAGAATTTATCGGACATTTGTACAAAGGCAGCCTGTAGTTTTTTCAACTCGAACTGGTTAGCTGCTCACTCTTGGAACATTCCATGCAATGTCATTTCCATATTCGTTGAAATTAGCTTTCTTAGAACGACAAAGGTGAAGGTTGTGTTCACGCGGGTCAATTTATTGCCTTCGCGTTTATGAAATCTATTTCAGATTGCCGTTGTCGATAAACGTGCTGAAGGTTTTATTGGACACATAACTAAATGTTTTATAATGTTACAGGGTTTTTTTTTATCTAACAATGCCTAATTATTGCTAAAATAATGCACAGTTGTTCTTTGTGGTGGTCATTTATTAGAACAGCAGAAAGTTAAAATTAGAAAACCGCGTGTATTCAGAAATGATGTCACGTGGGTATTGCTAAAATGATGCACGGTTGTTCTTCGTGGCGGTCATTTATTCGAACAGCAAAAGGTTAAAATTAGAAATGATGTCACGGGGATTTGTTTACTTCGAATAACTTTCGGGCAAGTTCGTTGTTTAAATCTCTGCGGTGTCATGTTTTCTTAAATTTCGCATGCATTAAAGCTTTTTAATTGCAGATTTATGTAACCTCGCGTCGCTTTCGATCTCTTACACTGTGGGTTTTTTTACATGTTCTTTCACACACGAGCAAAAGCCGAGAGTCGATATTTTTCTAATAAGCGGCTTATTGTCCATTTAAGGAAGTGTGGTAGGCTATATTGTAATAGAGCTGAAACGGTCAACCGATTAATCGATTAAGCAATGATCAACGTCTTGATCGATCAAAAAAGTAATTGATCGATTAAAACGTTACTTTTGAACTACTGTATTTTCTGGGTTAACAAAGGAACAAACTTGCTCCAAAACAGGCAAACATTGCCACACTGGCTCACATCAATTATATGAGACAGAGTAAAGCATACAAGTTACGTGCTGACATACTTGTTCACATGCATGATCATTATACTGTATCAATATCTGGAACTGGTCATTCTTAACCCTTTACCCAATGCGTGTAGCAGACGACACTTGCAAAATAAATTCATGAATTACTAAACATTTTCAATTTTTGTCTCAAAAACATCTCTTATGATCCCTATTGGAACGAGCTCAACGAGCTCGTTCCAATGAGGGTTAATAAGCTATGTTTTGAGACATTGAAAATTGAAAACATAATAAAATTTGAATGGAGATTTTTGTATACTGAGCTGGTCCTTTTGTCCTTTACGTTGGGTAAAGCGTTGGGTAAAGGGTTAATGCGGAAAATCATCAAGGGTACGGCAGTTATTCAGCTACCAATAGGAGCAAGTGATTAATCGGTTAACCAAGGTTAATCCATGTGATTAATCGATCAAGAAAACCCTTTAACCGTTTCAGCTCTATATCGTAACTTGAGCCATGGAATTGCCGCTGTGTAGGAGCGAGGTGGCTCAGTTGTTAGAGGATTAAACTTCAATCAGAAAGGTACACGATTCGATCCAAACCAGCGGTAACTGCGTTGTGTCTTTGGACAAGGTGCTTTATCCAGATTGCTCACGTGGAGACATTGTGACTCTGTGTACTAAGTCGTACTGCACGTCGATGGTATTCTGGCTTCCACCACTGGTGAAACTGCCCAACATGAGGTGACCCTGGCTGTCGAAAGTATTGTTAACCCTTTACCTAACATGAAAAGCAGACGACACTTGCAAAAACAATTCTTGAATAACTAATTCTTTTCATTTTTTGTCTCCAAAACATAGGCTATGACCCCTCATTGGAACGAGCTCTAACTGAAACCCCAGTTTACTGATATTCCAACTGCATCGTCAAGGCATGCCTTCGGCGAAGGCATGCCTTGATGATGCAGTTGAATAAATTGTCAGTCGGGACATGAGCTTTCACAGTCGGAACAAATCAGGTTTACACCCCTCCCCCACCCTTCTCCCCCAATCGGTCATCTTCGTGATTCCCCTGAACTTGGTCTTTATTTGCTTGTGATATGATCCCATTTACCTAATACGAAAGTGGACGACACTCGTAATTTTTTCCCTTAATGACCCGATACCGTAAGATGGTGAAAATTCGGATAGTGCGTTGAATCGGAAGGTACGCTGAGTTTCGGGCAGGACAATCTATCGCACGGGAGCGCGGTGGCTCAGTGTTAGACTGTTGGACCTCTAGGTCCCGAGTTCGATCCCCGACCGGGATGACCCGCTTTGTGTCCTTGGGCAAGTCACTTTATCCTGGTTGCCTACATGGGGGCACGATGACGCCGTGCCCAAAGGCGTGCTGCACGTCGATGATGCACATGTCTTCAATCGCTGTAACCCTGCTTGAGTGGAGCTTGAACAGATTTAGAATGTTGGGGAGCTGACAGTTGCTCGTCGATGCTCGGTGGTTCTCTCCGGGTACTCCGGCTTCCTCCACCCATAAATCTGTCACAGTCGAGATTAGCCATTGTGCATATGTATGTGACCTTAAACATCAATAAATAAATAAATAAATAAATAAATAAATAAATAAATAAATAAATAAATAAATAAATAAATAATAATAAATAAATAAATAAATAAATAAATAAATAAATAAATAAATAAACCTATCGCACAGCTGGCGTATATTTTCTTCAATACAAGTAAAAACATGTTGACTAAATACAAATCTGTATTGATGGTAGCAACGCTCCACGCGCCTACGAATTAAGAAGGAGTGATTTTTTATAATGAACTCGATCGCAAGTAAGCAAATACTTCAGTTTGAACACCTGTTGAGGTTAGTGTTTTGGTAATATTAATTAAGTCAACAAAGCTAATGTTGGAAGCAACACGAGCTCTACCCATCAGTCATTGGATGTAACAATGCCGCCGAGCTCTACCCATCAGTCATTGGATGTAACAATATGCATAACGATCAAGCGCACTTGGAAATCAATTTTTTACGCTCAACCGTACCGAAACTCCATTGACAATGACATTTGTTTTCAATCCACCGGAATAGTCATGACAGCAGCTCTGTGTTTTGATTTGCACTCAGTGAAACAGTTCCATGTTGACGAGTTGGTCACCTTTTATGGGAAATGTTGATAAGATAAACTGGTCAGTATCACCATGGGAGTTCCGATGTGGTACTGAAGTCTCGACCTCATCTCTGGACCATATTTACTGTCCAAAACAAGTTAAGCACCCCACCCCTATAATAGTGTGGGTTGGTATACGAATAGCTCATATTGTGACGTTCTGCATTTCTCTATCGGATCGGGCATACATCCTTAAAACTGGTGAATATTTGCTGGCTATTGATCTCTTCGCTGCCGTGTGCTTATAGAGAAATGAGACAACATCACAGTGAGAGAAATTCGGAAGATCATGGACAGCATGCCACGCCGATTAACCCTTTCCCAACGTAGCGGTCAAAATCGGCCAACGCTATTTTCAAAAATCGCCAATTTTTTTTTTATTTTTGTCTCGAAAACATTGGTTATGATCCCTCGTTGGAACGAGCTCGTTCCAACGAGGGGTCATAACCTATGTTTTTGAGACAAAAAATGAAAAAAAAATAGTTATTCAAGAATTTTGTTTGCAAGTGTCGTCTCCTTTTCATGTTGGGTAAAGGGTTAAGATGTGTTAGATATTTTTGAGGCTGTTCCATCAGGTACTGAACAACGTGGCGTTTTTTTAACGTTGTGATGACGTCCGTGGTGCCTAATATTCATTCAATAAAAAAGAATGCTCTAGACACCCTTGCTTCACGAAAAGGCATATTCACCCTACTGCAAATAGCAGGTTTTCCAGGAGAATTTACCCATTTACTGTATTCCCACTTGTATTATAGGGAGGTGGCGGACGTAACTTTTTTTGGACAGTGTATATGCTCCCCTACAAAGTCTCGACCTCAATTCGCTATCTCGGCCTCATCCTGGAAAATAATAAACGCGCATTCTTTATTTTATCTCGCGCTTCTGTGCACTTACTGAACTCGTCCCATTCTCCGAATTCTGACAGTGGAGCGAATTAGGTAAGAAAGCCGAGAGAAAGACTTAAAATTAATTAGGGCATTCAACACTCCAGTTTGCCTATGGAATTAACCCTACTCTACTCTCTGAATTCATATCATTTCATGACAACTTGATTGCACGCTTACAAAATAAAATACGGTTTATGGTATTGATACAGTTTCTAAATTAAATTTTGTCTGACTACACGGATGAAAGAAGCAAAAGAAAAATTTGAAGACTTATAATATTCCATAAGCTTCCTTTCGACACGACCTAAACATAACTTTATTGTGAAAGTGAAACAATACTAATCTGTTCTGGCCTCTCATTTAACCCTTGATGATTAATTTGTATATATTAATTGTGTCTTTTCATCTTTTTTACTATTTTTCTATTTTGAAATATTTTTAATTTCTTCTAGCTCGAGGTTTTCATTTAAATGCTTCGTAAATTACACCTTAGATTATAAAACAGTGGCTTAATATCGCAACAGTGTACATGTCTGTATTCCTGCTTCTTGCAATATCGGGTACGACATTCGAAGTCTTGAATCACCTGCACCCTATCTTGTTCAGTAAACAGCTGAAGATAATTAATTGTTTTGTGTGACTCGCCGACCAAGAAGGTGATATTCCACCACACCACAGTTACAATAACTGAGTTTTGAGTTATTCCCCTTCAGACAGATTCCTGGTGGTTATGAACTTGGCGAGAAGTGTACTGGCATGTACTGTTCATGCATATATTCAGAAACAAAGTTTCTTTCACCTATAATCCCCATTGACAAATATTCCAACAACATCATCAAGGAATGCAATCGACAGGGGGGTCACCCCCCCCCCCCCCAATCCTGTCCAAATTCCTAAAGTTGGGAATTCGGAGGGCAAGTCATGAGTAGTTGGAAATTCCATCTATCTGGAGTTTAGAGCTTCTTTAGTGATGCTGATGTCTCCTTTATTTCCCAAAATTCCAACTCTTACTAATAGGCAAAAATTCCAACTGTTACTATTTACAACTACAGTGTACGCAATATCGAGCTTCATAAGTATGCATGATGTCAATCGGTATGAGATTTCTATGATACGTTTACTTATCGTAGTAAAAAAAATCCTCGAAATGCACTTCAAGAAAACCATATGATGTAAAATCGTTATCCTGAGTTAATTCCGCCATTCACAGTTACAAAATGATGAAACATCGAAAATTGATCATTCCTGCATAAGATCTGATTTAATGTTAGGAGGTGTGAAATGCCGTGCTCAAAGTTCTCATCTTGAGCATTTGTTCAGCACATATTCAATTCCCAGAATAATACCAAATAATAATAACAACCTGATAATTCTATCATAAATGTGTTGCCATTTCAGTTACTAGAATCAATTTTATGTCCTCTTTCATGACTTACTTGGTAGTGAATTTGGTAGTGAATTTCCAATTAGGATGAAGGACCGGGAGGGGGTTCCCCCCTCCCGGTCCCTCCCCCAGTTGGAAATTTACTACCCTACACCACCCCACCCCCATCGGAAACCTCTAGCTTCGTCTCTGGCTTTCGAAGAAGTCATGCCTTAACGATGTAGTTGGAATATTTCAACAGTCGGAACTTGAGTCACGCATGACAGTCGCGAGAAATAGGGTTTATACCCCACCCCCACCCCATCGGTCATGTTCTCGGTGTCCCTGTCCACACCTGACTGGGTTTTATTTTTTGATGGGTTAAATCATGTTACTATCACAGGTTCTCGGCACAAGCTGGGAAATCGAAAGAAAAATAATATTTGATACCATTTTTTAAATCTATGCTGACGTGCCCCTGTAATGGTATATAAATATTAACCCTTTACCTAACATGAAAAGCAGACGACACATGCAAAAAAAATTCTCGAATAACTAATTTCTTTCATTTTTTGTCTCAAAAACATAGGTTATGACCCCTCATTGGAACGAGCTCAACGAGCTCGTTCCAATGAGGGGTCATAACCTATGTTTTTGAGACAAAAAATAAAAAAAATAATGAAAATCAATTGGCGATTTTTGAGAATAGCGCTGGCCGGTTTTGGCCGTTACGTTGGGTAAAGGGTTAACGTTAATATTTATATACCATTACAGGGGCACGTCAGCATAGATTCAAAAATGGTATCAAATATCATTTTTCTTTCGATTTCCCAGCTTGTGCCGAGTACCTCTGGTTACTATTTAAAAAGATCTTGCTCCTAGAATTTAAATAATGTGATTTAATTTGATCGACTGACAAGGATAACAGAAGAAAAATCAGTTAAATTGATAATCAGCAACACAGTAGCCATTTTTAATTTGTAACAACCACGCAAATCAGACATGGAAAGATTTATAAACTGTCTAATTGGACTTGACAACAACAAAAAATAGCATTTAATTGATCCAGTACCGGTAAACATGTTTAAGCCTCTTTAACATTCTTCATTTAATGATTGCTGGCCCAAAGTTCAGCTCAGTGAATGCAGGCAATTATCAGCACATTGTGATGAAGACAATACTGGGTTAGAAACAAATACGGTCCATGACGGGTACTTGCGTTTGGATAACTACCGTGCTACAAAAGAAATTCGAACCGAGTGAAATGAAAGAGAAAGAAAATCTCTTTGCGTATGTTATAAAATTATATTATCATCTCAGTAATTGAATTAGATTCACTGAAACATATCTAATTTAGTAATCTTGTAAACCGGTTTAACCCTAAAAATGTCGTTGTCATTCGCATTACTCAGAAACAGCATATCCACAAGTACGCTGGCTGATTTAGGCCACCCTCAATACTTTTTTATCTCGAGATCTCGAGATAATATCTCAAGATAATATCTCAAGATCTCAAGAAACCATCTCAAGATCTCGAGATAATATCTCAAGATCTCGAGATAATATCTCGAGAAATTATCTCAAGATCTTAAGATAATATCTCAAGATCTCGAGAAACTATCTCAAGATCTCGAGATAATATCTCGAGATCTCGAGATAATATCTCGAGATTTTGAGATATTATCTCGAAATCTTGAGATATTATCTCGATCTCTTGAGATATTATCTCGAGATCTCGAGGTAAAAAAAGTATTCAGGGCGGCCTAAATCAGCCACCGTATACAAGAAACATTCTGTGAACAAAGTTGAATCTCTCTCACTGAAAGAAGGTGCATACCACATCTCAAAGCATTGTGACTGGTGATTCAAGAAATTAGTTTAAAATAATTTCAGATTTATTGGACATGGTTCCAGGCTATGGGAGTTAATATCTTCCTTCGAAAACACCTCTTTCACACAGAGTCCCCCCCCCCTCCCCCCTCCCAAAAAAAGAAGAAAAAATTCAGCTTTCTGTACGAATCGTCCTGGTACGAAACCCGACTTTGGCCAAAACGCCCGTGCCAAGGTGATTTTTAGAGGAACTGCTCCAGCACCATTTCCAAGTACTGTCAGTGGTGGTTGTCGAAAATTCTTCCTACACTTTGGGGGTTAAAATCTCAATTCGAAAAAAAATGGAAAACTGTCCCACTTCTCCGCACAAAATAATAATGTCGGCTACAGACCTCGCAAATTGGGGTGGGGTGGAGGTAGGGGGATATTCACGTAGACATCTCATCTGATATATTCGAAGGTGGATGTATCATAACAAAAATGGTTTTAAAAAGTACTTCTAAGTTTGGAGGAGGCATGACACAACACGAATATTGATAACATTGAATACGACGAACCCCATTTAAATAACGATTTCCGCATATTAGTGGGTCCATTTTTCATTGTTTTCCAAATCAATTGAATCGACCCTAGAATTAAGTACCGCGTGATCTGGAACAACTATACACGTGCGCACGCGCGTTAAATAACTACTTTAACCCTCAAGTCTCCACACATCCCCACACTGCCTCTCCTATGTTGCTTGCCCACAAGTGTATTTTTCCTGGGCTCAGAGACATGGCTAGAGGTTTCCGATTGGGAGGGGTGTAGGGTAGTGAATTTCCAACTAGGGGGAAGGACCGGGAAGGGGAACCCCCTCACGGACCCTCCCTCTAGTTGAGAATTCACTAATGAGAATGATTTTGAAAATGAAGCCATGAAAGGGGCCATAAATTGATTCTAGTGACTGAAATGCCAACACATTTATGATAGAATTATCAGTTAGTTTATTATTATTTGATATTATTCTTGGACTTGAATACATGTATGTGCTAAACAAATGCTCAAGCTAAAAACTTTGAGCAATTCACACCTCCTAACATTAAATCAGATCTTATGCATGAATGATCAATTTTCGATGTTTCTCATCATTTTGTAACTGTGAATGATGGAATTAACTCAGGATAACGATTTTACATGATGTGGTTTTCTTGAAGTGCACTTCGAGGATTTGTTTATTACGATAAGTAAACGTACTATAGAAATCCTGAACCGATTCACATCATGCATACTCATGAAGCTCGATATTGCGTACACTGAAGTTATAAATAATAACAGTTAGAATTTTTGTCGATTTGAAACCGAGTTGGAAAATTTTGGGAAGTGAAGGAGACTTGAGCATCGCCAAAAGAAGCTCTGAACTCTAAAATCCAGATAGATGGAATTTCCATCTACTGACACACACCCCTGTCGCCACGCCTCTGCATGGAGTACGCTATCATTACACTGCACGTATTTTTACAATGTTTTTTAAACCACTGCCGCCTGCATGTACAGGCAGCCAACAATGATGTAAAAACAATGTTAAGGCATCTGTAGCTGTGTAGGCCTGTATGTACATACACATACGGTAGATATTATAGTAAAATTAATCCGAGTATATAGGGGTTAGCATTATAGTCTAATATGGCATTATTGATAGTAACAAAGCTGTTTTCGCACAGCTATAGTACGTGGAGAGTGTATTACCACTAAATCACCCGCAGAGTGGAGATTCCCCAAGCAATAATTGCAAATTTGTTACAAAGCATAACAAGCACAAGCAAAGTTCCAGCCAATGGACCTCCGGGTTATACCCGGAGGTCCATTGGCTGAAACATTGCTTGTGTGTTTTGTCCACATGTTCAGAATTTGAAAGTGATACGTTGGGTGTTAACTCCACTCCCCGGGTGATTTAGTTACAATCCACTCTCCACGTACTGTATAAAGAGTATATCTTGGGGGGGAGATGGATGGTGGGGTGAGAGGCTTAGTCGACCCTCATCACCCATTTCAAAAAAGCTTATAAAATGTACGGTATGCCATGGTAAAACATGGCATTGTCCCCAAACTCCGAGGGTTTACAATAGTTTTGGGACCATACCATGATGAGTAAAGTAAACCATGGCGTTTTGGATAATTCCATGGTGTATCATGCATGGTACTTTGTATAAGGGAAGAGAATTGAAAGAACCCAGTTTGGCCATTGGGGCCTCATTTTGACATCCCTGCAGTTCTTCCATTTTACTTCCTCGTTGCCAATCGTTGTTTTCCAGTGACGGAAGCCAAATCCGACCGCCCGACACCATGTTTCCAACGGCATCTTTTATAATTGCTTGTTGGGGGGCATTCTCTTCTTTAAAACCATGCACTAAAAAGCCCCGCTGTGTGCATTGTTATTTTCTCTCTTTTGATACAAATTCAGCTGTCTTCATGGGCAGCCGGAAGACGTGTCTGCGTTTCTAAAAGTACCCCCCCCCCCCACCCCACTGAAGAGCATTCCCCTGATTGCCGCACGTACTGCAAGTTCAATATAATCCAGCTCTTCAAATCGTAGTCCAAACATGTCTGTGGGGACAAGTTTGAACTACTCGAATAGAAACCAACACACTCTTTTGATTGTGTCCTTGAGAACTTTGACTATCTAAGTACCCCCCCCGCCCCCCCCCCCCCCCCCCCCACACACACACACACACACCCACACCTGCCTGAAAGCCTTGTAGCACAATGTGTGAAATCGCGTGACACATTGTTGTCACCTGGGCTTCGGTCTTCGGTCTGTTAAGATAAAACAGCTGACAGTTACTTACCGCTGTACGATGATTCTCTCCATGTGGTACGGCTTCCGTCCCGCTTAGATATCCATGATTCGGCACAGACCCTTTGTCAATAGTTCCAATAATGATACAAGCCTAGGTTTCACTGGTTCTCAACAAACTAAGGCACATGAATTCAGTTATTTATTCCACTGTCACTTTGTCAGTATCACAGATTGGTCTTCCCCAGGCCAGTGTAGTAAGCCGTCTTGATAGAGTCCATTATGTTGGGTGATCCACCTATATTTAAAATCTGCAACCATATTACTGAAGTTTGAAGATAGTTACTTAATTGTCTATTCCTCATCTCCATGATCATCTACTGGCGTAAAAATGTTAAACAGACTTCATATCTTTTCCACAAAATCTCTGGTTCGAGGGCGTCCCTCTTATATCTGCGGTATATTTAATTTAGTCTGGTCGTCCTCAAAACACGGACATAGTTCGGTTGAATCGAACCAGTCCTCCCAAACACGTTTGGGCAAAGGATTTTATTTTTTAATGAGATTAGTGCTCAGATTTCTTTCTTGATCACGCAATTGCCAGGTGGTCCTTATTCGTCCAAGTTGTTTAATAAACTATTTGAAGCTGTCAGCCATGTTTTGTCCCGTTATAAATGCTAGACATTGTTTCTTTGGGGGCTTTGAGAGTCTTATTGACATCATATTGAATGTTTAAAGAAAACTTGAAGATTAGGTAGCTTGTATTGATCGGCGATAGAAGCCAGTTGTAATTAAGAGGGATGGGACACAAATGAGTAGGCTACACGCTCAAAGATATGAGTATAAAAATGCATAATTTTATTTAACCGTTCTTCACCGCCCTCCTTCCGCCTCCTCACCAAAATACACAGAGATAGGTACACACGCAAAATTCTACGTGTTTTGATCGGCGACATTTGTGAGTTTTTACCACAGAATTATTACAAATTACGCAAAAAGAAGATGGAATGCTAACGGGAACTTCATGTTTATTCACTTTTATCATTAGAGTGTTACCTAGACCCAATCAATTCAGTTTTGCTAAAGGTACACGTGTCCCCTGTTTCCAATTATCCGTTAAAAGTATGTGTCCCCATTTGATGTGATTATAAACACGGATACCCACCCACCCCCAGCACATACACAAATGTATGATGTGATCTCTCGTCGAAGCTCATCGAGGAAAAAAGAGATTTAACCTTTTACCCAACGAATCGGCCGCATGCGCCCGCGAAATATGGAAATTCAGCAGAACTTCGAAAAAATATTATTTTTCAAAATTTTTTAACAAAACCATATCATGTGACCCCTCGTTGGAACGAGCTCGTCGAGCTCTTTCCAACGAGGCTAACATGATATGGTTTTGTTGAAATTTAAAAAAAAAAAAAAAAAAATGATATTTAAAATAATAAATTTTGATAGGCCTATCGTCTGCGTTGGGTAAAGGGTTAAAAAAGTAGACAAGGGAAACATGGATAATTCGTTGCGTACATGTATGGCTGAGCTTCGTGTAGGCCTATAACTTGTGCATACTTAAATAGTTTTTTTGTGTGAGACGGGGAAACACACCGATCGGAACGAACAGTCGTCGGCCTGGTGGATATGTGCTTGACTGTTGCACACAAATTAGACAAACTATATGCAGTATTTATTTAGTTCGCCGCATACGGTATGTCTCTATATACTACCACATTACATTACCACAATCATTGGTCCATATTTGAAATTTCCCGCTGATATAACTTCTCAATTCATGTAAAGTTAAAATGAATAGACGAAAACAGGCTAAAGGTAAACACTGACCAGTACATTAGGCGTGTGAAAACTATAGTGTATGGTTACAATCTTTATCATTAATTGCCACCTACACAATATATCAGATTGCAATTGCATCCTTGGGCGTTGTTGCAACTCAGGCAACTCCAACTCTTGCCAAAGTAGGCCGAGATAATACATCTAGACCAGGTTGCGGCACTAACCATTATGTTTTCGATACGTCCATTCCGCTAACTGAGACAGTCGCTGTATGCACAGGCCAACATCTCAAACATTAAAAAGCGAGAAACTACTTGATAGACAGGCGTTCCTGTTGTTCGTTCCAGTTCATACAAAACTGGTCGCACTCCTTGGGTCTATCCCTTGATTCTCAGTGATAATAGATTGGCTCGTCACTGTTTGCACCTTCTCTTCACGAAGACGCAAGAACTGCGACGCGTGAAAGTGGTATTTTTTTAAAAAGTTTTTATGGCACATTTTTGCTCAAATGTAGCGTTTTTTTCCTTCACTGTGAACCTGAAGAAACGGGTTCAAATCTTTAAAAGATGCAGGAATCGATTTGGCAGATGGTGTCGTGCGTGGGAATGAGATGGAGGTGAGTGGCAGTGTGCCCTGGACCGTGGTCGTGGACGGACTTATGCACTCTTGAGTGCATAATAATCATACATGTATGATTATTCTTTTTCGAACAAAATTCCCGCCTGTATGATCCTTATTTGGCCCTGTAATAGGCTGTATGATTATTAATTTTTAGCAATCGAATGTGCAGAGCAGCCACTTATATCAAGGAGTTCACCAAAACGAACTGGTAAGGTACATGTACAAGCAAACACAGGATGCAATGGAAATGTTGACTGGTACTACTACTAGAGATCCGGAAGCATATATTTGGGCTTTATTCAGTTTTGAAGTACTGTTACCATAACTTTAAGACCTAGTACTCAGTGGATGTGCTTCGTACCGTCGCTGAAAGAGAATTAATTAGTCTATAAGTTTTTGCCTTGGTGCAATTTATGCACTCTCCCATAAATTGCAACAAGTCAAATCCATGTGAAAATTATGATAAAGTTCTGAAAGTAATTTAGCTCTTCACCACTTCAAGATGTTCAGACATATGATGTGTTATAAAAACGACTCTGACCATAGCGGCTGGCTCACATCTTGGAATTTTCCACCCTACACTATTATTCGACCCTATGCTATTATTAATTTTCAGAAATTTTCCACCCTGTACTATTATTTCGCCCTGTACTTTTATTAGGCACTCGAGAGTAATGTATCTGTTGACTTGTTGTGTGGACTGTAGTCCCAACTAGGATCCTCAGGCCATTGCCCCACCCCCCTACCCCCCATCACTACTCCTATTTGGCTGTGAGGAATAGGAATAATGCCATCACTATTTTTTATTACCAATCAAATATCCAGACTATCACCATTTAGACTTGGGTTCTAAATAATAGTACAGAGCGGAATAATAGTACAGGGTGGAAAAATAGCCTGAATTTAATAATAGTACAGGGTGGAAAAATAGCCTGAATTTAATAATAGTACAGAGCGGAATAATAGTACAGGGTAGAAAAATAGCCTGAATTTAATAATAGTACAGAGCGGAATAATAGTACAGGGTGGAAAAATAGCCTGAATTTAATAATAGTACAGAGCGGAATAATAGTACAGGGTGGAAAAATAGCCTGAATTTAATAATAGTACAGAGTGGAATAATAGTACAGGGTGGAAAAATAGCCTGAATTTAATAATAGTACAGAGTGGAATAATAGTACAGGGTGGAAAAATAGCCTGAATTTAATAATAGTACAGGGAGGAGGAGGGTGTCTTTGAAGTGGGTCAGTTTGTGCATGTTAAAATTCAAGTCTCGGACATCATTCTTTGGAGAGCCCTCCTATATGAGATTAGTTCATTTATATATGGACTGGTATGTTTCTAATTTTAAATATTAAATGCTGGTATTAATTGGGAATTTTGTCTCTTGTTAACTTACAACTGGTAATTTAATAATCATACAGATCGGAATAAGCATCATACAGGGTGGAAAAAGTCCTCAAAATTAATAATCATACATGTATGATTATTTGGCACCCAAGAGTAGGCAGATAAGAGTAGAGGATGTAACTGATAAGACTATATTTGTACTAAATTATTTTTGGTCATCAAAATTTGTCAACAAGTCTTTGGCTTGTTGAAATTTATGGAGAGTGTATGGGCACTCTCCCATGAATTATAACTGTTAAGTCAAATCCTTACAGGCTAAAATAATTTTATTCTGAAGATTATTTGAAGCACGCCTACAGAGTATGAAGACTTTAACTTGTGGAAGTTGTGGTACTCAACCTTCAGAATAAAGCCCAAATATGGGCTTCCAGCACTCTACCAGTTAACATATATGGCTAACACAAAGTCCTATTTATTTATTTATTGGGGTTTAATGACACTTTTGACAGCCAGGGTCATCTCATGTCGGACAGTTTTACGGGTGGAGGAAACCGGAGTACACGGGGAGAACATTTCCTTCAGTGGTCTTTTAATTTTGGTCATAAACTGACATTACCAGGTGCGTGGGTGTGATTGAGTCAGTGAGGATTGCCTCATTACTCGTCATCTTACACTCTCATACTTATTAGAGCTGTAGGTTTTTAAATTTCTTGTTCGGTTTCGGTTTTGGTTTTTCAGGTGGAGGAAAACCTCGGTTCAGTTTTCGGTTTGTTCATGAGGCCAAGTAAAATTCAATAAAACTCATTCTTATGTCCAGAGTCATAACTGAATGGTAGTGAAATTGAGTGAAACTCAATGAATGCCCAAAATAAGCTATAATACATGAAGAATCAGGAAGGCCAATATAATAATTACCTAAATATACAGAACTTTTATTGTGCTTGGCCATTTTTCGAGGTCTGACACCTACACACAACTTGAGGAAAGCTGTAAACACAACTAAACTGAAATGTCGGAACTTCACAGAATGTAGCCTTCCCAGAGTAATGAGAGTACCCAGACACTGCCATTGGCAGTGTCTGGGTACTCTCACTACTCTGGGATGGCTACATTCTGTGAATTTCTGCAGCAAGAGCTGGCAAGAGAGTATTTAATAAAAAATGAAAAACCCTAGATTATGGGATGTCGACGGTTTTGGTTTCGTTTTTTTAACAAAACTAAAAACCTCAATTCGGTTTCGGTTAACCTACTGCTCTAGTGACATTGGGCACCAATAAATGATAATAGTGATCCATGTATCAATGTATCTGTGAGAGAATTTATGTGTATGTGTGTGTATGTATGTATGCAATTATTGTATAGCCATTGAGCACCATATGTGGATTCTGGGCTTTAAAATTATTATTATTATTCTAATGGCTGCCATTGAACTGGCATGGAAGATACCACTAGAGTTCAAAGGGTTAAGGTTTCTGGTGTTTGGTGACAGTATTCCCTCGAAAATTCATATACTAACATTTTACGGGTGCAATTTACTCCCGTCTCTAATTTCACGGGAGCTTAAAACTGCACCCTTCAATTTTATTCATTTCAAGCACTGGTCATAGGTTGAAGTTCAGTTAGTCCAAAAGATTGTCATTTTTATGTTAAGTCAGACTGTGAAAACATGGGGGGGGGAGGGGGGGAATTTGGAATTTAACGTATGTTGTATTATTTTGCTGTAACCTGTAGGTTGTTCACATATTTTCATTTGAGGTGACCCCCAGTGTAACTGAAACAATCGGTCATGCATTTTCAAGCTTGCTTCTAATACCATTCCCTGAGTGCTGTTTTAAGTAGATTTTTAGGCCTGCACGATATATCGATAAACCGATATATACCGGTATTCAAACCAATATCGATTGAATACCGGTGTAATTACAAAAATATCGGTTTATCGTCATTATTTATTTACCAACAATTTAATTTTCAAGATGTTTTTTAACTGTTGCTCCAAATGAATAATATTATCACTTTTCCCAAAGAATCGTCCGCATACACAAATTCAGCAGTTGAAAATATAATTTTCCAAAGTTTCAACAAAACTATATCATGTGACCCCTCCAATGAGGGGTCACATGATATTGTTTTGTAGAAATTTTTGGAAAAATTTGGTAAACTAATATTTAAAATAATAAATTTTGATATTGTCAGTGTTGGGTAAAGGTTTTTCAAACTGCATCATCAAGGCATCTTGATTCGTTCCGACTGTGATGCTTTAAGTCTCGATTGTGGTACTTATGTTCAGATATCTGAACAGTTTTTGATATACCAGTATACCGCAGTATTTTTTTTAATACTGATACCAGTATTCAGGCCTGGCAATCTAGAAAATCAAGGAGTGCAAAACAGTTGCCCTCCTCAGATTGCTTGGGAGTGCAATTGCACCTGAAATTTTCAATGCAAAAACTTTCATGCTATTTTGGTTATATTCATTTCAAGGTATTTATATTGTGACCGAAAAATTGTACTACATTCAACTACATAGTTGAAAAACTGGCACACTCATCTTCTCATTGTTCAATTTGGCAAAACGTTACATTCAATTCTTATATGACTGTCTTCTACGCTCAAAATGTATCAAAATGCAATACAGAATGGGTCATGAATTATTGCGAATCAATGCAACATTGACAAATCGTCCCCTGAGTTCCCATGTGTTCTCTGTGCCGGTAGGCACAGAGAACACATCGGAACTCACCCTCCTCAAATTTTTTAGGTGTGCAGTAGGTGTGCAGCACTCCTGCACTCCTAAAGAATGCCAGGCCTGGGTATTCTGTTTTGAATATCGTGCAGCCCTAGAGATTTTTGTGAGATTCATTTTGCAAGGCAAGTGCTACTTGTGATATTATTTTGGCTACAAATTTTTATTTATGACAGTAACTTATTAATCGTTACACTGTGTCTGTCGGTATTGTGTATTATTAAATATTTTTTGTTAACAATGAAATGTATGCATGTAACGTAGATTCTAAGAATAATATTGTTTAAACTAAATTTTTATTTTTAGTTGCAGTAATTGCTGTTTGACATTTACCAAATTATACCCCTTGTTGACACAAACAATTTATTAGAACATGCGATGTAAAAAAAAGTCTTCTCAAATGATTTTAATTATAGGATGTTTTTTTCAGTATAAAATTTACTTTGAAGTTTATTTGGAAATGGGTAATAGATACTCTCAATGACTTATCCTATTGGCCAATAGCCAATCTTGCTTACGTATCACAATGTTTTAGTGTTATTGTCTTTGACATCTATTTTTGGAAATAGATTATAAATATAGGTAATTTTCAAGTAGGACAGTTATGTATACTCAAAAAAAGGGTTTGCCTTGTCACGTATCTATTATTCTTGTTTTTTAGGAACCTTATTAAATCTTTGCAAACTGCTGGCAGATATTCCATCTCAGTACAACTACAGTAGAGGCTATAATAAAGTGTTTTTTCCAGCTAATGCCTTAATAGTACAGTGGAGCCCACTTAATTGTATATATCTTAACTGAATAACCCTGTTAATTGAATATAATTTCCAAACACAAAACCATTTGCCATACCTCCAGAACAAATTTGACCTGTTAATTGAATATAGGTTATAGAGTAAACCCCTGTTAATTGAATAATTAAATAATTGAATAAAAAATCTTGTAACCTGTCGAGAAATTACCCCGACTCTCCCCAATTTTCCTTGGTTTATAGGCCTATTTGACCTCATTACATCCACTACAGGGCATTTAATCTATTATATCTTGTTTGACAGAGCTCATGGAGATTTGTCAAACAAGATATAATAGAATAAATGCTAAGTTTATCTCCAGAATACAGGAAAGTGACACAATCCCTGTTAATTGAATACTCCTGTTAATTGAATAGTTTTCATTGGCAAAATGGCTATTCAATTAACAGGGTTCGACTGTACCAGTATCATATTATACAGTATGTGGAGAGTGTATTGTCACAAAATCACCCACAGGGTGGATATTCCGCCCAAGTAATAATTTCAAATGTGTTGCAATGTATAACAATTACAAGCAAAGTTCCAGCCAATGAATCTCTGGGTTAAACCCGGAGGTCAATTGGCTGAAACATTGCCTGTGTTTTTTGTCCATATGTACAGAATTTGAAAGTGATACTTTAGTGATTAATCCACTTCATGGGTGATTTAGTAACAATCCACTCTCCACATACTGTACCTCAGATAGGGCTGAATATTGGTTTCAATCCTGTCATGTGATGTTGGGTCTCATCAAAGCATATATATATTTATCTGCCTGGCAGTCTAAAAACTCAAGGAGTGCAAAACAATTGCCCTCCTCAGATTGCTTGGGAGTGCAATGGCACCTGGAATTTTCAATACATATACTTGCATGCTATTTTGGTTACAGTACATGGTGGGTGGATTGTCACCCAATCACCCATGGAGTGGAGGTATCATCCATGGTACTACTCTCAAATTTTGTACAGAAACCCAAGAAGTGCAAGCCAAGTTTCAACCAATGGACCTCGGGGTTTAACCCGGCGGACCATTGGCTGAAACTTTGCTTATGCTAATTATGCTTTGTATCAAATTAACATTTATTGCTTGAGAGAAATCATTACTCCCCAGGTGATTTATTGACAATACATTCTCTATGAACTGTATAGTCATTTCAAGGTATTATTATTGTGACTGAAAAATTGCACTGCATTCAGCCACATAGTATAAAAATTGGTACACATGTCTTCTAATTTTTCAAAATGTTGCATTCAATTCTTATGTGGCTGTCTTCTACACTCAAAATGTATCGAAAGTTATCACCCAAGCTATAACTTTCAAATTTTGTACATATTGACAAAAACCACAAGCAATGTTTCAGCCAGTGGACCTCCGGGTTTAACCCGGAGGTCCACTGGCTGAAACTTTGCTTGTGCTGGTTAGGCTTTGCAACAAATTTGCAATCATTACTTGGGTGGAATCTCCACTCTGAGGATGATTTAGTGATAATACACTCTCCACGTACTGCATATTAATGGACTTTAGCAGGGAGGTAAAACTCAGTAATTCATGACGTCATGTAACTGGAAGTGAGCAGTAGGCATCAATGAAAACAAAATTCATTAACAACCTGTTACCGGTCATGGTAATAATAGTAATAACATAATTTTGTAAGGTGTCACAGTTTATTAATGGCCCTTGTCCCTTGACAGGGTTTATATTTCATCTAAATTTGGGAGAATCCATTTGGATTCTTGTGAAAATGGTTGCGAGAATTCATACCTGCTGTGAGTGTCACAGGATCCGATGAAGCCACCATGGTTAAACCACTGTTGTATATTGATAAAACGTGTTAGCCTTTTACCCAACAGCTTTTTAAGTTTTAAAATATAAACTGAATTTTGAAAAAAGCAAACGATATTTACCAATAAAAGCTTACAAATATGGATGTCGTTGGAACCGGCTCATTGAGCCGGTTCCAATGACAGCCATATTTGTACAATTTTATAGATGCAGTATCAGGATATTTCAAGTCATGTTAGCCTTGTTTTGATCAATTTGCTGCCGCTATGTTAGGGAAAGGCAGGCTTGGCAATTTCAGGAGAGCGATTTTTTAGCTCTCCTTACTGCCCTCCTGAAAGAATTAAGGAGAGCGAAAAATTGCCCTCCTAAATATTTTGGTCTGGGATGATTGAGATTACATGTATTATGCTCACATTAAATTTTTGTTGTAAAGCGAAAATGTAATTTAACTTCGAAGTCACATAACATCACGTAATTTCATTTTGAAAGTGGTTTAGTGGTAAAAGGTAATGGCTGCAACCATACCCAAACACAGTTGCAATCATTTGAAGCAAAATGGGTCACAGCAATATTTTTTTTTCTGTCAGTTTCAAGTTCAACAACTGACATCACAGTTTGAGGGGTAATTATTCAAGGAATATTGACACTATAATATACTACCATTACTACTATCCTGTCACTTGAAGCACTTGCACCAGGATGTGACTGTAGATTCAAGCAGACCTGTTGTCCAAGAAAGTCATACGCCTACCACTACTACCTTCAACCCCCTTAGGGGGGTTGAAGGTGGTAGTGGTAGGCGTATGACGTTCTTGGACAGCAGGTCTGGGTACACACACAGGTCTTGTCAAGTGTGTGTTCGGTTGTTGAGTGAGACATCTAGATGTCTAAGAGATTTCGCTTTACCTTAGTAAAGTTAATAAAATGACTGATGTAGTCTGTTGGTTTCAGTTTCAATGAGTTCGTTCAACTGGGTACTTAAAATGCTGTATAAAGCTAATTGCTCTCCTAAGCTGATTGAGGAGAGCGATTTTTTGCCCTTCTGCATTTTTCGTTATGCCAGGCCTGGAAAGGGTTAAATTGACTCAATTCTTTTCGGGCGAATCCTGGCTGAGGTGCAGGAAGAATCTACATGTATTTTCCCTGTTTTGTTGTACAAATCTTTGGGTGAATCGATTCTTGGGATTCTTGGCGAAATATAAGCCCTGCTTGAGGACTGAATTACAGCCCTCTGGCTCATTAATGGCCCTAGACTTGTCTCGGGCGGGCAGTAAACTCTCAGACTGTTATTCCTTCCTCTTGGGTTGTTAATAACCGTAATGCCCTCCATACTTATCTTATTGCCATATTAACATGCAATCTCACCAAAGCGAGATCGCAGGTCAGTTGTTGCTATTTGTTTTGGTAGAAATTCTTTTAAGGTGGAAACTGCCATTCTTTTCACATGTGGTTGGCTGGTTGCAGTAATCAACCTTTCAGTTGAGATAGTTCCGAAAGATTGTAAAGTCTTTGTGGTAAAACATGCAAGATATGGTAAATGGTTTTCTGATTTGAAGTTATATTCAGGTTACAAAGTTAAAAAATAAAATGAATTAATTTTTGGTTTAGACAATTTAAAATGGTTACATTGTATTACTTTGAGTAACATGGAGTTCGTTCAAATATTTTACAATCAGGTAACCCACACATAACCTAAATGGCTGTTCCGCAGGTTATTTCCAGGCCTGTATTTAATAAAGTGCATTATCCTTTGGGGGATCAAATGGCAATCACATACATGTACAGAGAATTGCCATAATTTTTTATGTATTCATTACAAAGCATGTCCTCATTGAATTAGCACTTAGTGACCACTTCACTTGAAAATTATTAGTACTTTGTTTTGGCATTTCCTTTTGTCACTTCGGAATGCTTTGACACTGAACTTTGAAACTGAGTACATTGCTCAGACATAATAAGGAGAAAATGAATGTGAATATTTGGAGCTGTGAAATTCAAGATGGCCTAATGGTGGTAATATTTGGGAGGTACAGAGGCACCCACTTAATTGGATATCTCTTAATTGTATATCCCTGTTAATTGAATATAATTTTCAAACACAAAACCATTTACCATACCTTCAGTACAAATTTGATCTGTTAATTGCATATGGGTTGTACAGTAAACTCCTGTTAATTGTATATAAATTTTTGTAACATGTCAAAAAAATTACTGTGACATGCTGTGATACGCACCAGATTCCCCTCATTTATCAACCTTTTTGGCCTCACTACATCCAATACAGGCATTCATTCTATTATATCTTGTTTGACAGAGCTCTTTGAGCTCTGTCAAACAAGATATAATAGAATAAATGCTCAGTGTACCTCCAGAACACAGGAAACTGACCAAATCCCTGTTAATTGTATACTCCTGTTAATTGAATAATTTTCACTCGCAAAACGGATATTCAATTAAGAGGATTCTACTGTATTCTGATTTTTGTATGAAATTTAAGCCTTGTCATTGGCAAGTCCTCATATAGCTCCGTACAGTCAAACATAAGTTACTGAAGATGTTTAACCCTTTACCCAACGTAACGGCCAAAACCGGCCAGCGCTATTCTCAAAAATCGCCAATTAATTTTCATTATTGTTTTCATTTTTTGTCTCAAAAACATAGGTTGTGACCCCTCGTTGGAACGAGCTCGTTCCAACGAGGGGTCACAACCTATGTTTTTGAGACAAAAAATGAAAAAAATTAGTTATTCAAGAATTTTTTTGGCAAGTGTCGTCTGCTTTTCATGTTAGGTAAAGGGTTGGTAAATAGTGATTCAAAATAATTTTATGGCAGTGATGTCTTCTTTTCATGGCAGCTAAAAGAGAAGCCTGCAAGTAACCTCAACAATGTTCCTGACAAAATGTATTTTTGTTGAACACAGATTTACCAAAATATATTTTTGTACAGAAAATAATTCATTGTCATTGATGACGACCAGCATATCAGTGTGCAAACTTTGACGAGAATGCTCATTTCTTTCGCATGGTGGTTATGCAAATTTAAATCTAAGCGAACAGATGAACGGTTAGCCAAAAATTTCATCTTAGATGGTAAAAAGACTGAGTCACTTAACTGGTAGAGGGCTCAATTTTTTCTCAGCCTCAAGATTTGTTCACACATTTTTGTCTTGTTACAATTCATGGGAGTGCGCCTATAGGCACTCTCCCATAAATTGTAACAATGCAAATCGATGGAGATGAAGTAATTTACTTTCAATATAATATGAAGGACATCCACAGAATATGAAGCCTTTAACTTTAGGTACCTGAAGTTCAGAATAAAGCCCAAATATGGGCTTCTAGCAGTCTACCAGTTAAGCAGCCTTTCTTGTGTCTTGATAGATTTTTAGACTTTTGCCGTGAGAGGCTATATATATTTCAATTCCATGCAATATATGAATACTTGTTAATGATAAAAAGCAGTTTCCCAAGAATTTTTGCACAGTCGAGCATTCAGTTAGTCATCTCCAACCCATGTGAATGGTCAGTCGGTTAGTGTAATTTTTTAGCTCAACTTTGGCGAAGCCAAATTTGAGCTTATGCCATGGCCAGTCGTCCGTCTGTCCATCAACAATTCAATACGGCTCGGGTTAGAGGCCGTATTTATGAACCGATCTTTACGAAACTTCTTGGGTACCTTTGTTATGACCGTGGGACTAGAACGAGTGTTTTTGGGTCCGATCCGAAATTCAAGTTGGCCGCTGGCGGCCATTTTGTACAGACTTAGGTGAAATCAGATTTTTGCGCAGAACTTCCATATGAAAGCGCTGATTTGAAAAATTTTTTGTATGAATGTTTAGTACCATGGGATACATCACATATAATACAGGTTTTTTTTTTCTAGTGCAGAAATTATGTAAATTAGATGAACTTTGATTTTTTCAGTGCTTCTTATACACTGTAAGTACACATGTCAATATGGCTCGGGCTAGAGGCTGTATTTATCAACTGATCTTCACGAAACTTCTTGGGTACCTCTGTTATCACCTTGGGACGAGAACGAATGTTTCTGAGTGCGGTCCAAAATTCAAGATGGCTGCCAGTGGCCATTTTGTATCGAAATTAGGTCTAATCAGTTTTTTGTACACAACTTCTATACGGCTTAGGCTAGAGGCCATATTTATGAACCGATCTTTACGAAACTACTTGGGTACCTTTGTTATCACCGTGGGATGAGAACGGGCGTTTTTGGGTGTGTTCCAAAATTCAAGATGGCCACCAGCAGCCATTTTGTACCAAAATTAGTGCAATCAGTCTTTTGTACAGAACTTCTGTATGAAAGTTCTGATTTGAATAAAGTTTTGTATGAATGTTTAGTAAAATGGAATACATCACATACAGTACGTTTTTTTTCTCGTGCAGAAATTATGCAAATTAGATGAATTTTGATTTATTTAGTGCTACTTATACACTGTAAGTGCACGCAGTCCAAAATTCAAGATGGCTGCCAGTGGCCATTTTGTACCGAAATTAGGTCCAATCAGTTTTTTGTCACAACTTCTATACAGCTCGTATTTATGAACTGATCTTCACAAAACTTCTTGGGTACCTTTGTTTTCACCTTGGGACAGGAATGAGTGTGTTTTGGGGTGCCTTTGTTATCACTGTGCTATAACAAATATTTTGGGGTTCAGTCAGACCCACTCTGGGACTCAAAGATTTCTTTTCTAGTTTAGCATCTGACTGTCACCCACCTTTACAATACTTTACCTATACATTTGTTACAGGCTACGGTCAGTATTTATGTACAGACCGTTACAATACTTTATATGTACCTTTGTTATCAGGTCATTACCTAGATGTTTGTCATTGCTGTGTCACATACTATACATGTACATGTCTTGACAAGATGAGCTACAGTGTCATTGACACTTTCATTTAAATTTTGCATATAAATTTTCCCCTGAGTTCAGTGGGTTGAACTCCACTTCGCAGTGAGAAAGCTATGTGGAAGGGGCAAGGTGGTACTTGGCCCCTAAAATCCAATCAATCCCTGACTGTCGAAGAGCAGTTCATTGTTCTCACCACTTCTGTACAAACTTAATTATGTGCCCAGGACAGCTTCATGTAGTATGATTTAGGCCAAACAAAACTAAATAAATGAATCTCAGGCATTCTTATTTTAAAAACAAATGAGGGAGGCTGGTTTTTAGCTCACCTGAGCGAAGCTCAAGGGGAGCTTTACTAATCACTTTCTGTCCGTCGTCCGTCGTCCGGCGTCCGTCGTCCGGCGTCGTCCGTCCGGCGTTAACTTTACATTATCGACTTCTCCTCCTAAACCACTAGCCCAATTTTATTCAAATGTTGGCTAAATGTTTATTACCTAATGCCAATTCAGATTTGTTCAAATGAAGTTGCCCCTCCTCCTGGGTGGTGCCACGCCCCCAAGGGGCACCGAAATCTTTGTAAATCTTCTTCTCATGAACCAGCAGTAGCAGAGACTTGATATTTGGTGTGCAGCTTCCTTTTGAGGTGTAGACTCAGATTTGTTCAAGAGAAGTTTGTGGGGCTATACTTGGCGTTGTTATGAGAGGGGCAAAATTTTTTGCCCCGCCCAAAATTTCTATTTTCCAAACCGAGAGGCTGATTTGAACCAAATTTTATGTGAGGGCTTATTGGGTCATGAGTACTTGATTTATGCAAAAAAAAATTTTCCCGCAGCCCCGTGGGAACCGCAGGAGCTAAAAATAGAAAAAATTTAAAACGCCCATATCTCCAAAACTGCACGGCACTGAGAATTTTTATTTGGTGTGCAGCTTCCTTAGGACCAACAGAAAGGATTGGTAAAAAAAAATTGCCATCGGTTTTATCATAGGGTACAGTTTCGGGACTTTGAAAAAGTGCTGAGTCAGCACTTTTTAACACTGTAGGCAATGGGAAAAACATTAAAAAATCTTCTTCTCCAGATCCAGCAGGCAGAATCTTTTGATATTTGGTATGCAACATTGTAGGGTGGATCTGATTCAAGTTTGTTCAAATCGGCCCCCTGGGTTCATATTTGGGCTCAGTATAGGAGCCCGATTTCGAACTTAGTGCATTTCAGGCAAATTTCTTAAAAAATCTTCTTCTCCAGATCCAGCAGGCAGAATCTTTTGATATTTGGTATGCAACATTGTGGGGTGGATCTGATTCAAGTTTGTTCAAATCGGCCCCCTGGGTTTATATTTGGGCTCAGTATAGGAGCCCAAATTTGAACTTACTGCATTTCAGGCAAATTTCTTTGAAAATCTTCTTCTCCAGATCCAGCAGGCAGAATCTTTTGATATTTGGTATGCAACATTGTAGGGTGGATCTGATTCAAGTTTGTTCAAATCGGCTCCCTAGATTCATATTTGGGCTCACTATAGGAGCTTGAATTCGAATTTAGTGCATTTCAGGCAAATTTCTTCAAAAATCTTCTTCTCCAGATCCAGCAGGCAGAATCTTTTGATATTTGGTATGCAATGTTGCGGGGTAGATCTGATTCAAGTTTGTTCAAATCGGCCCCCTGGATACATATTTGGGCTTACTATAGAAGCCCGAATTCGAACTTAGTGCATTTCAGGCAAATTTCTTAAAAAATCTTCTTCTCCAGATCCAGCAGGCAGAATCTTTTCATATTTGGTAAGCAACATTGTGGGGTGGATCTGATTCAAGATTGTTCAAATCGGCCCCCTGGGTTAATATTTGGGCTCAGTATAGGAGCCCGATTTCGAACTTAGTGCATTTCAGGCAAATTTCTTAAAAAATCTTCTTCTCCAGATCCAGCAGGCAGAATCTTTTGATATTTGGTATGCAACATTGTAGGGTGGATCTGATTCAGATTTGTTCAAATCGGCCCCCTGGGTTCATATTTGGGCTCAGTATAGGAGCCCGATTTCGAACTTAGTGCATTTAGGCAAATTTCTTAAAAAATCTTCTTCTCCAGATCCAGAAGGCAGAATCTTTTGATATTTGGTATGCAACATTGTGGGGTGGATCTGATTCAAGTGTGTTCAAATCGGCTTCCTAGATTCATATTTGGGCTCACTATAGAAGCTCGAATTGGAACTTAGTGCATTTCATGCAAATTTCTTAAAAAATCTTCTTCTCCAGATCCAGCAGGCAGAATATTTTCATATTTGGTAAGCAACATTGTGGGGTGGATCTGATTCAAGTTTGTTCAAATCGGCCCCCTGGGTTTATATTTGGGCTCAGTATAGGAGCCCAAATTTGAACTTAGTGCATTTCAAGCAAATTTATTAAAAAATCTTCTTCTCCAGATCCAGCAGGCAGAATCTTTTGATATTTGGTATGCAACATTGTGGGGTGGATCTGATTCAAGTTTGTTCAAATCGGCTTCCCAGATTCATATTTGGGCTCACTATAGAAGCTCGAATTCGAACTTAGTGCATTTCAGGCAAATTTCTTAAAAAATCATCTTCTCCAGATCCAGCAGGCAGAATCTTTTGATATTTGGTATGCAACATTGCAGGGTGGATCTGATTCAAGTTTGTTCAAATCGGCCCCCTGGATTCATATTTGGGCTCACTATAGAAGCTCGAATTCAAACTTAGTGCATTTCGGGCAAATTTCTTAAAAAATCTTCTTCTCCAGATCCAGCAGGCAGAATCTTTTGATATTTGGTATGCAACATTGCGGGGTGGATCTGATTCAAGTTTGTTCAAATCGGCCCCCTGGATTCATATTTGGGCTTAATATAGAAGCCCGAATTCGCACTTAGTGCATTTCAGGCAAATTTCTTCAAAAATCTTCTTCTCCAGATCCAGCAGGCAGAATCTTTTGATATTTGGTATGCAACATTGCGGGGTGGATCTGATTCAAGTTTGTTCAAATCGGCTCCCTGGATTCATATTTGGGCTTAATATAGAAGCCCGAATTCGCACTTAGTGCATTTCGGGCAAATTTATTAAAAAATCTTCTTCTCCAGATCCAGCAGGCAGAATCTTTTGATATTTGGTATGCAACATTGTGGGGTGGATCTGATTCAAGTTTGTTCAAATCGGCTTCCTAGTTTCATATTTGGGCTCAGTATAGAAGCTCGAATTCGAACTTAGTGCATTTCAGGCAAATTTCTTAAAAAATCTTCTTCTCCAGATCCAGCTTCAGAATCTTTTCATATTTGGTAAGCAACATTGTGGGGTGGATCTGATTCAAGTTTGTTCAAATCGGCCCCCTGGGTTTATATTTGGGCTCCGTATAGGAGCCCAAATTTTAACTTAGTGCATTTCAGGCATATTTCTTAAAAAATCTTCTTCTCCAGATCCAGCAGGCAGAATCTTTTGATATTTGGTATGCAACATTGTAGGGTGGATCTGATTGTGATTCATGAACGTATTTATTTGTAAAGTTGATAGAATCTTAGACAAAATTTGCAGAAAAGATCTACTATAGAAGGGGTGGTATCCAGGGTGAACCGTTTACCCAAATCTAGCAGTACTAATGCATTATTCACACAAATCTTTGTTCAAATTTTATGACTCCTCATTGGAACACACGCATTCAGCTCATTCCAACAAAGGTCATATGCCATGTTTTCGAGACAAAGGAATAAAAATTTTAGTTATTCATGAAATTTTTAGGCAACTGTTGTCTGTTATTCACATTGCTTCATGAAATTTCAGTACTTTTAGAAGTTACCTCAGTAATCAAGGGTTAATTCCCCTTAATTAAATGTCGCCTCTAAAAAACAACCACTTTGCATATCTTACCTTTTTACCAGCATAACTGCCAAAACTTGTCAGCATTCTTCGCAAAAATCGCTATTCAAATTTTAATTTTTGTCTCTTAAACATACATGTACTTATCGCTTGTAAATACCCCATTGGAATGAGCTTTTTGAGCTCATTCCAATGAGAGGTCGCACACCATGCTTTTTGAGTCAAAAAAGCAATTTTTTTAGTTATTCCAGAATTTCGTACGTAAAACACAGCTTTATGACTTCACATTAAAATGAGCTCTCTAAGCTTGTTCCAATCAACATTCACGCACTATGTCTTTCACACAAAAAATAAAATTTTCCATTTATTCAGGAACACTCTTACCCCCCCCCCCCCCACACACACACACACACACAAACACACACACACACACACACAAACACAGACACACACATCTAAAAGTTCGTCAGCAAAAAAACAGTTACTTCAATTTTTAAATGCATTATAGGAACAACTTGCCTAATCAAATTTAAATACTTTTGCATCATTCTGTATCTAGAACAAACCATTTACCATATCTTTACGCAAAATTCTCCAGCATCATTCACAAAAAAACACCATTATTTATATATTCACATTTCTGTCTCAAGAATATACCTGATCTTCCCATAACCCTATTGGAATAAGCTGTTTGAGCTTGTTCCAATGATGATTAAAAAAAATAAAATTTGTGAAAATTTTTGTTTTCTTGCATGCAAATATATACATTTAGCACATGGAAGATATCCACAGTTGGGGAGAGATGTCCAAGGCTATCTCTTCACATTCCTTGTTTGTGCTTCATGCTAAACCAGTTTGTCTGCAGAGATAAATTTGCTTTATTAAAAATCATTGGAGATTGGCCACACACCAATGATTTTAAATAAAACTAATTTTAGGTAACAAATGTTGAACTTCAAACAAAATCTATCACTCAACCAGTTAATGTTGATGAGACATGACATGGTGAAGGTGACCTAAAATACTTCTTAGAGTCACTTTGTCAGGTGAGCGATTAAGGCCACGTGGGGCCTCTTGTTATTTATATTTTTTATTCCGGATGGAATGGCCGCCGATGCCTAAAATCCAGTTGTGGAGAGCCTGAAATTAAATACCAGTAAATCTATGTTGATTTCACTGATAGTTGTTTTTTTTGTAACAGTGAACCTACAACACAAAATCTATATAGAACAACAAAAATGAAGAAAAAAAATAATAAGGAGTTTTTTCACTGGATCAGTGCTGGAAGCCACAATCAGGCCTTTCAAAAACAATGGAAGTACCAGTGCAAAAGCCAATATTTTCTTGCCGATGTTTCGTATTCAGTCAAACGTAAATAATAGTTTGTTTATACAAATTTGTAATAAATCTATTTTTGATGAACAAATTCAGACCACCAAAAATAACCTAGCCCTCAACCGGTTAAATAAATATTTATTTTGTACATGTACATACATAGGAGAATCATGTCGCATTTCACGAAGAGAATAACAATACTGTTTCAATGTATACAACATATTGCATCGCAAATTGCGATGCGATATCGCTAAAATCACACCCTATGACACTTTTATACATTTTTAATTTTGCTTCTGAAATAAATATGATGAAAGCGGGCCAAAAAAAATGAATGCGCTTCTGCCTGAGAAGCAAAACAATTTTGTTTAGCCTTAGGACATATATTTTACAAAAAAATATCTCACAAGGTGGACTCCCACCCCAAGTCTCTGTACAGGATTCCCACAGGACCTTGGATTCAAGGAACAGCCTTGAATTTGACTAAGGGTCATTCAGTGCCTTGAAAATCAGGAAAATAGGACAAGAGGCCTTGAAAAACTTTGAATATTCATGAATAAAAATGCTGACAAAGCACAGAATCTCAACTATATAGTTTTATATGCCAGAGTTAACTAGGATGCTCTTTCCATTACCCCCTCCCCTTCTGCCACATGAGGGAAGTGGATGGAAGGGCTAATGACTGGAGGGTCCTAGTTTGAACTAGTGAAGGCGAAGGCCTTGAAAATACTTGAACTTGGCAATTATTGGGTCTTGAAAAATGCTGTAAAATTTGTGAAACAGTGCTGGAAATGAACACAATTGACGGGTGTAGTTTTAAGTTCCCACGAAATCAGAGACGAGAGTAAATTGCACCCGTAAAATGTTTGTATATGAATTTTCAAGGGAATACTGTCACCAAACACCAGAAACCTTAACTCTTTGAACCCGAGCGGACACTTTTCCAGCCAGGAACATGATACGTCATAACGTCATTAAATAGGGTGGCTGTTCAGTAAATGTGTGGGGAAGACCAATCAGTATTTTCAGTGTGCAGCCTCGGGGCTGCACTTTGAAAATACTGATTGGTCTACGCCGAATAATGAATATGGACTCTTCTAATTGCTGTCATTGAACTAGCATGGAAGATACCACTAGTGTTCAAAGGGTTAAATATATAAGGAATTGCAGAATTATGACAGTAGCTTGCTACTAGCCACAGAGTGCTTCTTTCTCAAAACAACACACATTTATATGCTCTCACAGTATATTAGTGCTCCACAATATTTTTCAACGAGGACATTTTTTATCTTCCGTAAAATAGAAATCACAGGTGCTGATGGGAGCAATTGAACTCGCACACGTCTCATTTCCAGGACTGGAGAAATGGTCTTGAATAGTCTTGCATTTTATCAGTCCTTGCCAGTAGAAACCCTACTGTAAGACTCTGCACAACTAAAGTCCAATGTGAGCTCTGAGCTCATGTAGGTCTCAGGTGGTAAGGAATCTTATGAAGATTAGGGGTGAGTGGGCCTTCCTGGGAGAGGAGGAAAGGATCTTAAAGACAGGCCTAGCATTCATAAAAATGCAGGAGGGCTAAAAATCGCTCCCCTTGCATGGCCTAGGTGAGCGATTAGATCTCCTCAACTCAACCTTACAAAAGCTAAAAGTGTCAAAATGAAGTTTTTCTATTAATGAATTCTGCCTTGTGGGTCTTGTACATTTTATTTGGTGCTGCTAACAAGGTAGTCTCTGTGAGACGGCTACACTGTCCCTCCCACACCTCCGTGCCTTTGTAAGGCCCGGAGATGTGGGAGGGGCAGTGAGGATGTCTTACAGAGACCACTAACATAGAGATCTGAAAAGATGTGGGTTTCAGGAATAGGCTGTTATGGTAATCATTTTTTCTAAGGCCAGGAGGGCTAGTTTCCGCCCTCCTTAAATTTTTTAAGGTGAGCAGTAAGCGAGCAAATAAATAACTCTCCAGAAAATGCTAGGCCTGTAAAGAGATGATCTAATTCCCACCTATGGGTATAGACTTGCTGGCACTGGGCAAATTATCAGCTGCTCATACATTTGTGCCAGACATCTGGCCAATTTTGGTCAGACAGTTACCATATCTAGAACTAATTTGCAGCCTTGATAAATTTAAAGTTGATACAGTGGATCCCTATTAACTGAATAGCCACTTTCAGGCCTGAAATATAAGCAGTCTGACATTTGCAGAATGAGGTCCCCAGAGGGTGCGTTTGATGATGCTATCTCATACAGTGGGCCAATTTATCCTCTGGGTACCTCTTTCTGTTTATTTTTGAGACCCTGATTCAGTTTGAAGTTCACAGAGGGTAAATTTAGTGATAGCAGGGTAGCATCACTAAATTCACCCTCCGAGGACCTCATTTTACAGATGACAGTCTGCTTATTTTCTGGCTTGGCCACCTTGCCAGTGAGATTTATTCAGTTGATAGGAGTATTCAGTTAACATGGATTTGTTCACTTTCCTGTATTTTAAAGCTAAATTGAGCATTCATTCTACATGTACACATATCTCCTGGAGCTCTGTTAAACAAGATATAATAGAATAAATCCCGATATTAGATGCATTTATGTGAAATAGGTCTCCAAAAATTGGATATTTGTCAGGATAATTTCTCGATACAGGATTTTTTTTATTCATTTTACAGGAGTTTGCTCTATGACCCATATTCAATTAACAGGTCAAATTTGTACTGAAAGTATGGTGAATGTTTTGGTGTTTGGAAATTATATTCATTTAACAGGGTTATTCAATTAGGAGATATAAAATTGAGTGGGCTCCACTGTACTTATTCACAGGGAGAGTTAATGCAGTACATTTAAAAAAATAACTCTCCTACAGAAGAACCTGTCTTGAGAGACCGCCCTTTGGGCCACACAAAAGTGGTCTCTCAAGACAGGTGGTCTCTCATAACAGGTTTAAGGTTTTCTCAAGTCAGTGAATAACCAACCACAAAATTCAGAAATGGAGAAGAATGGATTTTTGTAATTACTTTGTAGTTCTTTTTTATGAAGTTTTTGTAAATAATTGAAATGGACTGTTATAAAAATTATAAAAATAAATTAGTGTTGAAAATCTTCATTGAAGATTTTCAACACTAATTTATTTTTATAATTTTTATAACAGTCCATTTCAATTTGGTACTAAAAGATTTTCAACACAAATTTATTTTTATTCCTATCTGTCACATTTCAGGTATGTATGAAATTGTTTATTCAGCAATAATCCTAATCTTTTCACAGGGGTCTTATAAAACATCTCAATCTTTAATGAGTTAGCAATTGAAACCCAATTAAGAGCTTTTAATACTTTTAATTGTGTTAGTATAACCACAATGGATTTTCCAATTCCAGAACAGGTAAAACGTTTTTGTCATGGTTTCAGTCTTCAAAGGGGCGGTCTCTCAAGACAGGTCCATTATGGCATAAAAATACAAGTTGGTACCAGGTCACAGTGGTCTCTCAAGACAGGTGGTCTCTCAAGACAGGTGGTCTCCCATAGCAGGTCCATTATAGAGTAAAACCAATCAGTGCCTAGTAGATGTGGTCTCTCAAGACAGGTGGTCTCTCAAGACAGTGGTCTATCAAGACAGGTTTTACTGTACATTATTTTAAATTCAAGCTGTGCCCACACAGGAATTTCAGTCCGGCTACGGCCCTGAGGCAGTCAACTTGTTAGTTCTCAATTCTCCATTCAAGTCTGATTATAACTCGGTATTAACTGATAGATATACTGTAACTTGCTTATAAGTTATAATTACATTTTCAGAGTTTGAAATTAATTCAATCCAACAGTTGACACCCAATAGAAGCTTAACAAACCCAGAAAGTTAATTTCTTGAAACTTGAATTGAGAAACGCTCAATAATAATTCTAAATAAAGAGATAATTTAATTGGAAGTTTTCTTAAATCCATGATGTTAGGGTCAGACATTTATGTATATCCTTAACTGGTTGAGGGCTACATTATTTTTGGTGGTCTCAATTTTTTTATCAAAATTTGTTTTATTACAAATTATTGAAGAGTGCCCACAGGCACTCTTCAATTATTTGCGATAAAACAAATTTATATAAACAAAATATTATTTGCATTTGACTGACATGAAACATGAGTAAGGAAAATGTTGGCCTTTGCTCTGGTACCCTAATTTTCAAAAAGCCCTGCTAGTGGCTTCTAACACTCCACCAGTTAAGGCACTTATACAGGAGCATGGTGGCTCAGTGGTAGACTGTTGGACTTCTATGCTAGAGGTCCCGAGTTCGATCCCCATCTGGGACGACCCACGTTGTATCCTTGGACAAGGCACTTTATCCCAGTTGCCTACATGGGGGCACGATGACGCCATGTACTAAGGCATACTGCACGTCGATGGTGCACGTGTCTTCAACCTCTGTAACCCTGCTTGAGCGGAGCTTGAACAGAGTTAGAATGTTGAGGGGCTGACAGTTGCTCGTCGATGCTTGGTGGTTCTCTCTTGGTACTCCAGCTTCCTCCACCCGTAAAACATACAGTCACGATTAGCCATTGTGCATAAGTATGTGACGTTAAACACCAATAAATAAATAAATAAATAAATAAATAAATAAATAAATAAATAAGGCACTCATAAGTACAGTGGTACCCAGAGACCAGCCTAGGGGGTAATGCAATGGAGAAGTCACTTAGAACTCCCTCTACAGTCTTTAGAGAGAAGTCAAATGAAAACAGGGAGAAGTGAACCAGGGGGAACAGGATGAATGCTGAATGGACCTTTGCATGATGGCTTCATCATGTCGTGTTCTCACATGTAAATAAACAAAGCTAAGACAAAAAAAAATGTGTAATTTAATTATTCAGAAAAAAAATAACAAATTCTGCAAAAAAAAAATTTGAGTTTCTTGCAGTAGCTATATAAATTTTTCAAAAGTGCAGATCTCTTTGTGAGTAATTCAGTGTAATTCTGGGAAATTCAGGGTCATTTATTTTAGTGTTTAGGAGGACCTTTTCAGGAGCAAGTACACTTGGAAACATAAATGGAGTGCACCACTAAATCGTCAACAAGAAAGCTGTTTTGTGACACTTCATATGTGAATTAAAAGTAACACTGGTACCCTGTCAATTGAATTGCCACTTTGCCAGAAAAAAAATATTCAATTAACAGAGGTATATGTAATATGTTTGGGATGGTGCCATTTAACAAATTAATGGCGATTGAACACGATGAAATCAAACGTCTCATCCATATTATTTATTTACCAAAAACAAGTAAACGGAAGTCTACAATACTTCCCAAGTACAACAAACCTGGAATAGGAACTGGAACTAACAGGGTTTGTAAACCGGAAAAGGACTTTATATTACAGTATACATTTAACAAGAATTGGGCCTTTTCCTACCCTCCAGTTCTAAACTAAGCATTTATTATATTATATATTATTTGACAGAGCTCAAGTGCGTGCAACTGGTAATTTTTACTGCGACCTGAGTCAGTGGAGTTAACCTTCACTTTTCAGGTATGAACTGGTGATTGCCGCAAGTACGCTCAATTGTAAACTTTACATGTTGTTTAACTTTTGTATCTCATAAAGTGGCGTCTAGAGAGATTAAGAATACACATTGTTTCTTAACTTTTTTGAATGGTTTAATTGACATCATAGCAGGGGAGGGGGAGGGGATATTAGAGGATTAGGGGGCTTGTCCTTCAGCTCTCTTCAACAGTTTTGGAAAATCTGATTTCTGTGCAATCAGTGTCAAAAGGGGTTAATTAGGAAGACAGATTGATATCAGCTGTTCTCTCCAGCTGTTCCTACAATAATTATTTTCCTTTCATTTTTCTAGATTTCTGAAAAGGTATGTTGTGTTACCTGCTAATTTCTTATTACCTTTAATTATCACTTCCATAGAACAGAGAATAATGAGATAGAAACTGCTTGTATGTGCATAGCATGAAAGAGAGTTTGGACCCACTATGCTCCTTTCATAACAATAGTTCAGGCAATGTGTAAAGACATTTTTATCTTATCTGATTGGAGGTTTTTTTTTATAACTGCTGTTGAGACTCAATTTGTTGTTTAATTTCTACATATTCATTTATCGGACAGTGATTTGGCTGAGGGTTGTTATACCTTTCAAGAATGCTCATTCATAATCAAGTTGGTGCTGTAAGTTTTTTCACTTTTTTTCCCATGTTTTACCTCAATATACAGTACATGTAGAGTGTATTATCACTAAATCATGTATGGAATGGAGATTCCACCCATGCAATAATTACAAATTTATTGCAAAGCATAACAAGCACAAGCAAAATTCCAGCCAATGGACCACCAGGTTAAACCTGGAGGTCCATTGGCTGAAACATTGCTTGTGTTTTTTGTCTTTTTGTACCGAATTTGAAATTAATACTTTGGGTGATAACTCCATTCAGTGGGTGATTTTTGTTACAATCCACTCTCCACATACTGTATTTAGGCATGTATAAGTAGAAATTGAGGGGGACCTGAAAAATGGTTACCTTGAATTTTTACAGTAAACCCATTTTTTGAGCAAGAGAGAGGAAAGGAAAACTGGCGAAAAAAAAATAAAATGGTTCGGATTTCTCCACCAACCCTAATTTTCATGCAAAACCCTAATCTTTTTATAAGTACTTAACATAAAAAATTAAATTTATTCATATTAGAGGTGGGTGGTACACCGAAAATTCCGAACCGAAGGAGGAGGAATATTCCAAAAATCTGGTACTTGAAAATACCTGCCGCAAACATACAAAATCATAAGGAACCACCACAGTTACCAGTATGCTGATTCTGATGCCACATGGCCAATTTATAGCCCACTAAGTAACCAAAATAAGGCTAAGACAGCCAAAATACCTTGAAATTTTCTCAATAAAATTATTCAAATTTGGAAGTCATAGGAACCGGCTTAATGAGCCTGTTCCTATGACATCCATATTTGTATGGTTTTATCAACATTAGCGATATAATTTTAAAAAATATCTAAAGTTTATTTAATGTTGTTGTTTTGAGTAAGGGATTATGGGTCAAATATAAAATTTTGGTGCATTAAAGCTATTTTTTTATGTCGGTACTGAATACCGTACCAAACCTGATATGATTAGAAAAGTACCAGTACCGATACAGAACTGAAAATTTCAATATAATCCATCTCTAATTCGTATATATTGTCACCATGATATTTAAGTACAAAATCAGGCTTGTCATTTTGAAAATTGCAGGAGGGCCATTATGGTTCACCTCAAATCACCACAGGAGGGCCATTTGGGGTTCACCTAAAATGACCCCAGGAGGGTCATTTATGATTTGCGGGGGCCATTTTGTTTCAGCCTGCTGGGTAGACAATTAATATTGTTTTAAGGTACAGTAAGTGAGAATGGATTGTAAGTAAATCACCCACGGAGTGAAGTTATCATCCAAACTATAACTTTCAAATTTTATACATATGAACAAAAAACACAAGCAATGTTTCAGCCAATGGACCTCCAGGTTTAACCCGGAGGTCCATGGTTGAAACTTTGCCTGTGCTTGTCATGCTTTGCAACAAATTTGCAATTATTGCTTGAGTGGAATCTCCATTCTGCAGGTGATTTAGTGATAATACACTCTCCACGTACTGTATATGGTTTGTGTAATTATGATGTACGTCATCACGTAATGTATATGTGGAAAGTTACTTCCTGTCTCTGGGTGACTGCATTGATGACACACTACAAACTTCACAAACTGCGCTTTTGTTACATGTACCTCCTTCAATCTGCGAAAATTGCCATTTGAGGCAGCCGATTTTGAGGTGCCTTCGACTGAATTAATGGGCCGCAGAAATTGGGGTTAGGCGGATGTTTACCGTCCACTGATTTTTTAACTCAAGCGGGCGACTGCGGCCCAGGGCGATCGCCCGCCCGCCTTAGAATGACAAGCCTGCAAAATGTTGTATCTGTCTTGCCCTTGTTTCTTAGGCCATTAGGCCATATTTCGATGAGTTGAAGACGAGTTGAGATATTGCCTTATATACTAGAGCGAAACTCTGATTCAACATATTATACATAAGACCCCCCCACAAAGTAGATCTTCTGTTTCTCAGGCCATTTTTTGTAAAATTACAAGTGGGCAGGTTTTTTTTAATTTAATTTTTGTAATTATTTTAATTTGGTTGACAGGGAAGATATACGGTTAAATGTGCCCAAATTATACTTGTTTCAATAGCAAGAGATTTCATGTCCTTGGCAGAAATAGCCACCAGAAAGCTGAAGCATGCTAGCAAGCCAGAAAATAAGCAGACTGTCATCTGCAAAATGAGGTCCCCAGAGGGTGAATTTAGTGATGCTACCCAGCATAGCAGGGTAGCATCACTAAATTTACCCTCTGTGAACCTCAATCTGAATCAGGGTCTCAAAAATAAACAGAAAGAGGTACCCAGAGGATAAATTGGCCCTATGGGATAGCATCATCAAACTCACCCTCTGGGGACCTCATTCTGCAAATGTCAGACTGCTTATTTTCAGGCCTGCATGCAAGGAGTTAAAACATATTAATGTTTTGCAGAAATGCTTTGTAAATATTTTCTTGGCACACAGATATGTTTTCCAGCTTTTAACTGCATTGATCATCAGTCAGCAGTAATGTGATTACCAAAGGAGTCTCTGTTTTGCAATCAGATCGTGATCTGGTCATGACACATTTAAAATGTAATGAGGATTCAAGATTTCACAAATAAAATATTACCAAATCAAGATCATGTCAAGAAAAACAAATGAAAAATGATAATAGCATAACACATTCAATATTAAGTTGAATTGGTTGATCCTGCACATCAGGATATCAAGGCATAGGCCCCACAACATAGATCTTATGTTTCTTAAGACTTTTTTGTAAAATTGCATTTTATTATTAACCCCCCCCCCCCCCCCCGCAAACAAAGTTGGGGGTGGGGGGGGGGGGTATATAGGAATCACCCTGTCCATCCATCTGTCCGTCAGTCCGTCTGTCCATCTGTCCATCCTTATAAGCACAACTCCTCCTATACCGTTCGAAGAATTTTCATGAAACTTTACGCAATGGAAGAACTCCATATGAAGATGTGCATGAAGCAATATAATTCCGTTCTGACAGGCGCGGGGGGTATCGTTTTGTGAGCTTGCTCACAGTACCTCTAGTTTATTTTTGTAATTTTTTCTTTGCCATCAGAAATTCATGTTCTTGGTTTGTTTTATGTTTTAGGCCTCATAATATACAGAATAGCATAGATAGTGGTGTATTTTGTTCACTGAGTGCAAGATGGTGGTGTATTTTGTCCATTGTTGCACTCCAGGGACAAATTTATCAATTTTATTAACTTGGGTAAAATATTAGACATAGAACATTCAATTTTTATTATACCTCCCGCAAACAAAGTTTGGGTGGGTATATAGGAATCACCCTGTCCGTCCATCTGTTCGGGCAGACATATGGAGGTTTAGGTGGATATTTGTTGGTAGAAATGGGGGTTAGGTGACTACCGCAATTTATGTGACTAGTCACATAGTTAAATGTCATTATTCTAGGGTGGGGTTTAGAATTGGGGCTGGGGTGGTGTTAGGGTCAGTAAAGGGTAGGGTTAGGGTTTGCTACCACCCCAAAAAATTTTCACCCAAAAAGTTGTTTTCATACAATGGACATGCATTTTAGTTAAGATAGACTAGGAATATATTGAATTTTCATTAGTCTAGGGTGGGGTTTAGAATTGGGGGTGGGGGATGTAGGGTTAGGGTCAATAAAAGGTAGGGTCAGGGTTTGCTATCACCCCAAAAATATTCCCCAAACTCACTTGTTTTAATATAATGGACATGCATTTTATTGTAGTCCCATAAAAATAGCCACATAACTACCAATTTGTTAGGACATCCGTCCGTCTGTCCGTCTGTCCATCCTTATAAGCGCAATTCCTCCTAAACCGTTTGAAGAATTTTCATGAAACTTTACACAATGGAAGAACTCCATATGAAGATGTGCATGAAGCAATAGTTCCGTTCTGACATTTCCAAGGGGAGATAATCTAACTTATACATTTGTGGGGTATCACTTTGTGAGCTTGCTCACAGTACCTCTAGTTTGTTTAACCCTTTGAACCCTAGCGGACATTTTTCCGGCCAGGAACATGATACGTCATAACTTTAAATAGGATGGCTGTTCAGTAAATGTGTAAGTGTGGGGTGGACCATTCATTATTTTCAACGTGCAGCCCCCACGGCTGCACGTTGAAAATATTGATTGGTCTACCCCAAATAATGAATATGGACTCTTCTAATTGATGCCACTGAACTGGCATGGAAGATACCACTAGAGTTCAAAGGGTTAAGATTCCATTGGTTATAAAAAGTGAGTATGCGGCAGCCAAAAGGACTATGCAGAGGGCCTGAGAAACAGATTTTTAACTTTTTTAGTCCTTAACAGTTAATCAGTTTCTTTTTATCTAAGAAAATAATCTTTGAAATTTATCAACAATATAATTCTGACCGAGTAAGCCATTGTTCTGCATTATATCTTTTTAATAAGCATTCTATTGTCAGCTCAGTTCAGAATCAATCAACATACTAAATTGTGTACTGCTGTAATGTACAAAAACATTATGAGCACGTCAGTCATAATTGTCTTGGATCAATATACCCCCCCTATTTAATGATTTACCGAGGTAAAGTTGCCTGACATATATGTGAGTTTGAAATCCGGCTCCGCTTCAGCCATTCCTTGTGATTGATTGCCAGAAAATCTTGTTATCACCCGAAGAGACACCAGACACAGTTATTGGGGTTTTAATACACTGTATGTGTGGGACGGTTGACAGTGTCACTGTGTTTTTCCTTCAGTAAAGTGTTTGTCGACTGGATAGCTTGGACACACCAGTTTAACAACTTTTTGTGTGATTTTTGCTTGAGGTATGGCGATTTTATGGCGTGCATAGTAAGTATCATTTTGTTCATTCCTCAGATTTAGTGATAAAAAACATAAAGTACAAAATTTAATGTTCTGATATTTAGCTGTGACTAGCAGCTCTATAAGTGGCAATGTCTGTCTGTCGGTCTGTCTGTCGGTCGATCTGTCTGTGACCAACGAGTTTCAAAACTCAATAACTTTTGAAATACTTGATGGAATGACTTTATATTTGTCATGTAAGTGTATCTTATTGATGTCTAGCCACTGTTCAATGCATGTATTGTTCCAAATATTTTTCTTGGAGTTATGGCCCTTAAAGAACTTAGAATTTTGTGACAAACGCGTTTCTAAAAGAATAACTTTCAAACTACTTGTTTTTTCACCATCACCTGTAAATTGCCCCTGAGAATATTTTTTTGACTTGCAGATTGCACCACCCGTCACAGCTGCGGCGTTGATGTTGGGGAGGGGAGGGAGGGGGGGAGTATTTTAATGCCAAGAGTCTAAACAGTATAATCTTGTTAACCCTTTACCCAACGTAACTGCCAAAACCGGAAGCATTATTCTAAAATATCGTCAATTAATTTTCATTATATTTTCATTTTTTGTCTCAGAAAACATAGGTTATGACCCCTCTTTGGAATGAGCACGTCAAGCTCGTTCCAATGAGGGGTCAGAACCTATGTTAGGTAAAGGGTTAATTGAACATCCACTTTGCCAATGAAAATTATTTAATTAACAGGAGTATTCAATTAACAGGGATTGTGTCACTTTCCTGTATTCTAGAGATAAACTTAGCATTTATTCTATTATATCTTGTTTGACAGAGCTCCATGAGCTCTGTCAAACAAGATATAATAGACTAAATGCCTGTATTGGAAATACTGAGGCCAAATAGGTCTATAAACCAAGGAAAACTGGGGAGAGTCAGGGTAATTTCTCGACAGGACACAAAATTTTTTATTCAATGAACAGGAGTTTACTCTATAACCTATATTCAATTAACAGGTCAAATTTGTACTGGAGGGATGGTAAATGGTTTTGTTTTTGGAAAATTATATTCAATTAACAGGGTTATTCAGTTAAGAGATATCCAATTAAGTGGGCTTCACTGTATATCATATCTTGTTGAAGTCTCTTCTGTATTTTTTTTTCCATGCTCCAAAATTTGGTCCAACTTATTAAATTGTATACTTTTTGACTGGTTGAGTGTTAGAAGCCACTATCATACCTCTATTGAAAAGTGATGGAACCCACTTTAGTGGCTTTACACTCGATGCATTATCTTGATGTTTGCTCAGAAGTAGAATCAATTTTTTTTATATAAAATGTTCCATTGCAATTTATTGGACAGTACCTATTGGTACTTTCCACTAAATTGTAATAAACCAATTATTTATGAACAAAATCTTGCTAAGCTAAGAACACTCTTCCTAGTGGCAAGCCTGGAAATAAGCAGACCTTTATCTGCAGGATGATTCCCCGCGGGAACCCCGGGAAGTAAGCAGCACTTGTTTACTGTGGTAAACCAGTTCCGCTTTACTAGTAAAATAGGACCCAGTCACCAATGCTTGGGGTGAAAGTTCTCTAAAGTGGGCAACATGTTGATCAACGATTGACTAAACTTGACTTCATCTCCATGTTGTGTCCCGATTAGCCATGGTGCATAAATATGTGACGGTAACCACCAACAAACATCTGCAGAATGAGGTCCCCAGAGGGTGAATTTGGTAATGCTACCCTGCCTTGCAGGGTAGCATTACCAAATTCACCCTCTGTGAACCTCAATCTAAATCAAGGTCTCAGACCAAAACAGACAGAGGTAAATTGGGAGATTCTAGCCCCACTGTACAGGATAGCATCATTAAATTTACTCCCTGGGGACCACATTCTGCAAATAACAGATTGCTTATTTTCAGGCTTGCCTGGTAGCATGGTATCTTTGTGAAAAAATACCCAGGTTTCAAATCACCTTTGAAAAATAATTTAGCACTCAATACAGGAAAGTGATTGTGTCACTTTCCTGTATTCTAGAATAACTATATTAATTGCATTGATAAAACTCTAAATCATTTATTTATCATACCTTAACCCTTTGAACACTCGTGGTATCTTTGATGCCAGTAAAATGGCAGAAATTGGAAGAGTCCGTATCCATTATTTGGGGGTAGAGCAGTTAATATTTCGAAAATATCAATTGTTCTTCCCCACACGTTCACTTAGTAGCCATCCTACTTAATAATAATATGACATATCGTGTTGCTGGACCGGAAAAGCGGTCTCTCATGTTGAAAGAGTTAAGTACAAATTTGATCTGTTAAAATTACATATAGTTAAATAGAAATTATTATTTATCTCTCTCGTGGGAACCATTGGAAATGAAGCAGTGCTTGTTTAATGTGGTAAACAAGTTCTGTTTTACTGGTAAAATAGAATGCAGTCACCAATGCTTGCCGTTGAATTCTTCTTTAAAAAAAAGACTAAACTTGACATGTTGCAGTCACGCTTAACTATTGTGCAGAAATATGACACCAATAAATAAATGAATAAATTGTTATTTTTGAAAACATTCTACGGAACATGTTCAAATTCCTTACCATTTCAGAACCTTGTGCCCTCCATTCTTCCAGCATTAGCATTTAATCTATGATATTTTGTTGTCCCCCGACCCTTCGGGGGACTATTGTAATCAGCAGTGTCCGTCCATCCATCCGTCTGTCTGTGCGTGCGTGCGTCCGTCCGTCACACCCTTGTCCGGATGATAACTTTAGTTTGGATGATTTTACTGAAACTAAATTTGGTATGTGTCTTACTTGGGTGGAAATGCAGGTCAAGTTCGAAAATGGGCATGCTCCACTGATTTCTACTGGATTTATTCCCCTTTTTCGACTTAAAAAATACAGTTTTTGTGTTGTCCGGATGATAACTTTAGTTAGGATCATTTGATTGAAACGAAATTTAGTATGCCGCTTATTTGGGTGGAAATGCAGGTCGAGTTCGAAAATGGGCACGCTCCACTGATTTTTACTGGATTTATTCCCCTTTTTCAACTTAGAAAATACGGTTTTTGTGTTGTCCGGATGATAACTTTACTTTGGATCATTTGATTGAAATGAAACTAAGTATGTGGTTTAATTGGTTGGAAATACAGGTCAAGTTAAAAAATGGCCATGCTCTGCGAACAAATTGCATCCTAACAGCTCCCTTGAATTTGCCATCTTGGTCGGGGGACCGGGGGCGTTGCCCTTGTTTAACTGGTTGAGTTCTAGAAGCCACTATCAAGGCACTAAAGAATAGTGCTAAAAGCCACCTTAGTGGCTTTAACCCTTCACCTAACGAATCGCCTGCATCCGCCCACGTAATATGCAAATTGAGCAGTTGAAAAAATTAAATTTTTCAAAATATTTCAACGAAACCATATCATGTGACCCCTCATTGGAACGAGCTCAATGAGCTCGTTCCAATGAGGGGTCACATGATATGGCTTTGTTGAAGATTTTTTAAAAATTTAAAAAAATTATCTTTAAAATAATAAATTTTGATATCGTCTACATTGGGTAAAGGGTTAAACTGTATGCATAACCGTTGTTATTTGTGCAGCAGTAGAAAAAAAATGTTCATATAAAATTGTTTTGCAACAGGTACTCTCCAATAAATAGTAATAAAATGATTATTTATTAAAGTCTTGCATAATTAACACTCCTTATAATACAAAGGATTGTAACTTTGAAAAGTCCTGAGTTCGATCCCCGGCCGGGACGACCCGCATTGTGTCCTTGGGCAAGGCACTTTATCCCGATTGCCAACATGGGGACACAATGACGCTGTGTACTAAGGCGTACTGCATGCCGATGGTGCACCTGTCTTCAACCGCTGTAACCCTGATTGAACAGAGTTAGAATGTTGAGGAGCTGACAGTTGCTCGTCGATGCTCTGTGGTTCTCCCCGGGTACTCCGGCTTCCTCCACCCGTAAAACTGTCACGGTCACGATTAGCCATTGTGCAAAAGTATGAGACCTTAACCACCAATAAATAAATACTAAATAAATAAATCTTTGAAAAAAAATATTGTAAAAAAATTTATTGTGCTTAGTGTTCAACCGATTACCAAAAATGGTTGTTGACGGAATTACCGGTTATTTGAACTCACAAGTGGCCGATTCTTATGCGGATTCCAATTGTAACACTGTTCACTTCCAGACAAGTCAAGGCTCGAAAGAACTACATTAACCCTTTACCCAATGCACAGGATATCAAAATTTATTATTTTAATTATTGATTTTTAAAATTCAAAAAAAAATAATCATCAAAACCATATCATGTGACCCCTCATTGGAATGAGCTTGATGAGCTTGTTGCAATGAGGGGGTCACATGATATGGTTTTGTTGACATTTTATGGAAAAATCTATTTTTTTTTTACTGTTTAATTTGAAAATTACGCGGCCGGTTGCAGATAATTTGGTGGGTAAAGGGTTAAACTGAACATTTTTCACAGTGTTAACCTTCATTGACTGGGTTCGCAGTAAAATTACTAGCCATACACACTTGGGAGGTAAACATGGCTCTCATTTTACATTAACAATTGATCAATTGCAGAAGGTAATAAAATATGGTTAATGAATCATCACAAAATGCTTGGCAACAGTCGATTGAACTGATGTTCCTGGAACCGTTGCCGTTGTCATCTGTTTGTCCACATTGGCCGATTGTGCTGGCTGGTTCTGATCATCAGTCGAACAGTAACTGTACTCACATTACCAATTTTTGTCACCCAGTTTCAAAGAAAACTCCAGATTTTTTTTCCGAATTTAAAATTTGGTGATACAGTGGAGCCCACTTAATTGGATATCTCTTAATTGTATATCCCTGTTAATTAAATATAATTTTCAAACACAAAACCATTTATCATACCAAATTTGATCTGTTAATTGCATATGGGTTGTAGAGTAAATTCGATCTGTGCATTAATCTACACCTTATGACCATAATTAGGCTATCAAAAACTGTACATACGGCCTGTGCACAAGCATTGTTTCAACCAATGGACCTCCAACGTCCATTGGCAGAAACATTGCCTGTGTTTGCTATGAGTAACAAAGAGAACCTGCCGTGCTTTGGATGCCATTCGATATGGCAATTGCACGCAATTCCTACGTGCAATTAAGCCTAGATAAGCGCACAGTTTGTGACAGGACTTCTAGTTTTAACTGTACTGCAAATAAAGGTTTCAGTTTAATTCAATTCATCTTGCCAAAGCCAAAAAATGGGCTTCTAGCGCTGACACTGTTAAAAGTTATCAAAGACTTAGTGATTCTATTCTGCGTATTGTGAACCATAATAACCAACCGCAGAATTAATCGCAACTTATTGATGAATGTGATATGTTACAACAAATTGTACAGGTAACCGTATTGATTACCTAATCGCCTCATCATTCACATCACTTGTTTTCAAATAATCCCTTTATATTCGAACATGGCTTTCTATCTGTTGGGAACTATTATTGAGATGTATGTTAATAACAGTCCATGTTATGGTGACATGTTTTTTTAGGTTTCAGTGGCTTTGGCATTTGTTAACTGAATATTATGATAGCAGCATTTGTAACTTGATTTTCAGGCATACTTTAATTTACTGGTTGAGTACTGATGCTTGAAGTACATATCTGTAACCTTTTCCCTGTTGGAACATGGTGGAAATGCGTAGTGCTTGCTTTCAGCAGGATCAAAATACTTTTTTTTATTTGCATAGTGAAATACTATACATTTTCAAAAAAAATTGTTCAGCATTTTGCCGTCCTGGCAATCTAGAAAATCAAGGAGTGCAACACAATTGCCCTCCTCAGATTCCTTGGGAGTGCAATTGTACCTGGAATTTTCATTGCATATACTGTATGCTATTTTGGTTTTTTACACTTCAAGTCATTACTAATGTAACTGAAAAAATGTACTACATTCAGCTGCATAGTGGGAAAATTGGCACACACATCTTCTCATTATTCAAAATGTTGCATTCAATTCTTATGTGATTGTCTTCTACACTCCAAATGTATCAAAATTCGACAGAGAATGGGTCATGAATTATTGTGAATCGATGTAATATTGACAGATGGTAATAGATTTGAACCCTTTACCCAAAGTAACGGCCAAAACCGAACCGCGCTATTACAAATATCTCCAATTAATTTTCATTATTTTTTTTCATTTTTTGTGTCAAAAAAAAATTGATTATGACCCCTCTAACGATAATCTTGACTTATGTGTCAACGTAAAAAAAATAAAGCCTAAAAAAAAAATAAAAATCTGTGTCTCAGGCCCTCCCACATTGTCTTGGCCGCTGTATGCTCTTTTTTATTACCAATACAAACTTTAAAAGAATTAAAATTAATTGGTTTGTGTCAGATAAATTACCCAAGTTAATAAAATGAATAACATAGTTCACTGCCTGTGTTACTTTGTAGATTATGAGGTCATAAACATAAATCAACCCAAATATGTGAACCTCTGTGGTAAAGAAATAATAGTTATAAAAATAATTGAAAAACTTCCGACCCATATGCATTTTTATAAAAAAAATGGCCTGAGAAACAGATCTACTTTATGTGGCCTGCCACCCTTATTAATATTTGAAAGCCTTCTCACAGAGAGCTTTCCAATCAATGATAATAAGTCAAGGCTTTGGTAATGGTAGAACCAACAAAAACTGGTCATGTTTGTACGTTACAAATCAGTTCCAAGAAATTGAACTGGTCATTACATGTGTAAATGCATATGTCAGGCACAAACATGAGGGCATGGTGGCACTCTGTACTAAGGCATACTGCACATTCGGTGGTGCACTTGTCTTCAATTGGTGTTATCTCTGCTTGTGCAGAGTTATTTATTATTATTTATTTATTGGTGTTTAAGGTCACATATTTCTGCACAATGGCTAATCATGACCACAACAGTTTTACGGGTGGAGGAAGCCGGAGTACCTGGAGAGAACCACCAAGCAATGGCAAGCAACTGTCAGCTTCCCAACATACTAACTCCACACAAGCAGGGTTAGCATTGGTTGAAGACAGGTGCACCATCGACGTGCAGTATTCCTTAGTACACATCGTTGCCGTGCCCCCACATGGGCAGTGGGGGTGAAGTGTCTTGCCCAAGGACACAACGCGGTTGCCACAGGTGGGATTCAAACCGAGGACCTCTCGGCCTGCAGGCGGCACCTCTACCAACTGAGCCACCGCACCCCTTGTGCAGAGTTAGTGTGTTGATCGAGGAGTCTTGACAGTTGCTTGCTGCTACTTGGTGGTCCTCTCCAGATACCCCATCTTCCTCCACTCATAAAAATGTATGACATGAGGTGACCTTGACTGCTGAAAGGGTCATTAACCCTTTACCTAACGTAATGGCAAAAACCGGCCAGCGTTATTCTAAAAAATCTCCAATTAATTTTCATTATTTTTTTCATTTTTTGTCTCAAAAACATAGCTTATGACCCCTCGTTGGAATGAGCTCGTCGAGCTTGTTCCAACGAGGGGTCATAACCTATGTTTTTGAGACAAAAAATGAAAAAAATTAGTTATTCAAGAATTATTTTTGCAAGTGTCGTCTGCTTTTCAGGTTAGGTAAAGGGTTAAAACCCCCCAAACCCCAATAAATTTAAAACAAAAAAATGTCAGGCACAAGTGAATTAATACCAATACCAATTAATATGCAAACTGAGCCTGTAAATGACCACTTCAGGCTGTTTATTTGCAAGCTTGTATCGCAGGCTTTGAGATACTCAAATTGTGGACAGTATCCTGTCGCACCATGTTTAGAATAGGAAGAGACAATATATACTCACTGATTACATAACTGCCCGTACATATTTACTGAATAAGCAATTCTGTTTCTCCAGAGATGTGTTGTCCATGTCACTTGCCTACAGGGCGAATTGCTGTCAAATATTTATGAATAAACATGCATCAATGGTACTTAGATGTTTGAAAAGTAGGGCACTGTTCTGCTAACAGCCTCTTGCATGATGTCATGCAATACTGCAGTCTTCTTCAAAAGATAAAGAAAAATCCTGTTGTTTAACACTTCACCAAACAGAAGATAACAGAATTTATTATTATTAATTATTGTTTTTCAATTTGTTCCAAATATTTCAACAAAACCATATCATGTGACCCCTCATTGGAACAAGCTCGATGAGCTTGTTCCAATGAGGAGTCGCATGAAAAGGTTTTGTTAAATCTAAAAAAAAAAAATTTCAACTGCTTAATTTGTAAAAATATGCAGACAGATGCAGCCATTTTGTTAGGTAAAGTGGTTAACTGTCTTGGAGCAGACTTACTTTTGATTGGATGTTTAAAATCTGAGTATTTTCCAAGATGTTAACATGTGTCTTGAAATAGAAACTTCTGCACTGAGTCCTTTCTGGTCTTTGAAATTATTTTTACTACACATTTTTGGTGATAGGTGCTGCCTGCAAAATTAATGTTGTGTAGAGCAAAATCATACTTAATACTTGCAAAAAGAGGATGTCTTGTTTATTTTTCGCTCATGCCAGTCTCGACAAATGTTTATTATGCCCCCCTACTTAAGTTGGGGGGCATATAGTGATTGATGTGTGCATGTTCCGTCTGTCCGTGTGTATCCGTGTGTCCGTGTGTGTGTCCGTGTGTGTATCCGAGCCAATAACCCAAAAACTGTTAGGGCCACAGTCATCAAACTTCACTCAATTATAAAGGACCATGGGATGATGTGTCACACACCATAGCTGGGTTCGTACCTTCAATGTCAAGGTCACACTAAAAATCGGTCAATATTCGTGTCTCAGCCATAACTCAGAAACGAATCATAGTACAATTGTTAAACTTTTTACAAATGTTAAGGACAGTCAGAAGGTGTGTCGCGTATAATAGTTTCCGTCGCATCTGCAAGGTGAAGGTCACAATTGACCTTCACATGTTCAGGGTCAAAAATCGTGTCTCAAGCATAACTCCAAAACTATTAGGGCTACAATCATCTAACTTCACTCAATTATAAAGGACAATGGGTGAATGTGTCAGGTCTGTAAGGTCAAGGTCACATTTCAAGGTCACATTGAAAATCATCAATATTCGTGTCTCAGCCATAACTCAGAAATGAACCAAAGTACAAATATTAAACTTTTTACAAATTTTTTTGTTTGATGGAGGTCAAGGTCACAGATCAAAGTCATTGCCACGTAGGGGGGGCAAACTCACTTCCGAGTGAATCTCTTGTTTTTCAAGAGCGAAAAATAAACATTTGTCATGGTCATGAATCTGGGAATGCAGGTTGGTATTGAATGTCAGCTCTACCCACCCATTCCCGGGCACTTTGTACAAAATTTGGTTGTTTGTCAGCTTCTACATGTATGCATTAACTTTAGCATGATTTGACCTTCAGTTTTCAAATTTGGTTTGTAGCATCAGTAAATGGGAATGGAGATTGGTATTGAACTTCAGCTCCGCCCACCCACCCACCCACCCACCCACCCACCCACCCATTTTCACTAGAGTAACAATCTTTTGTTTATACGAAATTGGGCCATTCTGAATTCCCAACAGACTACAGCCTGTACATGTCCAAATGCTTAGCAGTGATTTCTAGTCAAGTCTTGGTTGCTGGGTAAGGCAACCAAGACCTGACTAGAAATCACTGCCCAGGTGTTTTGTCTATTATCGGCAAGACCTCCTAAAGATGGCACACATACTCTGAGATTGCAAAAGCCTGAAATAGGTCTTTTAACATTAAGATACATTTAAAACAAGTCACAAAATGACTGTAGATATGAATTGTGGCCGTAAAAGAATGCCACTGTTGAGCTCATTGGCAGTGTCATTTATAGAGTTGTGGTAGAATGATACTACAAGTTCCAAGCCAGAAAATAAGCAGACTGTCATCTGCAAAATGATGTCCCCAGAGGGTGAATTTAGTGATGCTACCCTGCACAGCAGGGTAGTATCACTAAATTTACCCTTTGTGAACCTCAATCTGAATCAGTCTCAAAACTAAACAGAAAGAAGTATCCAGAGGATAAATTGGCCCACTGTATGTGGTAGCATCATCAAATTCACCCTCTGGGAACCTCATTCTGCAAATGTCAGACTGATTATTTTCAGGCCTGTCGATTTGAGGTGAACGGCTATTTGGGTCGTGTGGAGGTTACCTAAAATGAAAAATAGGCAAATGAAAGATGGGTCACGCCCAATTGTCGCCGGGCCACGCAAAATTTTCACCATTTGAATCATCTAGTTTGAATAAATGGTGGAATGATGTCGAGCATCAAGCAGTCATCAACTGCATAGGTGTTTGCATCTACCTGAAGTATAGCTGCTCTGTTGGCCAATTATTGGCCAACAGAGCAGCTGTACTTCAGGCAGATGCAAACACCTATGCTGATAATTGGTTGATGTTCAACTTCATTTTAAACTGTTGATATTTGAAGATATAAATAGGTACAAAATCTGGAAATGGCAATAAATTCATGTCTTTGCCATAAATAGTGATTATGGATGCCATACTCTTCAGCATGCTGGCCAATGCCAAGATTGCGTTATAATTGCAACTAATTTGTTTCTAAATTGCTACAACACACCCTCATTATTGTTCCTAAGGGTTCATCTCTATTCATCAGGATATTGCCCATAGGAGCAAGAACTTGGTTCTGATACAACAGTTCATATATCAGCATAGTTGCGATACATATATATTTAGGTTACCTAATGGGTTATCTGAATCAAGTACAGAGGAACGAACGGTGGGTTCCCAAAGCTCGGACCAGGTGGGTGAACGATAAATGAGTTACGCAAAATTTTGAAAAACATCAGGCCTGCTACTACAACTTATTCTGTTTTTCCTGATGTGAATTCCTCTTTGGTACTATCAGCATATCTCATTCAAGTCAGATACTGAACCGATACTGAGGTCTATCCCCCTAAAAATACTGAAACTGATACCAAAATCAAAATTGCAATACCGCCCATCAAGAGCTGAATATAGGCCCCTTTCCCAATGGCATTTGGGCATGATTTATCCCAATTCAAACCACAATTTCCCAATCTCATTCTCCTTTAACTCTTAACACACTGAATATTTTTAAGCCATTTTTCATCAAATCTAGTCATGGCTGCTGTAAGGCAGCCATGACTAGATTTGTTGAAACATTCATTATACCCCCCCCCCCCCCCCCCCCCCCCCCCCCCCCGCCGCAAACAAAGTTTGGGGGGGGAGGGGATATATAGGAATCACCCTGTCCGTCCATCTGTCCATACTTATAAGCACAACTCCTCCTAAACCGTTTGAAGAATTTTCATGAAACTTTACACAATGGAAGAACTCCACATGAAGATGTGCATGAAGCAACATAATTCCGTTCTGACATTTCCAAGGGGAGATAATCTAACTTATACCATCTGTCCATCCTTGTAAGCGCAACTCCTCCTAAACCGTTTGAAGAATTTTCATGAAACTTTACACAATGGAAGAACTCCATATGAAGATGTGCATGAAGCAATATAATTCTGTTCGGACATTTCCAAGGGGAGGTAATCTAACTTATACCATCTGTCCATCCTTGTAAGCGCAACTCCTCCCAAACCGTTTGAAGAATTTTCATGAAACTTTACACAATGCAAGAACTCCATATGAAGATGTGCATGAAGCAATATAATTCCGTTCTGACATTTCCAAGGGGAGATAATCTAACTTATACCGTCTGTCCATCTTTGTAAGCGGAACTCCTCCTAAACCGTTTGAAGAATTTTCATGAAACTTTACACAATGGAAGAACTCCATATGAAGATGTGCATGAAGCAATATAATTCTGTTCTGACATTTCCAAGGGGAGATAATCTAACTTAACTTATACATTTCAGGCATGGGGGGTTATCACTTTGTGAGTTTGCTCACAGTACCTCTAGTTTAAATTTAACAGAAGAAATCATTGGTGAAAAATGCGTAATTCCGATTTTGGCCACTTTTTACTCCCAACAAAACAAGATGCCTGAAGAGGCATTTTCTAGATGCCAGTTAAGGCCTAAAAAAGTAAAATCGGTGTGTCAGGCCTTCCTGCATGGTCCTTTTGTCTGCTGCATGCTCTCTTTTTATAACCAATGCTAACGCTAAAAAAAAAATTAAATGGTTTATGTTTGATATTTTACCCAAGTTAATAAAATTGATAAATTTGTCCTTTGAGTGCAACAAAGCTTTGCAATGCTGAAGTACACCACCACCTATGCTATTCTGTAGATTATGAGGCCTAAAACATAAAACAAACCAGGAACATGAACTTTTGATGGCAAAGAAATAATTACAAAAATTAAAAAAAAACAAAAAAAAACCGCCCGCCCAAATGCAATTTTACAAAAAGTGGCCTTAGAAACAGAAGATCTACTTTGTGGGGCTTAAAGTACCTTGCCATTGCATCTAGTCAAGTCTTGGCTGCCTAAATTGACAGCCATGACTTGCCAAGACACAACAGCAAAGCCACAGAATGTGGACTGTCAAAGTGTTCTCAGTTCATTCTGAAACTAATATTTCTTGTTCCTTGTGAGCAAGCCAGAAAATTAGCAGACTGTCATCTACAAAATGAGGTCCCTAGAGGGTGAATTTAGTGATGCTACCCTGCATAGCAGGGTAGCATTACTAAATTTACCCTCTGTGAACCTCAATCTGTATCAGGGTCTCAAAACTAAACAGAAAGAGGTACCCAGAGGATAAATTGGCCCACTGTATGGGATAGCATCATCAAATTCACCCTCTGGGGACCTCATTTTGCAAATGTCAGACTGCATATTTTCAGGCCTGCTTGTGAGCTTCCTCTCCACCAAAACAAATTCCAATTGAAGTCTTCGTACTGTGAATTTCCCAATTGCAAGGACCCCCGGACCCTTTCCCAAAGAGGGCAGAATAATCCCTGTAAATGACCACTGTGAATTAATCCAACACTGATCGATTTAACTACCATGTTCTGTTATTTGCGATTTAACTACCATGTTCTGTTAGTTGCGTGATGAATTTTTTTCTCTTGTCAGCTGGTTATTAGATGGAAAATACTGACTGTTATGGGCGCTTTTATGTTGCAATTAATTATAGTAAGTTGCACATATTGAAAGCTTGTTGCAGACAGTCTGTCAGTGTTAATTATCTGCAGTTAACAAAACCTTTATTGATTGATAACATAATAAATTTTTAACCGCTTCACTGCTGTATGCAAGCCTGAAAATAAGCAATCTGTCATTTACAAAATGAGGTCCCCAGAGGGTGAATTTGCTGATGCTATCCCAAACTATGGACCATTGTATCCTCTGGGTACCTCTTTCTGTTTCGGTTTAAGACCTTGATTCAGATTGAGGTTCATAGAAGGTAAATTCAGTGTTGCCTCACCAAATTTACCCCCTGGGGGCCACATTTTGCAGATGACAGTCTGCTTATTTTCTGGCTTAGCTGTAAGTAGGGATCAATTTAACCCATTTATTTATTTTATTTTATTTTACTGGTGTTTAAGGTCACATACTTATGCACAATGGCTAATCATGACCGTGGCAGTTTTACGGGTGGAGGAAGCCGGAGTACCCGGAGAGAACCACCGAGCAACGATGAGCAACTGCCAGCTCCCCAACATCGTAACTCCGCACTGTAGCACAGGCAGGGTTAGATTGGTTGAAGACATGCGAACATTGACGTGCAGTACGCCTCAGTACACGTTTTCATCGTGCCCCCATGTGGACAATCGGGGTTAAGTGCCTTGCCCAAGGACACAACGTGGGAGTCCGAGTCGACCGCTCTGACGGTCACCCATCTGAGGATTAACCGGGCTCGACGTTGCTTAACTTCGGTGATCTGACGAGAACCGGTTACCACAACGCCACTGCGTCCCCATTTAACCCATTTATATAACATGAAAGGCAGATGACACTTGCAAACAAAATTCTGAATAACTAAATTTTTTCATTTTTAGCTTAACTTGGCAAAGTCAAAATAAAGTATTGCCATCACGCATGCGGGAGTCTGTCACTCTGTTCACATTTTCATTAGCACAAGCTTCTCGCCTTATTTCATAATCCTTTCATAAACATTGAACATTATCCTTTTCAGCAAACAGTACACACAGTCAAGTTAAGCTACAGTGTCATTGACACTTTCATTTGTGTGAAAAACGTAGTTTATGTCTCCTCATTGGAACGAGTACAACAAGCTCATTCCAATGAGGGGTCATACACTATGTTTTTGTGACAAAAAATGGAAAAAAATAATGAAAATTGAATGGTAATTTTTTTTTAATTGTGCTGGCTGGTTTGGCCGTTATGTTGGGTAAAGGGTTTAGCAGTACTGCATCTCATTTTGCAACACAAATTTTGAAGTTAGCATTATATTTTTTGAGGGGGAAGATAGGAAATTAATAACTTAATTTCAATATCTGTTGATCTTGTTATTTAAAAAATCGAAGCAGTGTTGTTTCCAGTCTGCCCAGAGAAAGTTGGTATTCCCCTCACTTGTCAAGTTGCCCTCAAGACATGATTATTTATTATTTATTTATTGGTGTTTAACCCTTTACCTAACATGAAAAGTAGATGACACTTGCAAACAAAATTCTTGAATAATCAACTTTTTTCATTTTTTGTCTCAAAAACATAGGTTATGACCCCTCTTTGGAACGAGCTCGATGAGCTTGTTCCAAAGCGGGATCATAACCTATGTTTTTGAGGCAAAAAATTAAAAAAATAATGAAAATTAATTGCCGATTTTTGTTAATATTGCTGGCCGGTTTTTGCCATTATGTTGGGTAAAGGGTTAAGGTCACATACTTATGCACAATGGCTAATCGTGACCGTGACAGTTTTACTGGTGGAGGAAGCCGGAGAGAACCACCGAGCATCGACGAGGAATTGTCAGCTCCTAAACATTCTAACTCTGTTCAAGCTTCGCTCAAGCAGGGTTACAGTGGTTCAAGATATGTGCACCATTGACGTGCAGTACGCCTTAGTACACGGTGCCATCAGTGCCCCCATGTAGGCAACCGGAATAAAGTGTCTTGCCCGAGGACACAACGCGGGGCGTCCTGGACAGGGATTGAACTTGGGACCTCTAGCATAGAAGTCTAACAGTCTACCACTGAGCCACCATGCACCTTCCTCAATACATGATGGCAGTGCAGTTAAGTCAGTGTGAGTCAGGGGTTCTATTTTTACACCTGGTACCTCTCAAATAATAAGATCACTCTCATTGCAAATTTTATTGCAAAATGATTGCAAACTTTGTTGTGAAGAGATTTCAATTCATTCAGTGTGGGTGTCTTAATTAATTGGTGTTATAATAATAAGATCAGAGATTTACTTGTATGTAGAAGTGCTAACATGCAGTGAATTAATTCTTTGAATTGCTCAGACACTTGAACAAATCCACCAGTGCACATGAATGTTTGTCTGAATTCCTTGAATTTTCTTTCCCATTAGTAACTGCATTTTTAATTTTTTTTCGTCTCAGAACAGTTCTCCAGCTGCATTTCAGAGAGTTTTAAGTTACGTGAGTTTTTAAAGGTGTGGAACATCCCCTGTATCAGGGGTTTAACTCATTGCGTGCTCCTGGCAGATATTCCTGCCTGTGACAAAATTTCTCTTGTCACTGAAAAAGTAGAATTTTGGCACATTCAGTTAAATTGTCCTCCGATAAATTGAATGGATTCTTTCTCTAATGATTTCTTGAATTAAATTTGGATGAATTTTTCGTCAACTCTAGTCATGGCTGCTTCAAAGCAGCCATGACTAGATTTGATGAAAAATATCTTGAAAATCCTTTACCCAACGCAGACGATATAAAAATTTATTATTTTAAATGCCATTTTTACAAATTTTTCAGAAAATTTCAACAAAACCATATTATGTGACCCTTCGTTGGAACGAGCTTAGCGAGCTCGCTTCAATGAGGGGTCACATGATATGGTTTTGTTGAAAGTTTTCAAAAAATAATATGTTTTCTACTACTGAATTTGCATATTACGCAGGTGGATGCGGGTGATTCGTTGGGTAAAGGGTTAAAGCCACTAAGGTGGCTTTTAGCACTATTCTTTAGTGCCTTGATAGTGGCTTCTAGAACTCAACCAGTTAAACAGAATACCATATATTAAATGCAAATGCTGGAAGAATGGAGGGCACAAGGTTCTGTAATGGTTAGGAATTTGAACATGTTTCGTAGAATGTTTTCAAAAATAACAATTTATTCATTTATTTATTGGTGTCATATTTCTGCACAGTAGTTAAGCGTGACTGCAACCTGTCAAGTTTAGTCTTTTTTTTAAAGGAGAATTCTACGGCAAGCATTGGTGACTGCGTTCTTTTTTACCATGCATTCTTTTTTACCAGTAAAACAGAACTTGTTGACACCAAAATGAAGTTTTCGGGGGATATAGAAATGGGGTTCATCTCTCCGTTCATCCACTCGTCTGTCTGCCCATCCATCCATCCATTCATGCATCAGTCCATCCATCTGTCTGAGCAAACAAACAGATTTATGAGCCTAGTTGTTGGTCTGCAGCACTGTTATGTGTCTAATCTGATTTATGCGACTAGCCAAATAAGTTGAACTAACAAATGGCATTTATGTGTCTAAAAAGTGAGTTATGTGGCTAAATAAAATGTTTTTTATGTGGCTAAAATGGTTTATGTGGCTAAAAAGTGACAAAAAGTGGGTACAGTAGAGCCCACTTAATTGGATATCTCTTAATTGTATATCCCTGTTAATTGAATATAATTTTCAAACACAAAACCATTTACCATACCTTCAGTACAAATTTGGTCTGTTAATTGCATATGGGTTGTAGAGTAAACTCCTGTTAATTGTATATAAATTTTTGTAATGTCGAAAAAATTGCTGTGATACGCACCAAATTCCCCTTATTTGTCAACCTTTTTGGCCTCATACATCCAATACAGACATTTATTCTATTATATCTATGAGCTCTGTCGAACAAGATATAATAGAATAAATGCTCAGTTTACCTCTAGAACACAGGAAACTGAGCAAATCCCTGTTAATTGTATACTCCTGTTAATTGAATAATTTTCACTGGCAAAATGGATATTCAATTAAGAGGATTCTACTGTATTGTATTTTCAGAGATTTTATGTTAGGGCAAGGGTTTGAGTCAGTAAGCTGATAGGGTTAGGGTTTGTCACCACCCAGAAATTAGACTTAAAAATGAGTTTTTAGTGGTTGTCCATGCATTTTGACTTCCTCAAATATTTTTAAATATTTTAGCCACATAAACCTGATTTGTAGGAGCGTCCATCTGTCTGTCTGTAACAACTTTGGTCCATCATATCTCAGACAGTAGATGTTGGGGGTACGGTGGCTTAGTTGGCAGAGGTGCAGGCTGCAAGCGAGAGGTTCTCGGTTTGAATCCCACCTGCAGCAACCATGTTGTGTCCTTGGGCAAGACACTTCACCCCATTGCCCACGTGGGGGCACGGTGATGTGTATTAAGGCGCACTGCACGTCGATGGTGCACCTGTCTTCAACCAATGCTAACCCTGCATGTGTGGAGTTAGTATGTTGAGGAGCAGAGAGTTGCTCGCCATTGCTCGGTGGTTCTCTCTGGGTACCCCGGCTTCCTCCACCCGTAAAACTGTTGTAGCTATTATGCAGAAATATGTGAACTTAAACACCAATAAAATAAATAAATAACAGTAGATGATGTTGTTTAACCCTTTACCTAACCTGAAAAGCAGACGACACTTGCAAAAATAATTCTTGAATAACTATTTTTTTTTCATTTTTTGTCTCAAAAACATGAGACCTCGTTGGAATGAGCTCGTTCCAACGAGGGGTCATAACCTATGTTTTTGAGACAAAAAATGAAAAAAATAATGAAAATTAATTGGCGATTTTTGAGAATAGCGCTGGTCGGTTTTGGCCGTTACGTTAGGTAAAGGGTTAAATGATCTTTGGTATGCTGATAGACCTCCTTGGGGGAAAGGATATTCACAAGTAACAGGTTTTGTCCATTTTTGTTTCTAGAGTTATGGGCTTTTTCTGCTTTTTTTCAACTTAGAAACCCTTAGCGAGGGATACCAGTGGCATTGTACCTTGTTGCTTTTAGCTTGTTTTTAACCCTCTGTATAACAGTGATATCAAAATATCAAAATCTCTAGATGAATATTTTAAATTATTCTTCCAATAATTCAACAAGGTCTTTGACCAATTCTGTCTTGTTTGACAGAGCTCAGTGAGTCCTGTCAAACAAGACTGAAATTGTTAAATTCCTAATTAAATTACGGAAATATTCGCTAATTGAAACTTTGGTATTTTGACATCAGTGTGGAGAGAGTTAACCCTTTACCCAACACAGACGATACCAAAATTTATTATTTTAAATATCATTTTTTACAATTTTTCAAAACATTTCAACAAAACCATATCATGTGACCCCTCATTGGAACGAGCTCGATGAGCTCGTTCCAAAGAGGGGTCACATTATGTGGTTTTGTTGAATTTTTTTTAAAAATAATATTTTTTCAGTTGCTGAATTTGCATATTACGTGGGCAGGTGTGTTCGATTCATTGGGTAAAGAGTTAAATAACATGAAAGGTCTTCTGTATTGTGGCCTAATGAAAGAGAAAAGGGGCGGTACTTTTGCCTTCTCAGCATCTGTTTCATATTTTTTTCAGGTTTTTCTCTTACAGAAATCATAGTTTAACCCGTAGAGTGCTAAATTACTTTTCAATGGTCATTTGTAACAAGAGTATTTTTTTTCTCAAAGATATGACACTACCAGCAAAACGAGCCTTAATTTAGCAAGATGTTGCCCATAAATAATTGTTTTGTTGCAAATTATTGGAGAGTGCCAGTTGGCACTCTCCAATAAATTGTAACAAAATAATTTTGTATTAATATTTTTCTCCCAGTGCTGAGCCAACAGCAAATTAGAGCAAACACTATAAAGCCACTATAGTGGCTTTCAACACTTTTCAGTAGAGCCCTGATAGTGGCTTCTCGCACTCAACCCATTAATTAAATGACGCATCCTCACTACTTGGGCAATTAAAGTATTCATTTAAACATTTGCAATCCTGAGAAATCAAGTATATTTTTTTCTCAATTGAAAAAGATTGAAATTTGTCTTGGAATTATGCGATTTTCTGTTCTCAACTTCCCATAAATAAGCCAGAAAACTGGAAAGGTTAACTGAGATAAAATGCATGTGCATTATTGATGTCTATTTGGAACGGCATATTGTGCACAAGTATTTGTGTGCACTGTCTGCAGGTAATCATTATGAACAATTTAACACAATATGCTTGCAATGCACAAAGGTATTAAAAAAAGTATAATAAGTAATAACTGAATGCAAGAAAATCTATCAACTTTCTATTAAATACATCTGTCATCGTGGAGAATTAATGATTGTGCGTCATTGGTTTAACACTTTTCATAGGTGGGTGCTGTGGCTCAGTAGGTGAGGTGCAGTCTGCAAGCTGAGAGGTCCTTGGTTCGAATCCCACCTACGGCAACACTTCACTGCATGGTGGCATTGTGTACTAAGGCATACTGCACTTCGATGGTGCACTTGCCTTCAACCAATGCTAACCCTGCTTGTGTGGAGTTAGTATGTTGGGGAGCTGACAGTTGCTCGCCATTGCTTGGTGGTTCTCTCCGGGTACTCCAGCTTACTTCACTCGTAAAACTGTGGTGGTAATGATTAGCTATTGTGCAGAAATATGTGACCTTAAAGACCAATAAATAAATAAATAAATGAATAGATAAATAAATAAATAACACTTTAAATGCTGCTGGCAGATATTCCTGCCCAGCCCAGGGTTCCTCTTGTCATTGAAATCAATCTGATTTGGGCATATTTAATCAAATTTTCCCCCTGTGAATTTGAATTCATTTTTTCCCCAATGATTTCTTGTGTTATATTTTGATTAATTTTTCATCAAATCTAGTCATGGCTGCTTCGTAGCAGCCATGACTAGATTTGATGGAAAATATCTTGAAAATACTCAGCAAGTTAAGAGTTAACATTTTAACACATGACTTGCTAATGATACTTGCAACAAATTTTCTTGAATAACTAAAAATTTTCATTTTTAGCCTCCAAAACACACCCCAGTATTAACTAGTAGAGAGCTGAATTATTTTTTTAAGGTGATTTGTAACATGACTATTTTTCAAAGATTCTGTTGCTACCAGGAAGGGGAGCCTTGATTTAGTTTAACCCTTTACCCAACGAATCGCCCGCATCCGCCTGCGTAATATGCAAATTCAGCAGCTGAAAAAAAAATTATTTTTTGAAAAATTTTAACAAAACCATATCATGTGACCCCTCTTTGGAACGAGCTCGTCGAACTCGTTCCAAAGAGGGGTCACATGATATGGTTTTGTTGAAATTTTTGGAAACAATTTAAAAAATGGTATTTAAAATAATAAATGTTGAAATCGCCGGCGTTGGGTAAAGGGTTAAACAATATTTATTCAATATCACCAATCGAATATACAGAAGACAACAAAGAAAATGTGGATCCGACAGGAAGTTATAAACTTATAATACCCGGTAGATCGTTTCCAGGTACAACATTTTCATAAAATATGAATACATAAAGATCAATGGCATATGCACAGTTGTATTTTTTGTTCTAACTAGGCTTGTTAAGGTAAAACACGTTAGAATTGGAAACAAAAGGGGATATAGAGAGAAGAGGAGATATGTCGAAGGAAGAAGCCAACCTGGGTGTAAAACTGGACTGCCTGATGGTACTAAAACATACAGGCAGCCTAGAGTCACAGCATCAAATATTACATATAAAATCATTAAATTCGGTTGAGAAGACCATATTTATATGCCTGGATTTTACAAAAATTTGTTCAGAAATAATTGATTTGTTACAATTAACCTTAACTTGTACAGTGCTAAATTATTTTTGGCTATCAAAATGTGTTCATCTGTCTTTGTCTTGTAACAATTTATGGGAGAGTGCTAGGCTCTCTCCCATAAATTATAACAAGACAAATCCAGACAGACTAAATAAATTCACTTCAGAAATAATATGAAGCACATCCACAGAATATTGAGCCTTTAAGTTGTGATACCTGCACTTCAGAATAAAGCCCAAATATGGGCTTCCAGTCAAGCCTGAAAATATGCAGTCTGACATTTGCAGAATGAGGTCTCCAGAGGGTGAATTTGCTGATGCTATCCCATACAGTGGGCCAATTTATCCTCTGGGTGCCTCTTTCTGGTATTGGTTTGAGACCCTGATTCAACTTGAGGTTCACAGAGGGTACATTTGGTGATGCTACCCTGCTGTGCAGGGTAGCATCACAAAATTCACCCTCCGGGGACCTCATTTTGCAGATGACAGTCTGCTTATTTTCTGGCTTGCTTCCAGCACTTTACCAGTTAAGGCACTCTCATTAAACAGTAACAGTACAGTTTTAAACAAACATTTTTGTTCTATTACTGAGCAAACATCAGGCTAATGCATACAGTGTAAAGCCACTATAGTGACTTTCAGCACTTTTCAATAGAACCATCATAATGGCTTCTAGCACTCCACCAGTTAACAAGCTATTAATTGAAAATGAAAAAAATTCCCACAATCCAGTATTAACAGCTCCATTTGTTCCTTGAAGTTGAATCTTGCACCCCATGTAACATGTAACCAACTAACACTACATATTTACAGCCTTAGTCAATGTATATTTTCATGTAGTGTGTGATATGGCAACCTATCAACTAATCCTGTACAATGTCTATGGTTAGTTGGTGTATGTTAGCTTATCGTCTAACTCTTTGCAATGCATAGGGTTTGTCAATCATTTCTCTTTGGTTATAAATAAGATCATCTTTATTATGCATGCATTGCACAGGGTTAGTCACACTTTCAGGTTATAAAAAAATTTAAATATTAACAGAGTAACTGACCCTGTGCACAGTACAGCCATAGTGTAAATCTCATCTATATCAACTCGGGATGAGGGAGGGGGGGGGGGGGGGCACGGTGCGTTGCGGTAACTGGTTCGTGTCAGATCACCGAAGTTAAGCAACATTGAGCCTGGTTAGTCCTTGGATGGGTGACCGTCTGAGCGATTGATTTGGACTCCCGCATTGTGTCCTTGGGCAAGGCACTTAACCTTGATTGTCCACATGGGGGCACGATGACGCCGTGTACTAAGGCGTACTGCACGTCAATGGTGTGCATGTCTTCAACCAATCTAACCCTGCCTGTGCTGCAGTGCAGAGTTACGATGTTGGGGAGCTGGCAGCTGCTCGTCATTGCACGGTGGTTCTCTCCGGGAACTCCGGCTTCGTCCACCCGTAAAGCTGTCACGGTCATGATTAGCCATTGTGTATAAGTATGTGACCTTAAACACCAATAAATAAATAACATCTATATCAACTCTTTACCGAATGTAATGGTCAAAACATTAAAAGTCCGTCCCCGCTCCGAAGTAGGCAGTGTAGGTACATGTACTCTCACAGTGTTGGCTGTGAGGAAAGTGCTATCATCTGTCGCTTGGAGAATCCTAGTAATTGAATGAGAGGCGTTCAACCTCAGCTATGTCCTCACAGGTAATTGCATGTTCAGGCTGAAGCAGACCAGAATAGCCAGTACCAGAGTTGGACTGACTAGTATCATTCTGAAAACTTTTATCCAATATTTATACCATGATTACCTGTTCCACTATATATAAAAAGCCTATGATATAAATTTGAGCTTTACACACCAACCGTGGCGAACACGCCAGCGATGGGATTTCAATAGTTAAAATTTAAACCTACAGTGGAACTACATCCAAGTTGACCTTTGGTGACCTCGCCTTAAATGCAAACTTATCTAAATTTATCACTTGTCGTCTCGTGAAGAGTGAAATGAAACGGGTAATTATTTATTACATTTTTGAATAAGTTTCCCTCATAAGATACCAAAATTAACAAACATACATTGTCTCATGTTAATAAAGTATTCATAACTCTAAATAGTATGTTATTAAAATGAAAACGGCCCTGTAATATGCATGTTTCATTTTCGATAGCGTTTCGGTGATAAAATAACCAGCGGAAGTGCCACCCACTGGTGCTCATGTAAACAAAAACAAATTCGCATGTGTGAATATTGATTTATTTAACATTTAAACTCTTATTAATCTAATCATCATGGTATAAATAAAATATACCCAAAGTGGCTTGGTGTGTCAAATGTTCACCACTCGTGGTGAACATTTGGTACACCAAGCTGCTATGGGTATATTCTATATATATCTCCTTCAATCACTTGAGGGTTTAATCCATGTCAATTGGGAAGGGGCCTTTTTCGTGAGTGAAGATTCACGAGGGTCATCAAAACCTATCAAGTCCGAGCCATTCATGCCATAATTCCAGGGACCCCAAAAGATTAGTGGTGCCTGACTGTTTGTCTGCAGGTCCATTGAGGTCCCTGGAATTGAGGTTCTTAAAGCAGCCTTGGAAACTAGCTCAAAATTAAACCATGTGAAAACATATACCATGGCAGTTTAGTGTAGGCGTGAACTGCCATGTAGCCAGGATTTTATAATAGGGGTTCCCTAGACATTTTTTTTTTTGAGGGGGTGGGGAGCAAACATGATATTTGGAAAGATGTTTTGGGGGTTGGGAACCTCCTCTAGGCCTAATGTGGACCATCCAGTCATTACCCCTCCTCCCACTTCCCAGGGAAGTTGGGACAGGGAGTAAGGACCAAAGGGTCTAGTTAGGCCAACACCCTCCTCTCCCCCATTTGAGTATGTGTAGTCTAATATTAGAGACCATTTATGGGCTGTAGGTTATGTGAAAGTTGCATTGGGCAAATATTGTGGAAGAAAATACTTCGCCATTGGTTTAGTGCCTTCATGTATTGTATGCATGTTTATGTGATATATTCGGTACTTTGACTCAGTACTTACTGGATTTTTGTTGATGGTAGGTTATTGCCTACATCAGTAGAATGGGTCAGAAATTCAGCCTACCAAAAAGGTCTTAAATTATCTCTCAGGACACTGATGTCAAAGTTTTGAAACTTTAGCTGCCAATTTTATTCCATGATGCATCTGAGCACTTAACCACAGTCTTGAGTGACAACTTTAAAGGTGCTCTGTTGTTGGTATGAATTTGAGTTGCCCAACCTTGAAAAGTTGCACTCAGAAATGATGCAATCTCTGAAACCAAGCAGCCTTGAGAAAAAAATATTGCTTCAAAAAACTTTGATGCATTGTCCACATGCCTGAAAGTAAGCATTTGCAGAATGAGGTCCCAGAGGGTGAATTTGCTGATGCTATCCCATACAGTGTGCCAATTTATCCACTGGGTTCCTTCTTTTGTTTTGGTTAGAGACCTGGATTCAGGATGAGGTTCACATAGGGTAAATTTAGTGATGCTATGCTGCTGTGTAGGGTAGCATCACCAAATTCACCCTCTGGGGACCTCATTTTGCTGATGACAGTCTGCTTATTTTCTGGCTTGATTGTCCATTAATCTTGCTTTATTGCTGAATGTTCCAGAGAGAAAAAAATAGGCAATTATGATGAATTTTGTGGTCTAAAAAAATAAATTGTCTGTTAGTGTGTTTTTAATGGAATTTCCCCGAAAAAAATGTGCCAGTAAACTGTATAGTTTCCTCCCTAACAATTTCTCTCTCTTATTTTTTGCGTAATCTCCAGTTTTGAGGAAAGAAAAAGTCTGAAGGGCTATACTTGACAAAGATATTTGAATGTCCAAATTAAAATGGTATCATATGTTTTTTACGCAGACCTTATTATGGTTGCCAAAGGGAAAATAGTTAGTACTGTTATACCTTTTGAAGACCAAATTTGTTAAATATCTAGTTGCATTATGGGAAATATTTGCCAATTAATATTTTGACATCAGTGTGCCGGAGTCCATTTATTCTGGCCTTGGTTCCTGCATGTAAATTTATTCTGGCCTTGGTTCCTCCTTAACCCTTTACCTGATGAATCGACAATATCAGACCATATAATTTCCAAATAGAACAGTCGAAATAAAAATTATTTTTCAAAAACTTTTGACAAAACAATATCCAGTGACCACTCATTGAAATGATCTTGTCAAGCTCATTCCAATGAGGGGTCACATAGAATGGTTTTGTTGAACTTTTTTGCAAAATTTGTGAAAAGGATATTTAAAATAACGAGTTTTCAGATCATGTGCTTGGGTAAAGGGTTAAAATTCCTAGCTCAGTGATAATTAGTTTCTAATTAGGTTCTTATTTGAAAAAAAGTGTCATAGTAGGTAATAGATAGGTTTTGTATACCACATGAATAAATCCCAAGTCTTTTGATTAAGTGATAAATAAGAAATAATAGACACTTGAATCATCTTTGTTAATATTTTCAGGCCTGTCATTTTGAGCTCAGCGGTCACCTTTGTCCTGTACAACTCACCTGATTTTAAAGTAAGAAAAGTGGCACAGTACGTGGAGAGTGGATTGTAACTAAATCACCCATGGAATGGAGTAATCATCCAAGCTATAACTTTCCAATTTTGTACATATCGACAAAAAACACAATGTTTCAGCCAATGGACCTCCGGGTTTAACCCGGAGGTCCATTGGCTGAAACTTTGCTTGTGCTGGTTATGCTTTGCAACAAATTTGCAATTAGTGCTTGGGTTGAATCTCCACCCTGCAGGTGATCTAGTGATAATACACTCTCCATGTACTGTAAATGCCCACATTGAACTAAGATTCAAAAATTTAAATTTGCAAAATCTATTATACTGAAAGAATACACAGTTTTTCTTCTCGAATCTTCTTAGCTTTTGTGCAGACATATATGGAGGATATCTACACTGTTTTAGTGAATATCGGGAATTATCTTGTGAGTATGGACCTGAATGTTTTATTTTTCACAAGCGCTTGCGTGAGTGAAAAATAATACTTTCAGGTCCACACAAATGAGATAATTCATGATATTCACTAATATAGCATATATTTTCTTTTTATTATATGCTATGTGACAGTTTCAAGACAATAACAAGGATCTGCTGATCGTTCCTTCAAGGCAATGTCATGCGCCGAAGTGTGTCAACCTGAAAGTGATATTTTTCACTCACGCAAGCACTCATGAACAAATAAAACTTTCAGGTCACACTCATGAGATAATTCCAAATATTCACTAAACTAGCGTAGATTTTCTTTTTATTATATGCTACGTTGACATTTTACTGTGCAATATTCAGCCCAATTTGATTGCAAACAGTTTCAAGACAACAAAAATCTGCTGATCGTTCCTTCAAGGCTGTGTTCATGACGTCATTTAGGAAGCTACTGGGAAATATTTTTCTGTCCATCGAGTCAATGGATATTGAGAAATATCTTTTAGATAATTTGCGATAATTCACAGGCTAGTATATAATAAACATCAGAATGTGTTTTAAAAAGTGGTAACACACCTACTGCAGATTGCAATTTTCACATATCAAACACTGGAGTTCATTATTTTTTGTGAAATAAATGAAAAACTGAGGAAATTCTGATGTAAACTGTGGGAATTCCTATGTATTATTTTTTAAGATGAGTATTACACCACGCAGGTATCTGGTGTGTACTGTGCAATTACTTTCTCAGGATCCATAGATCTACAGCTCGAAGTCCTCAACAATTTCATCTTCAATAAAATCCCCATGTACTGAATAAAGCCAAAAGAATTAAGTAAATAGAAAATGAACTGAGACTTTCAGGTAACTTACATTCAACAATCAGTTGACTTCTGTTTTCCGAAATCGTGTCAAAATTAACCTCTGATTACCGGTTTTCTTTTTAAAACATAATACCTAAGGACACCCAGATAAACTTAAGGCCATTAAAAAAAAAATGTCTATGTTCTCAGGCAATTGTGCCTCAAATTTCTCATGGAGCTCTGTCAAACAAGATATAACAGATTAAATGCCTGTGTTTCATGTACTAGCAGGACTTGACAATTGGGGCAACCTATAGGACGGGTTGTCTACAGGTTATGCAAAAAGATTTTTGGGAGACTTCTTTATAGGTTAACCAAAAAATAGTTTCATAATTGGAGATTTGATTGGAAGGTAATGACATAAGAAGACATGTAACAATGATAAAAGATAAATTATTATAAATCATAATGACTTTTATGTCTTAACAAAATTCACATCCCCAAATCTGCCAATTATAATGGTTAACCAAGAGGTTAAGCCTTTACCTAACAAAATGGAAAAAAATGCCCAGAAAATTAGCCTATTCAGTGTGGCTTACACAACCTCACACATCATGGCAATTTCTCAATAAATCCATACCAATATGGAGATCATTGGCACCAGCTGAATCAGCTGGTTCCAATGATATCCATATTTGTATGCTTCTATTGAAAATTTGAGACAAAGGTTTTAATCATGAAGTTCAGGATATTTTGGGGAAAGCTATGTGAGGTAAAGGGTTAACCCCCCAAAATTGGGGTAAAAGATCAAAAGGTTAATGAACATGTGATGGGGCAACCTTCAAATGGGTCCATCAAAATTCTGAATTATCAAGCCCTGCACTAAGGCCAAATAGGTCTATAAACAAGGGCAATTTGGAGATTGTTGGGGTAAGTTCTCTACATATTACAAAGGTTTTTTTTATTCAGTTAAGAGGTGTTTGTTCTATAGCCTATATGCAGTTAACAGGTCAAATTTCTACTGAAGGTGTGGTGAATGGTTTTGTGTTTCGAAGTTAGATCAGTTAACATGATTATTCAATTAAGAAATATCCAATTAAGTGGGATCCATTGTATTGCTAAATTGAAAGATTTTGTTTATGAACAAGATCTGAAAATGTTGAATTTTAAAAGCCCATACATAATGGAGACAAGAGGTTTAAAGAGCAAGGCTAAGTGCAAAAAGTGTAACAATATAGATACATATCTTTAATCATATATAGATAAGTCGAGTCCACAAATCAGCTGGCATCAACATTTTTCAATTGAATTATGCAGACCAAAATCCCCAAGAGAGTCATTTTTCATATTTTCTTTTGTTGAATTTACTTATTTACTTACTCACATGGTAAATTTGACATTTAAAATTCATGTCCTTATGAAATAATCTTCACAATGGGGCTTCCAGTCAAAAGCGCATTTGTTGAGCAACTTGCCCTCAAGTCTGTCAATATTTACCGACATCAGAAAAACATGAAAGACATTCACCATTTCAATATTCAATGCGTTATTATAATGTAGATTTCATAAGTCCTGTTGTCGATTTCTCAGATTTAATCTGAAATCTATTTCATTCAAATTGATTATTTTTCATCGGGCCAATATCCTAAGGGGTCTGTGGTTCATAGTGACGTTAATATATAATTCGATTTAAATCTGTGTTTGGAATCTTTAATTGGGGATGATGTGGTAATTTTAACACTCTTTAGATTTGCTCTTTTCTGTGAAGAGTTTTCAATAACATTAATTTGCCCTTTTCGAACTTTCATTATTGGAAAGCTATAAAATTCAGTTAGATAAAAACTGGGCGTTATGAATTTTCAGCTATATTATAGGATCTTAATGTCAAAGATTGATAACGTTTTTGTATCCAAGATTTTCTTTCACTTTTTTTGATTTGTGTAAATTTAACCAGTAGAGTACCAAACTATTTTTCAGAGGGTGATTTACCAAGCTCTCAGGACACCAGTCTAATTCTGTTCAAAATTTGACACTACAGTGGAGCCCACTTAATTGGATATCTCTTAACCCTTTACCCAACGTAACGGGCCAAAATTGACCAGCACTATTCTTTAAAATCGCCAGTTAATTTTCATTATATTTTCATTTTTTGTCTCAAAAACATAGGTTATAACTGAGCTCGTCGAGCGTGTTCCAAAGAGGGGTCATAACCTATGTTTTTGAGACAAAAAAATGAGTTATTCAAGAATTTTGTTTGCAAGTGGCGTCTGCTTTTCATGTTAGGTAAAGGGTTAACTGAATAACCCTGTTAATTAAATATAATTTCCAAACACAAAACCATTTACCATACCTCCAGTACAAATTTGACCTGTTAACTGAATACAGGTTATAAAGTAAACTCCTGTTATTTGAATAAAAAATCTTGTAACCGGTCGAGAAATTATCTAGTTTTCATCTGTTTATAGACCTATTTGGCCTCAGTGTGGCATTGTGTACTAAGGCGTACTGCACGTCGATGGTGCACTTGTCTTCAACCAATGCTAATCCTGCTTGTGTGGAGTTAGTTAGTATGTTGGGGAGCTGACAGTTGCTCGCCATTGCTCGATGGTTCTCTCTGGGTTCTCTGGCATCCTCCACCCATAAAACTGCCTTGGTCATGATTAGCCATTGTGCAGAAATATGTTACTCAAACACCAATAAATATATAAATAAATTTGGCCTCTGTACATCCAATACAGGCATTTATACTATTATATCTTGTTTGACAGTGCTCATGGAGCTCTGTCAAACAAGATATAATAGAATAAATGCAAAGTTTATCTCTAGAATACAGGAAAGTGACACAATCCCTGTTAATTGAATACTTCTGTTAACAGAATAATTTTCATTGGCAAAGTGGCTGTTCAATTAACAGAGTTCCACTGTACTGTGGTTGGTTTTTTTCCCTCTATTTGTGGAGTTTACAACCAGAGGACTGTTGATGAGTTACTAACCTTGAACCCTGAATACTGTACAGCCTTTGTGTAAATCTCATCTCCAGCATAAATGACCAAAACTAGCCAGTAATATTCTCAAGAAGCACTTAACCCTTTACCTAACGAATCGGCTGCATCTGCCCGCGTAATATGCAAATTCAGCAGTGGAAAAAATAATAATTTTCAGAAAATTACAACAAAACTATATCATGTCACCCCTCATTGGAACGAGCTCAACAAGCTCATTCCAATGAGGAGTCACATGATATGGTTTTGTTGAAATATTTTGAAAATTTCGAAAAAATAATATTTGAAATCATACATTTTGTTGTGAAAAGTTTTTTTTTAGTGTATTCCAAAAATGAAAACATTTTTTAAAGTACCACCGGTACCAACATATCCGGTACCGGGATGGGACAGAGACTGTCCCACCAAAACTGGTGTCGGAACAAATCAACAATTGGTTGACATATCACAATCAGATGGGAGAAATTCACATTTAAACCGCCTCAGTCACCAAAATCCTAAAGACAAACATGGCATTGTACCAATTATTCCGCGGCGAGATCAACATAATCATAAAGCATGATCTTCGTGCTTTATGATTACTTTGATGTCGCTACAGAATAATGTCTTCGAAGTAGCCGATGATGGCACATTCATTGTCTTTGATGCCACGTTTGAAAAGTCAAAATCGTCAATCTTATCGAGGTCGTGGTGCAGACAGAACATGAACATTTAGAGTGTTTTGATATGTTCATTCACAAATAAGTTGAAAGTTTGTCGTGCAAGTGTGCCATACACGATTATCAGCCTGTTTACCCTCGTTCAGTTAGGACCCCGGTAATATTGTCCCGGTATTAGCGGAACAAAAGCTTCACTACCAGTACCAGTTGGAGCATGAGGGAATTGGCAGTATGGGTACAGGTACCGGTTGACATGCCTGACCTACGCCAAATTTAATTAACATCTCTGACCAGTACTATCAACTATTTATTGTCTTTTCATGTTTTATCTTCCAATACATGGCTTATGACCTCCTCAGTGGAACAAGCTTGTTCAGCACATTCCATTGTGGGTCATAAGGTATGTTTTAGAGGAACAAATGAGAAATTTCGAGGTCTTAATTAAGTATTTACTTTAAATTTTGTTTTCTAATTAACTGGTAGAGTGCTGAATTATTTTTGGTCATCAAAATTTGTTCACATACGTTTGCCTAGTTACAATTTATGGGAGAGTGCCAATAGGCACTCTCCCATAAATTGTAACAAGGCAAATCCTAACAGACTAAATAATTTCACTTCAAAGGTGGTATGAACAACATCCACAAAATATGAAGCCTTCAGGTGCTGGTACTGACACTTCAGAGTAAAGCCCAAATATGGATTTCCAACACTCTACCAGTTAAGTTGTGAGGGCACAGTAGTGCTGTGTACCAAGGCATACTGCATGGCAATGGTGTACCTGTCTTTAACCAATGCTAACCCTGCTTGTGTGGAGTTAGTACATTTGGGAGTCTGAAAGTTGCTTACCATTGCTCAGTGGTTCTCTCTTGGTACTCTGGCTTCCTCCACCCATAAAACTGTCTACCACGAGGGGCCCTGGCTGTCGAAAGTGTCCAATAAATAGCTAAATATTTCTAATTAAGTTATGTTAAGTAAAGGCCAACATACTTCTGACTTTTAAAATGATCACGACTTGAATATTTTTGTTATACACTAAATGATAGATTATCAAAGAAATTGCAGAAAGATAGAAATTGTATCCCTCACTGTGAAGATAAAGATATTTTCACTTTCATGGTATCAATCAAAATGGTGGCTTTCAAAGCATCATTTCAAGGTGAATACAAGTCAAATTATCACTGGAAATGATAAATTTGTTCTAAAAACATATAATGAAAAGAAAATCTAGTGTTTTTGAGTGGATACCGCTCATTTCCAGCAATAATTCAACACATATTCACCTTGAATTGATGTATGAAACCCACCAGCTGAATCAGATTGCAAGATGCTACATGTTCCAAGTATCAATCAAATGACTTCTACGTATCAATGCACTATTTACTTTTGTGCATCAATTCAAGGTTGAAATGAGTGGTATTATTGATAGGAATGATCAGATTCTTATAAAAAGCGTATAATAAAAAGAAAATCTTCTGTTTTTGAGTGGATACCGAAAATTATCACACTCATGTCTGAGACAAATGGTAATTTTCACTTGCACAAACGCTCATGAAAAATAAACATTTATCTTGGTCACTCATGAGATAATTTTTGGTATGCACTCAAGAACACTTAGATATCCTCTATTTATAACAGCAGCTTAATTTGTGTCATTCATTGCCCCATCCAAGCTACATGTAAGATTTTGGAAACTAGAAATAAGTCCCCGTGGGAACCCTGGGAAGTGAAGTGATAAACAAGCTCTGTTTTACTGGTAAAATAGGATAAGCACCAATTCTTGAGCTGGAAGTCCTCTAAAATGGGTAACATTTTTTTTATTTTATAAACGATTGACTAAACTTGACTTTATTTCCATATTGCAGTCATGATTAGCCATTGTACAGAAGTATGTGACAATAAATAAATAAATAAATAAATAAATAAATAAATAAATAAATAATGATCCTGATTTTACTGTTTGACGCATATTGGTTGTCAAGAAGATTGCAAGGATAATGGAGCCATTAACCCTTTACCCAACGCAGATGATATCAAAATTTATTATTTTAATCACTATTTTTTAAAATTTTCTAAAAAAATTCAACAAAACCATATCATGGTACCCCTCATTGGAACACGCTCATCGAGCTCATTCCAATGAGAGGTCACATGATATGGTTTTGTTGAAATATTTGGAAAAATAAATTTTTTTCAACTGCTCAATTTGCAAATTACGTGGGCATATGCGGGCAATTCGTTAGGTAAAGGGTTAAGGGAACTGTTCCTTTTTTTGTCCCACCAAAGCTACGTGTAAGTGTACAGAGACTATAGGAATAACCCCATAATGATCCTATCATATCTGTTTTACTGTTAGACACATATTGATTGTTGAAAAAATTGCAAGGCTTATGGAGCTATGCTTTGAAGAAAGTGCCTTTGTTGCACCACCAGAGCTACACGTTACAAGTTAGGTCCTGGCGAATCATGATTTTTCACTTGAATTGAATCAAACAAGAGGTTCGAAACTCAATTGCATTTCAAACTGAATACTCTTCACAATTGTTATGGTACTACATTCATTGATCACCTACCCTGTCAGGGACCGATCAGGACTATTTAAAATACGCTCTAGCCTCAGAGCCTATTTTTTCAATTCATGTGCCAGATTTCAATTTACGGAGTCACACTGCTGTTTGTAACACACACTGCAAGTATGTAATAGCTCTCATCATTTTCATTTAGTACACTCTAGCAAACATTAATCTTCACTGTGGTTTCTATTTAGGCAGCCAAGACTTGATCAGAAACCACAGTGAAGATTAATGCTTGGTAATTAAGACTTGAAGTATTAACTTAAGCACTCTACAACAATGAAAAATGATAATCATATATATAATACATGTAAGAGTGTCTCTCTCGATTATCCATCGAAAGAATATCAAAATATGATCTGAGAAGTTACGTGCCAACTGAGAAGCCTATTTCTGAGATTTAAGAGCCAGGTCCTGATGTTTCAGACCCAAATACGCACTGGCGCATGCCCAGGTCGGTCCCTGCCTGTGAAACAGGCCTGCTGTTTTCAAAATTTTGCGTAACTCATTTATCGTTCACCTGGTCTGAGCTTTGGTAACCTATAGTTCGTTCCCCTGTACTTAATCCAGGTAACCCATTAGGCAACGTAATAAAAATACATTGCCACTATGCTAATATATGAACTGATGTATCATAGCCAAGTTCTTGCTCCTGTGGGCAATTTCCTGATGAATAGAGATGAATCCTAAGGAACTATATTAATGAGGCTGTGTTGCAGCAATTCAGATACAAATTAGGTGCAATAATAGCCTAATCTTGGCATGGGCTAGCTAGCATGCTGTAGAAGAGTATGGCATCCATAAGCAATATTTATGGCAGAGACTGGCAGAGACATGAATTATTCCATTTTCTGATTTTGTATCTATGTTACATCTAAAGATGATTAACTCTTTAAAATGATGTTGAGCATCAACCAATCATCAGTAGAGGTATTTGCATCTGTCTGAAGAGTAGCAGCTCTGTTGGGCAATAAATAGCCAACATAGCAGCTATACTTCAGCAGTCAGATGCAAACACCTGTGCTGCTGATGATTGGTTGATGCTCAACATCATTCCATCATTCATTCGTTTTAGATCATTCAACTTGGCGAAAATTTTGCATGACATGTTGACAGGGGGCGCGGTGGCGTTGCAGTAATTGGTTCTCGTTAGATCACCGAAGTTAAGCAACGTCGAGTCTGGTTAATCTTCAGATGGGTGACCGTCTTAGCGATTGATTCGGACTCCCGCATTGTGTCCTTGGGTAAGGCACTCAACCCCGATTGTCCACATGGGGGCACGATGATGCTGTGTACTGAGGCATATTGCACTTCGATGGTACGCATGTCTTCAACCAATTCAATCCTGCCTGTGCTGCAGTGCGGAGTTACGATGTTGGGGAGCTGGCAGCTGCTCGTCATTGCTCGGTGGTTCTCTCCGGGTACTCCGTTCCTCCACACAGGCCTGGCCTTTTGAAAAATGCAGGGGAGCCACTATGGCTCTCCTAAATCTGTTTCAGGGGAGCTATTCTAAACTAATATCAATTATACAAGGTTATTAATATGAAAATTGAGGAGAGCCATTACAGTGTAAGGAGCAATTATGGCTCTCCTCAATTTGCCTTCAGGAGAGCCAAGGAGAGCCAAAGCAATAGCTCCTCTCAAATGGCCAGGCCTGTCCACCTGTAAAACAGGCATGGTCATGATTAGCCATTGTGCATAAGTATGTGACCTTAAAACAACAATAAATAAATAACAATAAATAACCTGTTGACAATTTGGCATGACCCATTTTTCATTCACATGTTTTTCATTTTAGGTAACCTCCATGCGACCCAAATGGCCGTTAATTCACCTCAAATTGACAGGCCTGTCAAACCGAATCCTCTTCACAATTGCTATAATACAATGCCCATCATACTGGTGCCGTCCACCTACACTGGGAAGTCAGTATCAATATGCACACTGGTTGAACTATTTTGTACTATGGAACCGCAAGTACAATTTTCTTGTCTCTGAAAGGTTGCATAATTTATTTATATGGCAACCAAAGGTAATCCGTGCAGAGATTTTGGTATTGACCAGGTCATAGATCCGATGTGCAATCTACTTTCATTAAGCCTTTACCAAAAACGGTCAGAAAATTAACCAGGATAAACCTACCACAGCCTAAAATACTCAGAAGTTTCTCAATAAAACCACACAAATATGGATAACATTAGAACCAGCTTGTTGAGCCGGTTCAAATGATATCCATATTTGTAAGATTTTATCAAAAAATGTGAAATTTAATTTATTTTTTTTAAAAATACCATGTTAGGTAAAGGGTTAAGTCATTCCTCATCGAGCTGGTTGTAATGATATCCATATTTGTAAGATTTTATTGAAAGATTGTTTAATTTGTTTTCGAAAAATGTGAATTTTAATTTATTTTTTAAAATACTGTGTTCGGTAAAGGGTTAAGTCATTCCTCGTCGAGCTGGTTCTAATGATATCTATATTTGTAAGATTTTATTGAAAGATTGTTTAATTTATTTTCGAAAAATGTGAAATTTAATAATTTAAAAAAAAAAAAAATACTGTTTAAGGTAAAGGCTTAATATTAGAATCATATGGAGTGGAGGGGGGCGCGGTGGCTCAGTTGGTAGAGGTGCAGGCTGCAAGCCGAGAGGTCCTCGGTTTGAATCCCACCTGCGGCAACCGCGTTGTGTCCTTGGGCAAGACACTTCACCCCGATTGCCTACATGGGGGCACGATGACGCTGTGTACTGAGGCGTACTGCACGTCGATGGTGTGCATGTCTTCAACCAATCTAACCCTGCCTGTGCTGCGGTGCAGAGTTCAGAGTTACGATGTTGGAGAGCTGACAGCTGCTCGTCGTTGCTCGGTGGTTCTCTCCGGGTACTCTGGCTTCCTCCACCCGTAAAACTGTCACGGTCACGATTAGCCATTGTGCATAAGTATGTGACCTTAAACACCAATAAATAAATAAATAATAAGGAGTGGAGCATTGACATTCAAATTACTTGAAGCTATCGCTTTGAAAGTATCACAACCAAAACATTTGAGTTTTGAATTTTCTGTTCTTAATATTCCAGTGTTGACAACTCACCTGCAGTTATCTTGGCAATGGGATTGGATTCAAACAAGAATTGACCAGTTATCTTGAAGTTTGCCAAAGAAAAAGCCATATATGACCCCTTGAATGGAACAAGGCAACATTTGTAATGCTTGAGCTTGAGCATTGCAGATGGCACTTTGACCCACTCAAGGTGTGATACAGACATGTTAACTTCCAAAAACATTTTTCAAGGAAATTGAGGTTGATTTTCAGGGAAATGGCATGGATTTCAGGGAAAAGTTTGTGTGACAGAAAATCCTGTATGGAACAAGTCGATTACCACAAATTCACCCTCAATGATAGGATTTCTCTCCATAGGAGATACTATAAAAGTATTAATGCAGCTCACATATGTTGTATTACCAAATAAAAATATGGTCAACATATATAAATATAAAATTTCAATATACTGCTCATTTCAGCTGGTTCTGTGTCCTGGCTAATGGCTTATTCAAACTGAATTCTATTCACGAACATTGGAATCACAACAGTAATCAGGTTTCTCCAAATACCCCCCCCCCCCCCCCCCCCCACACACACACAAAAAAACCAAAAATTATGGAAAAAAGACCTTAATTTTACAGTTTCAAGTACAACTCCCCCCCCCTCCCCCCCCCCCCCCCCCCAAAAAAAAAAAAAAAAAAAAAAATTTTTCTCTTACACTAACAATCAATTCATGACTGTAGCAGTAGTAATCTGAAGTGAAGAAAAATAATTTATTAACTGGTAGAGTGCTGGAAGCCCATATTTGGGCTTTATTCTGAAGTGCAGGTACCACAGCTTGAAGGCTCATGTTCAGTGGATGTGCTTTGTATTATCTTTGAAGTGATATTATTTAGTCTGTAAGGGTTTGCCTTGTTAAAATTTATGGGAGAGTGCCCATAGGCACTCTCCCATAAATTTTAACAAGGCAAAGACATGTGTACAAGATTTGAAGGCCAAAAATAATTAAGCACTTTACCAGTTAAAAACAATGCGACATAACTAACTCCCACAAATGGTCAGAAATTTCAGTTCTTCAATTTCAAAAAATTTCTTGCAGTTCTCCTACAATCACTTTATGGCTGCTGAAGAGCAGACATGAAAAATAATTTATTAAAAAAAATGCGACATAACTAACTCCCATAAATGGTCAGAAATTTCAGTTCTTCAACTTCAAAAAATTTCTTGCAGTTCTCCTACAATCACTTTATGGCTGCTGAAGAGCAGACATGAGCTGGAAAAAAAATAAAAATTGAAGAAAATTCTCAGGAGTATAAAAAAGATTACTGAACAGAGGACCTCTTGAAAAACATAAGACACACAATGAATTTCTCTGTAGATCCTATACACACTTTAATACAGTTAAAACTAGAAGTCCTGTCACGAACTGTGTGCTTATCTAGGCTTAATTGCGCATAGGAATTGCACGCAATTGCCATATCGAATGACATCCAAAGTGCGACATGTTCTCCTGCTTACTCATAGCAAACACACACAATGTTTCTGCCAATGGACCTCCGGGTAACCCAGAGGTCCATTGGCTGAAACATTGCTTGTGCACAGGACATATGTACAGAATTTGATTGCCTTACTATGGTCATAATGCGTCGATTAACGTGCAGATCGACGTGCTATTTGTGCGCATTTCATGACAGGACTTCTAGTTTTAACTGTACATCAGGTGATATATTCTGCAAAGACATAACACAATCTCCGTTATCACATAAAATGATATTTTAAGGAATTTTGCAACCTAATTTTAGTTTTGGTATCTGGTTGGGGTGGCCACGATTCTTTCCTCCGAATACTGCACGATGGGTTGTCATCTTTCTAAACTCTCTGTGGGATTCAATTTTTTTCAAATAATCCTTTACCCAATGCAGACGATATCAAAATGTATGATTTTAAAAATCATTTTTTACAAATTTTCAAAAAATTTCAACAAAACCATATCATGTGACCCCTCATTGGAATGAGTTCGATGAGCTTGTTCCAAAGAGGGGTAATGGTGTCGTTTTGTTGAAACTTATTGGAAAATAATATTTTTTTGAACTGCTGAATTTGCATATTACATGGGCGGATGTGGCTGATTTGTTGGGTAAAGGGATAATCGAGATGGTTTTGATTATAAAATCGAATCACATCAGAAATTCGAAAGCGAATTGAATCTTGAACGCTCACCAGGCCCTTGTGCAAGTGTATGGAGTCTATATGAAGAACCCCATAATGATCCTATTATATTGATTTTTCTGTTACACTCATGTTGGTAGTTGAATAGATTGCATTGTGAATAGAGCCATTGAGGGGACTTGTCTTTGTTTCACCACCAAAGCAACATGTAAGTGTATGCAGACCAGGAAGTACTGCATATTCATCCTATTGTATGGATTCTACTGTTATTCACATGTTGGTAGTGGAAAAGAGGCCAAGGGCAAATGGAACCATTGAAGAGAGTGCCTGATGCCCTGTAATCCCTCCCCCTTCACCCCCTGCCTTCCAGCAGTGCAAACCCTGGAAGGAAAGGGAATTTTTAGTCGAGTTGTGACGAAGTCAAACTCGACTTATAGTTTGGTGAATGGCGGACGGGCGGGCGGGCGGGCGGGTGGGCGGGATTCGGGCGTAAACAATTGGTTTCCGGATGATAACTTGATAGTGGTTCAACTCACATTCATTAAACTTCATACGTAGGTTGGTCTTGGTGGGAGGAAGAACCCTCTTGATTTTGGACATGCTACATCGAAGGTCAAGGTCACAGTGACCTTGAACATAGTAAATCTTAAACAATTGGTTTCCGGATGATAACTTGATAATGGTTCAACTCACATTCATGAAACTTCATAGGTAGATTGGCCTTGGTGAGGGGAAGAACCCTATTGATTTTGGACTCGCTACGTCAAAGGTCAAGGTCAACGTGACCTTGAACATAGTAAATCGCAACAATTCCTTTCCGGATGATAACTTGATAGTAGTTAAACCTACATTCATGAAACTTCATAGGTGGGTTGGCCTTGGTGCGAGGAAGAACTCTATTGATCTTGGACTCACCAGATCAAAGGTCAAGGTCATAGTGACCTTTAACATAGTATATCGCAACAATTGGTTTCCGGATGATAACTTGATAGTGGTTCAACCTAGAGTCATGAAACTTCATAGGTGTGTTGGCCTTGGTGCGAGGAAGAACCCTATTGATCTTGGACTCACCAGGTCAAAGGTCAAGGTCACAGTGACCTTGAACATAGTATATCGCAACAATTGGTTTCCGGATAATAACTTGATAGTGGTTCAACCTAGAGTCATGAAACTTTACAGGCGTGTTGGCCTTGGTGTGAGGAAGAACCCTATTGATGTTGGACTCACCAGGTCAAAGGTCAAGGTCACAGTGACCTTGAACATAGTATATCGCAACAATTGGTTTCCGGATGAGAACTTGATAGTGGTTCAACCTAGAGTCATGAAACTTCATAGGTGTGTTGGCCTTGGTGCGAGGAACTGTTGTCACAACTCGACATTGGATCGGTGATCCTGAGCGGCATTTTCTTTTGAATGACATGGTTTGGTTCGATTTATTACATTTGCAGTTAACCCTTTACCCAACATAGCGGCTATTCACAAAAATCGCCAATTAATTTTTATTATTTTTTCGTCTCGAAAACATAGATTATGACCCCTCATCGAGCTCGTTCCAATGAGGGGTCATAACCTATGTTTTTGAGACAAAAAATGAAAAAATTTAGTTATTCAAGACTTTTTTTTTCAAGTGTCATTTAGGTAAAGGGTTACTCTTCCATCAAAAGGTGTACCACCCTCCACCCATCTTTCTGCTCTTGGGACCCTCAAAAAGGTTGGAGAATGAGCACAATAAAAATTCTCTTTGGCTTTTCATACTAATAAAACCAGCTCCTAAATTTATTCTTGGAATTTAAAGCTGTTGGTGAGAATTTTCCAAGAATCATTGTCAGAGGGTGATTTCATTTAGGAGTTAAAAACAAGAGAAAAATGTTGTTGCAGTTTTTTCACAATACATTTACACTGCATCTGAGCTCAGAGGATAAACATTAATTTGTGTGAATAGATAAGGTTGTCAGACATAAAAATTTGGGTTCCATTAGTTTAGCCTGTGACCGTCATGTTTTGTGAAAAAGAAAAACTGCATTTTCACATAAGCAAAATAGGGGAGATAATTTCTGGTGTCACTGTTTTGAAACAAGATTCCTTTTGGCTTTCCTAAATTCTAAACATGTGAACAGACAGAAGCATTTGATGCTTGCTGAACTGTAATACCACATCCAATAAACAAGGGCTTGTATTTTCACCACAGCCAGTCACAACAATTTTATTTTCACAAGTTTTTGTTTTCTGTACAAAAAGAATTTACAAACAAACAAAACCACATGACATCTCCATCTTAGTGAGTTTAGAAAAGCTTTTATTTACATGAAACAAATCTTTTAAGTCATAGATTTGTGTTTACATCCAAAACAGGTATTATGTCTAGCTGGGGTGACTTTTTATCTCCCAGAATCAACAATTAACCCTGAACTACTGAAGAAAATTTCGATCAGTGTCAAAACAATTAACTCTTTACCCAACACAGCCGCAAAATCAGCCAGCACTATTGATAAGAATCACCATTAAATTTTCATTATTTTTCTCTAAAAAACATTAGAGCTGAAACGGTTAAAGGGTTTTCTTGATCGATTAATCATATGGATTAACCTTGAAATCACTTGTTTTAGTAGGTAGCTGAATTATTGCCGTACCGTTGATGATTTATAGCTTTAAAGCTTTACCCAATGTAACAGACAAAACCGGCAAGTGCCATATATAAAAATCTCCTTCAAATTTTATTATGTTTTCAATTTTTGTCTAAAAAATATAGCTTATGACACCTCATTGGAACGAGCTCGTTCCAATGAGGGGTCATAAGCTATGTTTTTGAGACAAAAATTGAAAATTTTTAGTAATTCAAGAATTTATTTTACAAGTAACGTCTGCATGCCACAACGGTCAAAGAGTTAAGAATGACCATTTCCAGCTACTGATACAGTACAATGATCATGCAAGTGAACAAGTATGTCTGCTCATAACTTGCATGTTTTAATCTGTCTCATAACAATTTATGCAAGTCAGTGTGACATTGTTTGCCTGTTTTAGAGCAAATTTGTTCCTTTGTTAACCCATAAAATACAGTAGTTTAAGGCAATGGTTAATCGATCAATTGCTTTTTTTTGATCGATTGATACATTGATCATTGGTTAATCGATTAATCGGTTAACCATTTCAGCACTAAAAAACATAGCTTATGACCCCCTTCAATGGAATGAGCCCATTCCATTGAGGGGTCATAAGCTGTGTTTTGGACGCAAATATGAAAAAACTTATTCAAGAATTTTGCAGGTGTCGTCTGCCTTCATGTTAGGTATGTTAGGTAAAGGTTTAAATTAACCTGTACCAGAATGTTACCAGCTTTTTTCCAGTTATGATTTTTGCTTCCATTTAACTGTTCACTCCTGACAGCGGTGGGAAATCTTTTGTATTGGAGAATTCAGATAATGCTAAATATTCAAAGTGAAACTTATGCTGCAAATCTTGCATAAAATAATTGGACTTGATCGTCAGGAAGTGGAGCAGTGCTTGTTTACTGTGGTTAACAATTTAAACTTTCCTGGTAAATTAGGAGCTGGTAAACAATGTCTGGGATGGACGTTCTCAAAAGTGGGCAGCATTGGTAGGAATAAATGACTAAATAATAAACTCAACTTCATACTTGTGTTGTGGTCCTGATGCAGCCATAGATTCTGAAAGGTGATCTTAACCCTTTACCCAACCCAGACGATTTCAAAATTTATTATTTTAAATATCATTCTTTAATTTTTTCAAAAAATTTCAACAAAACCACATCATGTGACCTCTCTTTGTAACAAGCTCGATGAGCTCGTTCCAAAGAGGGGTCACGTGATATGGTTTTGTTGAAATGTTTCGAAAAAATAATATTTTTTCAGCTGCTGAATTTGCATATTACGCGGACGGATGTGGGCGATTCTTTGGGTAACCCTATGCAGTGCACAGAGTTACTTGATAAGCTAACATACCCAATAAGCCAGTAAATAAACTTTTTTCTGATCACTCAGTAAATTAGTGTGGTTATTATACCCTCCTCAGCAACAACGTTGGGAGTGGGAGGTATACTGGCATCAGCATATCTCCCCGTCAGTCTGTCCATTTGTCTGTCCATCATGCCTTCTGTTCGTTTATGGACACAAGTTTGTCTGGAGCTTTCTTGGTTATTTATAAGTGAATATTTTGTAAACTTGGCATATAACCACTTTGGGAACCTGTGCACCTATGATTTTGAGATTGATTGGACATGCTGTTGCAGAGTTATTGCCCTTCTTGACTTAAAATTTATCTTTTGTGGACAAAACTTTGTCACAGCTTGTTTTCCTTCATTTTCCTGACATTTTTTTAAAAAATTGGCACAATGATTAACCAGCATGGGAACCTGTGCACATGTCTTGTGAAATCAATTGGACACATTTTTCCAGAGTTATTGCCCCTTTTATCCTCAGGATAATTTTTCAACTTTGTGATCATTTTGTCTGGGCTTGTTCAGTCTATATTTTAATGGTATTATTCCTTTTAACAGGGTAATACAATTAAGAGATATCCAATAAGTGGCCCCCGTACTTCTACCTGCACTTCAGAATGGATCCCATATAGGGTCTTCCAGCACTCACTCAACCAGTTTAAACATGCTATCAATTGAAAATAGAATGTTTTCATTTTTGGAATTCACTAAAAAAAAATTTCAACAATGCATTCCAATGAGGGGTCATAAGGTGAGTTTGAACACTTTTTGAGAATAGTACTGGCTGGTTTTGGGTTAAAAAGTTGCTATAGAGGAGATTTGCACTCAGGCCTCAAAATAAGCAGTCTGACATTTGCAGAATGAGGTCCCCAGAGGGTGAATTTGATGATGTTATCCCATACAGTGGGCCAATTTATCCTCTGTGTACCTCTTTCTGTTCAGTTTTGAGACCCTGATTCAGATTGAGGTTCACAGAGGGTAAATTTAGTGATGCTACCCTGCTGTGCAGGGTAGCATCACTAAATTCACCCTCTGGGGTCCTCATTTTGCAGATGACTGTCTGCTTATTTTCTGGCTTGATCACACTGTAAGACTGAACAGTGCACAGGGTTAGTTACTCGATTAATAATGAAGATCTTTTATAATAACCACAAGGTGTGACTAACCCAGTGCAGTGCACAGGGTAAGTCACACTTTCTGGCTATAACAAATTGGTAACTTCCATTTCACACTCTACATTAAAATGGACACTCGGTAAGTGTGTGCAATGCAATTCAATGGATTAGTTGCATAATAGAGATGATCTAATTTATAACCAGAAAGAAAAATGTGACTAACCCTATGCATTGCACAGAGTTACTTGATAAGCTAACATACACTGACTGACCATAGAAAGAGATGTCCCACTTACCCGGCACCTATTGTTTCTGAAGCAGGTGTGATAATCCTCAACATGGAAGAGTTGCCGCTTATAGTCTTTATCGGGAATAGTTGGAGTTTATTGACAAAAAAGGATAAACTAATTCACTATCCCCCTTTACTCAACGAATCGGCCACATCCTCCTGTGTAATATGCAAATTCAGTAGCTGAAAAAAATACTATTTTCCAAAACATTTCAACAAAACCATATCATGTGACATCTCTTTGGAACGAGCTCGTCGAGCTTGTTCCAATGAGGGGTCACATGATATGGTTTTGTTGAAATTTTTTGAAAAATTAAAAAAAATGATATTTAAAATAATAAATTTTGATATCATCTGCATTGAGTAAAGGGTTAATGCCCCATAAGCCTAAAATGCTTTAAGTTAGTGACTGGGGGTGCAGTGGCGTTGCGGTAACCGGTTCTCGTCAAATCACCGAAGTTAAGCAATGCCGAGCCTGGTTAGTCCTCAGATGGTTGACCGTCTGAGCGATCGAGTCGGACTCCTGCATTGTGTCCTTGAGCAAGGCACTTAACCCCAATTGTCCACATGGGGGCACGATGACGCTGTGTACTAAGGCGTACTGCACGTCAATGATGCGCATGTCTTCAATCAATCTAACCCTGCATGTGCTGCAGTGCGGAGTTATGATGTTGGGGAGCTGGCAGCTGCTTGTCGTTGCTCGGTGGTTCTCTCCGGGTACTCCGGCTTCGTCCACCCGTAAAACTGTCACGGTCATGATTAGCCATTGTGCATAAGTATGTGACCTTAAACATCAATAAATAAATAAATAAGTTAGTGACTAACCCTATGCATTGCACAGAGTTAGTTGGTAAGCTAACAAAAACCGACTAACCATAGACATTGCACAGGATTAGTTGGTAGGCTGCCATATCACACACAACATGAAATTTGTTGAAAACACTCGCTGTCTTCACTGTAAAAATGCACAGGATTAGTTGGTTACATGTTACATAGTTTGCATGATTCAAGGAACTGAAGGAAATACTTATAATGGATTGTGGGAGTTTTATGGAAGTGAATTAGAAATGAAAACACAGTGAGAGCCGGGAAAAGAATGCAGGCGAGTGAATAATCACTCTCCTCATTTTGGTTTTGCGAGAGTGAAAATTTACATGAAAATGACCATACAAATTTCGTTATATTTTAATTTTTGCTCTAAAAACATAGCTGATGACCCCCTCATTGGAACAAGCTCATTGAGCTTTTTCCAATGAGGTGTCATAAGCTATGGTTTAAGTAGAAATTGCAGTTATGTGAGATAATGTTTTGCAAGTATTGCCTCCTAATTGGGTCATGTAATGGGTGATAGAAATACAATATATAGCTTTATGTTTGGACATAATTTCTACACACATCATGAAGGCGAGTGATTAATTGCTCCACTAGTGAAAAGTTTTGGAGAGTGGTGGCGAGTGAGAGTGATCACTCTCCTTTCCCGTCAGTCCCTAAAAACATATTCTGTTTTCAATTAATAACTTGTTATTAATCTGTAAAGCCCATTGTTGGTTAAATTGCCTGATTGCCTGTCCACCACAGTAAAGACCATGTCATTAGACCACTTGTCCTGAAGCTATTGCCACATATGTTACAGTAGATAATAATTAATAATAATTGTCTTATTTTTCCTCTTAATTATGTTATAATTTGCTCATTTGATTGCCTTAGTACAGTGGAGCCCACTTACTTGGATATCTCTTAACTGAATAACCCTGTTAATTGAATAGATTTTCCCAACACAAAAACATTTACCATACCTCCAGTACAAATTTGACCTGTTATTTGAATATAGGTTATAAATAGAGTAAATTCGTGTTAATTGAATAAAAAATCTTGCACCTGTCGAGAGAAATTACCTTGACTCTCCCCAGCCTTTCTTTGTTTATAGACCTATTTGGCCTCAGTAATCCAAAACGGGCATTTAATCTATTATATCTTGTTTGACAGAGCTCATGGAGCTCTGTCAAACAAGATATAATAGAATAAATTCTAAGTTTATCTCTAGAATACAGGAAAGTGACACAATCCCTGTTAATTGAATATACCTGTTAATTGAATAATTTTCATTGGCAAAGTGGCTATTCAGTTAACAGAGTACCACTGTACAAGTGTAATGTACCTATATTATTGACTTCGAAAACTGTTTACAAAGTTATCAGATGAAGAAAAGTTGATGAATTTCATTCCAGATAGAAAATAGTCATTGAACTGTCAATATACACTGCTCTGGTCTCTGACTGTTAGAGTAAATGTTTTCTGCACTTTAAGTCAAGAAGTGTTTCACCTCTGAAGATGAAATTACACATTCTTTATAGCTTGTAGATAGCCCCTATTGATTTTGAAGATTAAAGGTCAAGGTCATCCATCCATCTTCAGACATATCTTTGAACACAACGCTTTATGTGCTTTAAGTCAATAAGTGTTTCACCTCCAAAGATGAAATTACACATGTACATTCCTTATGGCCAGAGGTGGCGGAAGCTCAATAAAAGTGTATTTTGCATACAAATAGAATATAATACAGGGCTTTCTAAGACCTATTTTGCATGGTGCAAAAGTATTTCTTAACAAATATCTTCATTTGAGAATGTTACAACAAGCTGTTGGAAGCCGCCTCATATTTATTTATTTATTGGTGTTTAAGATCACATATTTCTGCACAATGGCTAATCATGACCATGACAGTTTTACGGGTGGAGGAAGCCGGAGTACCCAAAGAGAACCACCGAGCAATGGCGAGCAACTGTCAGCTCCCCAACATACCAACTCCACACAAGCCGGGTTAGCATTGGTTGAAGACAGGTGCACCATCGACGTGCAGTACGCCTTAGTACACAACGCCACCATGCCTTCACGTGGGCAATGGGGGTGAAGTGTCTTGCCCAAGGACACAATGCGGTTGCCGCAGGTGGGATTCGAACCTAGGATCTCTCGGCTAGCAGTCTGCACCTCTACCTACTGAGCTACTGCGCCCCTAGCCACCTCATAATTTGGGGACACTCTTTACCGGCTTGAATTTGGGGTAATGTAAAGGCCTGTAGTTCTTTCGGCACTCCAAGTCAAGAATTGTTTCAACAAAGAAGAAATGGCAGTATGATTTTGCTAATAAAAAGTTAAAAACTCCCCATAGTCTGAATTAACCCTTTACCCAATGTAACGGCCAAAACCAGCCCGCGCTATTCACAAAAATTGCCAATTAATTTTCATTATTTTTTCATTTTTTGTCTCAAAAAGATAGGTTATGACCCCTCTTTGGAACGAGCTCGTCGAGCTCGTTCCAATGAGGGGTCATAACCTATGTTTTTGAGACAAGAAATGAAAAAAATTAGTTATTCAAGAATTTTTTTTGCAAATGTCGTCTGCTTTTCATGTTAGGTAAAGGTTTAAATGTTCACTGAATGTGCATTTGCAGTGGATATTTGTCGCATTAGGATAGCTTTAGTCATGTTTCAAATTGTAGCTTGTGGCCCTCTCTGGAATAAGCTTGATGAACTTATTCCAGTGACCTCTGTTTGGAAAGCAAGAAATGAAAAATTATCAGTTGTCTCTGAAAATATGCTCCATCTGAACATCATGTCAGATAAATAATGGATTGACTCAAATCCAGATCTGGAATCCTGACTGAATTGTTAACTTCCAAATTGCCGCATCCTGGATAAAAGAGTCCATTTTGCAGCATCCCAAACTGCTGATATATATATTTTACAGTTTTAACATCTTGAACCTTCATTTCCTGGAATGGTATTGCCTTGTGTACACTTAACAGTGAGATGGGTCAGTCTGATATCATTATACAGGGAGGATAAAATAATAACTGACAGCAGTTATTATTTTATCATCAATGCTCCATGTACAGGCCTCTTACAATAAGACAAAAATGGGACGGAATTATACCTTGGACCAAACAATCGGTCTTACGGGTTCAAAGGGTTAATATAAACAAAATTTATTTCATAACTTGAGTGTACATGAGTATATGAAATCAACTGTCAGTTAATTTATTTATTTATTTATTGGTGTTTAAGATTACATATTTCTGTACAATGGCTAATCATGACCATGACAGTTTTATGGGTGGAGGAAGCCGGAGTACCCGGAGAGAAACACCGAGCAAAGGCGAGCAACTTTCAGCTCCCCAACATACTAACTCTACAAAAGCAGGGTTAGCATTGGTTGAAGACAAGTGCACCATCGACGTGCAGTACACCTTAGTACACAGCGCCACTGTGCCCTCACGTGGGCAATGGGGGTGAAGTGTCGTGCCCAAGGACACAATGCGGTTGCCGCAGGTGGGATTCGAACCGAGGATCTCTCGGCTGGCAGCCTCACCTCTACCTACTGAGCCACCGTGCCCTCAACTGTCAGTTAAGAAATACAAGGATAAATTGTTGAGTTCAGGAAGCCCATATTTGGGCTTCATCCTGAAGTGCAGGTACTGAAACTTAACCATTTGAACCCTGGTGGTATCTTCCATATCAGTTAACCCTTTACCCAACGAATCGCCCGCATCCGCCCGCGTAATATGCAAATTCACCAGCTGAAAAAATATTATTTTTCGAAAAATTTCAACAAAACCATATCATGTGACCCCTCGTTGGAACGAGCTCATTGAGCTCGTTCCAAAGAGGGGTCACATGATATGGTTTTGTTGAATTTTTTTGAAAAAATTTAAAAAATGATATTTAAAATAATAAATTTTGAAATCGTCTGCGTTGGGTAAAGGGTTAATATGCAGCAGTTAGAAGAGTCCATATTCATTATTTTGAGGTAGACCAATCAATATTTTCAACTTGCAGCCCTAAGTTAATATAAACAAAATTTATTTCATAACCTGAATGTACATGAGTATATGAAATGAACTGTCAGTTAAAAAATGCAAGGATAAATTGTTGAGTTCTGGAAGCCCATATTTGGGCTTCATCATGAAGGGCAAGTACTGAAACTTAACCATTTGAACCCTGGTGGTATCTTCCATGTCAGTTCATATGCAGCTATTAGAAGAGTCCATATTCATTATTTGGGGGTAGACCAATTAACATAAGCCCTAAGACTGCACGTTGAAAATATTGATTGGTCTTCCCCACCCTTAACTTAGTAGGCATCGTACTGAATGAAAGAAAAACGTTGCATGTCCCTGGGCTGGTAAAGCAGCCTCTGGTGTTCAAAGGGTTAAGGTCTGCATATTTTATGAATGTCCTTCATCTTTCAAGTGAAATTATTCCATCCGTATGGATACCCTCCCATAAATTGTAACAAGTCAATTATTTATTATTTATTTATTGGTGTTTAATGTCACATACTTATGCACAATGGCTAATCATGACCGTGACAGTTTTATGGGTGCAGGAAGCTGGAGTACCCGGAGAGAACCACCGAGGAACGACGAGCAGCTGCATGCTCCTCATCATCATAACTCCGCACTGCAGCACAGGCAGGGGTTAGATTGGTTGAAGACATGCGCACCATCGACGTGCAGTACGCCTTAGTACACGGCATCATCGTGCCCCCATGTGGACAATCGGGGTTAAGTGCCTTGCCCAAGAACACAATGTGGGAGTCCGAATCGATCGCTCAGATGGTCACCCATAAACAAGTCAATAACTAATGAAACAAATTAACTGGCATCCTAGACAGTTTAAGTTGCTTTTCACCCTCCACATTTTCTACCTAATATTTTTCATACCTCTCAAGTATGCCTTGCTATAATATTAAGAGTGCTTCAATGCCTTAAAAATATACTTATAATACAGTAGAATCCTCTTAATTGAATATCCATTTTGCCAGTGAAAATTATTCAATTAACAGGAGTATACAATTAACAGGGATTTGGTCAGTTACCTGTGTTCTGGAGATAAACTGAACATTTATTCTATTATATCTTGTTTGACAGAGCTTATAGAGCTCTGTCAACAAGATATAATAGAATAAATGCCTGTATTGAAGGTAGTGAGGCCAAAAAGGTTGATAAATAAGGCGAATTTGGTGGGTGTCACAGTAATTTTTTCAACATTTTACCAAAATTTATATACAATTAACAGGAGTTTACTCTACAACCCATATGCAATTAACAGATCAAATTTGTACTGAAGGTATGGTAAATGGTTTTGTGTTTGAAAATTATATTCAATTAACAGGGATGTACAATTAAGAGATATCCAATTAAGTGGGCTCCACTGCAATATTAAGGATTTGATATCAGTTATATAATTTTTATAATTGGGTGCACTGTGTCTCAGTGATTGCAGCATTAGATTTCAACCCGTAAGGTCCACAGTTCAGTCCCCACCAGGGGTAACTGCATTGTGTCCTTAGGCATCCTGTTTGCCTATGTGGGGGCATGGTGGCACTGTGTTCTAAGGCGTACTGCACGTCGATGACACACTGGTCTTCAACCATGCAAACTCTGTTTGTGCAGAGTTAGTACAAGGGGGAGTCTTACATTTGCTTGCCACTTCTCGGTGGTTCTCTCCAGATCCTCTGGCTTCTTCCACTTGTAAAATTGTTCAACATGAGGCAACACCAACTGACGAAAGTTTAAATAAATCCCAATAAAAAAAAATTCTTATAATGTTTAGACTTTTGTTATAATATTTTAAGTGTTTCGATGTCTCAAAATTATGCTTAGAATATTAATAGTACTTTTATGTTAGTTACTTGTATGTAATTCTTACATATATTCTTTCTGGTGTTTTGATATCGAATATTCGGATGTCGATTCATAAAATATAGGATAATTTACATTCTGTTAATTTATTCACGAGCAAGTACCAAAGAATGAGGGCAATTGCAAATTTGTATAGCTCAGTAATAAAATTTGCTGGGATTCGGCAATTTGGTCACGGCAATCTGGGGTTCGGTAATTTGATCTGTTACCCCAGTCGCACTGCAAGAATCAATGATGGAGTGGTACTTTTTGTGAATTCAGATGGGTTAACCCTTTACCCAATGCAGACAATATCAAAATTTATTATTTTAAATATATTTTTTTTAAATTTTTCAAAAAATTTCAACAAAACCATATCATGTGACCCCTCATTGGAACGAGCTTAATGAGCTTGTTCCAATGAGGGGGTCACATGAGATGGTTTTGTTGAAATATTTTGAAAAATTTTATTTTTTCAACTGCTCAGTTTGCATATAACACGGGTGGATGCGGGCGATTTGTTAGGTAAAGGGTTAAAAAGTAGGAAGTAAAATAAAGACTGAATTTGTTTGTTGTTTATGTCAGACTAGCTTGGTCACTAACAGGATTGGAATTTCTCCAAAGGACCGAGTTTCATCTCCAAATATTTGGGTCAGATTGTGAAAGGTCAGGTCATAAAAAGTTCCAATTAAATAGATACATCAAGTGTTGCTTTATCATGGTCATTTATCACTTCCAACAGTCAAGGATCAGAAATTAATTTGCCATCTCTGACAGGGGGAAGAGGAATTACTCAAAACATTTCTGAAGAGAATATGAAATGTGTTAGAAGGCCAAAGAAAGTTAAAATTATGTTAGGCCTATAAAAGTTAAAAATCTGTTTCTCAGGCCCTTCTGCATGGTCATTTTGGCTGTCGCTTACTCTCTTTTTATAACCAATGGAAACTTAAAAAAATAAAAAATAAAAGTTTTAAGGCTGATATTTTACCCAAGTTAATAAAATTGATAACGCATTGCAAAGCATTCTTGTGCTCAAGAGACTAAATACACCACCACCCATGTTTTTCTGTAGATTATGAGGCCTAAAACATAAAACAAACCAAGAACATGATGCAAAAAAATAATGACAAAAATAAAAAATAAAATAAAAAAAACACCTGCCCACATGTAATTTTACTAAAAATGATTTGAGAAAGAGATGATCTACTTTGTGAGGCCTAATCAAATGTTTTTTCAGTTGCTCAACTCCTAACCCACTGAGGATTTTCAAAATATTTTTCATCAAATCTTGTCATGGCTGCTGTGCTTTTGATGGCAAAGAAATAATTTAAAAAATAAATTAATGCTAACCCTGCTTGTGCCAAGTTCATTATGTCGAACAGTTGCTTGGCTCTTTTTGAGTACTCTGGCTTCCTACAGCTGTAAAAATGTCCGACATGATATGACCCTGGCTGTTGAAAGTGTCTTTAATGCTTAACCTGCTGAGTATTTTCAAGAAAGTTTTCATCAAATCTAGTCATGGCTGCTTCACAACAGCCATGACTAGATTCGTTGCAAAAATCATATGAGATTTAACTTTGGAATCATTGGTGAAAAAATACATTTAATTTATCACACACCTATTAATGTAAAACATGGGATTTCCACTGTTCTGCCTGTACAATAAAAATAAAGTTGTATCACACATGTGGTGATACAAAACATGTTCGATTTTGTTTCTAACGTAAACAGAGGAGTAACCCGTCTAAATAAATCACGTCAATCATTGGTCGAATGCACCAGAGTTGAGATGGCTTGGAAATTCCAAGTTCCTCATTTAGATTTGTTTACCCAGGATATTTAAACAATGAGATTCGAGTCAAAAATTTACAAAATAGAAATAACATTCTGACTGCTTGTTCCTTGACAAATACTTTCCACAGCTTGTCATATAATGATGGAGTGTGCTAAACTCATTGGCTATTTAAACACTTTTTGTGTTGTGTTTTTGTGTTCTTCCCCACAGTTTAGTCAATATTTTGAAGTTCGATCATCGTGACCGTAACACTGATCGGTGTCAATTGGTTTTGACCAGTTGAATGCCATAAAAATTAAAAAGCAAATATGGGGTTGGTTCCCGCCAAATTACATTGATGTCTTGTTGGCAACGAAGGAAACACAGTGATTATCCAGTTAAAAAGTACTTTTAGTTCAATTTTCGTGTAGACTGGTTGTTATGTGGGAGATGTGTGATAAATACAGAACTGCACATACGTTTGAGTGGGTTAAGAATTATCACACTCAGCCTTTGGCCAAAGATATCACCCGAGCCTTTGGCTCTCATGATATCCTAGGCCAAAACAATCTTATGTGATAAATCTTAACCCAGGCCTTGACAATTCTACATTTTGGTAAACCTGTGTACAGGTTACCCATTTAGTTGTTCATTAACCTATTCTGAAGGTTAAGTAAATTTGTACAGTAGAATCCTCTTAATTGAATATCCATTTTACCAGTGAAAATTATTCAGTTAACAGCAGTATACAATTAACAGGGATTTGGTCAGTTTCTGTGTTCTGGAAGTAAACTGAGCATTTATTCTATTATATCTTGTTTGACAGAGCTCATAGAGCTCTGTCAAACAAGATATAATAGAATAAATGCCTGTATTGGATGTAGTGAGGCCAAAAAGGTTGATAAATAAGAGGAATTTGGTGCTTGTCACAGTAATTTTTTCGACTTATTACAAAAATTTATATACAATTAACATGAGTTTACTCTACAACCCATATGCAATTAACAGATCAAATTTGTACTGAAGGTATGGTAAATAGTTTTGTATTTGAAAATTATATTCAGTTAACAGGGATATATAATTAAGAGATATCCAATTAAGTGGGCTCCACTGTATCATTAACCTGTTGGTTAACCAAAAATTCAAACACGATATGCCATTGGCATATACCGAAGGCTGTAGGGTTATGCCCCTTCTGTTGGCAACATGCGGTAACTTCTGACAATAAAACTATCAGCGAAGCAGAAATACGCAATCACTAGAAATATAGAGTTATACCTCTTCTATTGGCAGCATTGCATATAAGAACGTGTAGCAGTGAATAGATCCAGAAATGATTTGGCAGTGGCCCCATCATGCATCAGGCTACAGAGCATTTCAATTTCCATAAATTGTGACAAAATGTTTCTAATTATACTTAAAGCTGAATAATAAGCACAAATTTAATATTTGTATGTGTACTACTATCTCCACAGGCATCTAATATGATGATTGTACAAAAGTTGGTTAACCGATGGATTCTCTTGGTTAACTGATCGTCTGTTTGCCTTAATTTTCTTTGCGTAACCTCCAGGCAAACGGAACAATCGTTCACCTGAATTGTCGAGGCCTGTTAACCCATTCAAACGTATATGTGGTTCTGTATATTTGCAGGTGGAGAATTTTACTAAAGGTGCCTAACTTAAACATGTTTCATTGGCACGAGAAATTCTGTCCTGTCAGGGAATATCTGCCAACAACATGCAAGGAGTTTAATCAAATAAATAATCATGATACAGTGGAACCCTGTTAATTGAATAGCCACTTTGCCAATGGAAATTATTGAATTAACAGGAATATTCAATTAACCCTTTACTCAACATGAAAAGCAGACGACACTTGCCAAAAAAATTCTTGAATAACTAATTTTTTTCATTTTTTGTCTCAAAAACATAGGTTATGACCCCTCATTGGAACGATCTCGACGAGCTCGTTCCAATGAGGGGTCATAACCTATGTTTTTGAGACAAAAAGTGAAAAAATAGTGAAAATTAATTGCCGATTTTTTTTAGAATAGCGCTGGCCGGTTTTGACCGTTACGTTGGGTAAAGGGTTAACAGTGATGTGTCACTTTCCTGTATTCTAGAGATAAAATTAGCATTTATTCTATTATATCTTGTTTGACAGAGCTGCATGAGCTCTGTCAAACAAGGTACAATAGACTAAATGTCTGTATTGGAAATACTGAGGCCAAAAAGATCTATAAACAAAGAAAAACTGGGGAGGGTCAGGGTAATTTCTTGACAGGATACAAGACTTTTTATTCAATTAACAGGAGTTTACTCTATAACCTCTATTCAATTAACAGGTCCAATTTGTACTGGGGGGATGGTAAATGGCTTTGTGTTTGGAAATAATATTCATTTAACAGGGTTATTCAGTTAAGAGATATCCAATTAAGTGGGCTCCACTGCATTGCCATAGATGCAGGAAGTGGCCTTAAACACCAATAAATGAGTTTTTTTATAGGTTCTTTAAACATAATAAGGTCATTATTACTTATAGGCCCCTTCAACTTCTCAAAACAACCTCTTACCGATAAAGCTCTCGACGAGGCGCGTACAGGAATAAAATGAATTGATTTTCAGAAAAAGTGCTTTGTATAAAGATCACAACATACAAATATGCTTTTAAATTTTTAAAAACAGTATTGATAATCTATTGCACGTGAAAAAGTTCTTTGTTCACAAAATAAGTTTACTTTTTTGTCATCAAAGGTGCTCCGCACACAGTCAATAAGTCATAAAAATGTTATATGTCAACAATATTTTGATCAATTTTGTTTTCAATTGATCCAGAAATGTTGGCAGACATCATTTTTGGACTTCTCAGATTGTGCTCATTGAGCTCTGTCAGATAAAATTGAATTGGTTAAATTACATGTTATGATGTTACATTATTTTCCTTGGGCCACGCGGGAAGTGAAGTAGTGCTTGTTTACAGTGGTAACAAGCTCTGTTTTACTGGTAAAATAGGACCCGGTAACCATTGTCTAAGGTGGAAGTACATGTACTCTAAAATGGGCAAAATGAGTATCAACGATTGGCTGGACTTGACTTTATATCAATAATGCTGTCACAATTAGCCATTCTTCACAAATATGTTACCTTAAACACCAATAAATTTATAATAATAATATATAATAATAATGGCTCCGTTAGTAGAGGTGCAGGCTGAGTGGTCCTCGATTCGAATCCCACCAGCGGCAACCACAGTGTGTCCTTGGGCAAGACACTTCGCCCTCATTGCCCATGTGGGGACACGGTGACATTGTGTACTAACAAGCCTGAAAATAAGCAGTCTGACATTTGCAGAATGAGGTCCCCAGAGGGTGAATTTGATTTGATGTGGGCAAATTTATCCTCTGAGTACCCCTCCTTCTGTTTAGTTATGAGACCCTGATTCAGATTGAGGTTCACATAGGGTAAATTTAGCGATGCTACCCTGCTGTGCAGGGTAGCATCAGTAAATTCACCCTCTGGGGACCTCATTGTGCAGATGTCAGTCTGCTTATTTTCTGGCTTGTGTACTAATGCATACTGCACGCCGATGGTGCATCTGTCTTCAACCAATGCTAACTCTTGTGTGAAGTTAGTATGTTGGGGAGCTGACAGTTGCTCTCCATTGCTTGGTGGTTCTCTCCGGGGGATACAGCTTCCTCCACCCGTAAAACCGTCGTGGTCATGATTAGCCATTGTGCAGAAACATGTGACCTTGAACACCAATAAATAAATAAATTTATTATATGCTAAACAATAGATTATCGAAAAAATTGCGGAAAGATAGAAATCGTATCCCCCACTTTGAAGATATTGAAATTTTCACTTTCACAGTATCAATCAAAATAGTGGCTTTCAAAGCATCACTTCAGGGTGAATACGAGTCAATTTATCACTGGAAATTATCAATTTGTTCTAAAAACGTATAATGAAAAGAAAATCTAGTGTTTTTGAGTGGACATCCATCATTTCCAGCAATAATTCAACACATATTCATCTTGAAATTATGACCTTGCTGGGGTTGCAGGTCACTAAAGCATGGCTGCTGCTCAACGGGCTTGGCTGCGAGAGGTAGTAAATTACATCTTTGCTCAGTTTATGAACTTTTATTAATGGTCCATCAAATATTTACATCATAATCAGCTGCATTAACATAAACATGGTAAAGTACATTCTTGGATCAGCCTATGTCTACTTTGGTATAACATGGTATAACTAATAACTGGTGCTGCTAAAAATGGCTGTCTGCTAACTGATTGACTGGCAACATGTTCAATTCTCTAACTTAACAATAAAGCAACTTGAAAACTGTGTGACTTGATAACTTATTTGTTGACTCATTGACTGCCCTACACTTTCTTCTTCTGCAGAGCTTGCCATATCTTTTTTTGTATCGAAAAGGTTTCATCATCTATCTGCAGGTGACAGGCAATGTGTGCTCCACCTATAATCCCACCCAGCTGTCTTTGATTGGCCTAGACTGACAGTTCTACCCAGTTACCCTGGACAGGAAAACAGCCATCTTGTGAATTTGTTATGGTCAATTTAAATGACAGACCTTAGATAAAGAAAAGCTGTTGTCTTTTACTTGAGAGATTTCAGTTGAAGATAGGGTGTCTCATTACACAATTTTACAGGAAATGAAACACCTAATCCTAGCAGGGTAGATTTCCAATCACCTAATTTGTTTTATAAATTGTTTTAAGGGATATTTACCATACAAATAGCCTGGGGGGAAGCAGGTGGGCTCAACATTAGGAACATCTTAAAATTATACAGCTACAAGGAAAAGAGTGTGCCAAGCAACAGAAAATAAATGATATTATTTTCTCTGACTGGACACACTGAATTTTTTGTAACTGGTTATAAATTCATGCATGAAACCTGCTAGTTCAAACATGGCCTGAACGTCTGTTATATAAGTTTTTGGTTTGGTATATCTTTTCAAACGATGTACCAAACCAAAAACTTATATTGTGGACTTTCAGGCCATGTTTGGACTAAAAACCCACATCTGAATCAGATTGCAAGACGCTATTTGTTCCAAGTATCGATCAAATGACTTTGGCATATCAATGATTCAATATGCTGTTTACTTTCATGCATCAATTCAAGGTTGAAACGACTGGAATTATTGGATTCATATAAAAAGTGTATAATAAAAAGAAAATCTAGTGTTTTTGAGTGGATACCGAAAATTATCTCACTTGTGACCGAGACAAATGGTTATTTTCGCTCACGCAAGCTCTCGCAAAATATAAACATTTGTCTCGGTCACTCATGAGATAATTTTCGGTATCCACTCAAAAATACTAGATTTCTTTTTATTATATGCTTTTCCTCTATATATCTGAAGCTGGAGCTGCAGCAAGGAACTTTGCCATTTCAGTCTTGTTTGAAAGAGCACATTTAACTGTGTCAAACAAGATTGAATTGGTTAAATTCCAAGGTACATTATGGGAAAAATTTCTGTTTGAAATGTCAGAATTTTGAAATCAGTGTGCAAAGGGTTTATCTTCCCAAGCCAGAAAATAAGCAGACTGTCATCTGTAAAATGAGGTTCCCAGAGGGTGAATTTGGTGATGCTACCCTGCACAGCAGGGTAGCATCACTAAATTTACCCTCTGTGATCCTCAGTCTGAATTATGGTCTCAAACCTAAACAAAAAGAGGTACCCAGAGGATACATTGACCCACTGTATGGGATAGCAACAGCACATTCACCCTTTGGGGACCTCATTCTGTAAATGACAGATTGCTTATTTTCAGGTTTGTATCTTCCCTGTCAAAAACAAGATGTGAAAACATTGCATCTCTTATGCAATTTTCATTTTTTTTTGCCATTCTATTTTGATTTTGCAATATTTAAGATTTGAAATAAGGGCCTTGCTAATCGGAGATTTAATTTCAAGTCGATTTTTTGATCAGGCATTTCCATTTTCACCACATTATGCAGTGGATTCAAATCCCTGTTCAATGTTTAGAAATAGAACTGTTTTTTCTAAGAATATGTTGCTTTCTTGTTCAAGTCAATGGAAAATTGTGTGAATTGATTATTTCATTATAAGACATCATTTCGAGTCAAGAGAAACTGGAAATGTATTCCCTGTTTCTCAGCTAAGGATTCTGATGGGAGTGATCATGGGGCATGCTTGCCATTTATTGCAGTAATAAGATGTGCTGCAATAAGATACAATCACTGTCAACCCTTTACCTAACGCAAACAATTTCAAAATGTAGTATTTTAAATATCATTTTTTAAATGTTTTCAAAAACTTTCAACAAAACCATATCATGTGACCCCTCTTTGGAACGAGCTCGACAAGTTCCTTCCAAAGAGGGGTCACATGATATGGTTTTGTTGAAATATTTCGAAAAATAATATTTTTTCAGCTGCTGAATTTGCATATTACGCAGGCGGATGCGGGCGATTCGTTGGGTAAAGGGTTAATTGGCATTTTTTTCAACATTCAGAAGAATGCATGCTTCCAACCCGACCCTCAAAGTAGTAACTTAATATGAAATATTTTACATTCTCGACATAAAATCGAAGATGAACCTCAAAAAAGGCAAAAATCGGAGTATTGGGGGTCTATTATTTTTGCCCTCTCAGTTCTAAATAAGTATGAATTCAGGAATTCTTTTGGGTGTCTACATGGGCCGAATATGAGACCCTTTCCACAGGGGAGTTAGACATGGATTTTCCCAATTCCCAACCTCAAATTTCCCAATCTCATTTCCCTCTCAAACAAAAACTCAATACTCAATTGGTGTCCTGAACTGGGTTGTTATGGCCACCTGTCAGAAATTGGCCACTTTTGTTTAAAAATGTGTAACTGGACTTGCAGGATAGTTTGTGTAGTTGGCAGGTGGATGGTGTGAGTAGCAAGCTAAAATACATGAAGGTACAGGAAACATAAATTAACTCCAACTAGGAATTTTAATACAATTCGGGTCACTGCTCTGTTCTGGTACCTTATCGAAAGCCAGTGTTGAAATGCGAACATGACACCGTTTTAGATTTAACTATGATTCTGAAATAATCCTGGTCAGTGTTCAGTAATGTAAGCTATTGAGTAGTTCAGCTCTCCTGGCCGTGGGAAAGTGTCGGCGAATTGCGAAGATAGGTGCTATTGAAGGGTTGGAAGGGAGAGAAACGCCATGAAGGCACCAAATAAGATTGGATCAGCCCTGTTGTCGTCCAGACGCACGGCGTGTAGTTGGTAGAGGACAGTTAGCTGGAACAATGTGTTAAGTGTGATGGAAATAACTGAATTACGAGCGAATCACGACCAGCACTTACGTCTCAGAACCCTTCACCTTCAGGCTTGTTAAGTCAGAACTGATCACAGACTCTGTGCTATACGTTTTGTGACAGGATAAAGTGATCTACGAATCAGACTCGATGGTACACGTTACGCAATGGTGAACTACAATTCAGAAGACTCAGTATAGTGTTAGATCCGAATCATGAATAGTGATATAGACTTCGCTCAAAGCTACCAGTTAATAAATCTCCGGAAGTGCAAGGGACGTGGTCTATGATGTGTTAGGTAAACAGTGAGGACGTTTTCTTGATCGGTGTCAAAACGCTGTAATCGAACCAAGGCTTCAGGACCAGCATATGACGACGAACAATTCTTCAAATCATCGACAAACCGAGTGGAAATAGCGTGACAATCCTGTAATCGGGAGGAGTATGCAGCGCTGCATAGAAAACAAATGACTTCTGCGGAGCGGGTAACACAACGTATTATTCCATATTTTGTATGTATCATTTACTCTATAGCAATATACTCATCATATCATTTATATTTGTAAAATGAGTCTTTTCTTGATTTGCCAGAATAAATTCATAGAAACCGAAGAGACCAAGACCCAACCACCCCTTTTAGTCGTCCACGCTCTACCCTGTGATAAGCAATGCCAGTCTTGGGGGACAGGCCTGGTCAACTCGAAGGGTTAACACTGTCTTTCACCTGACACCACCCACTTCAGGACCCCAGAATGTACATTAAATTTAAATTGCTTACTTAATGAAGCTCAGAAAGAATCTGCATTCAAAAGGAATGGTTGTTCTTTAATGACATACATGACACAACAGGAAAGAATGTTGTCAGCTGTTTTAACTCTTAACTACCTAACGAATCGCCCGCATCCGCCCGCGTAATTTTCAAATTCAGCAGTTGAAAAAATATTATTTTACCAAAAATTTCAAGAAAACCATATCATGTGACCGCTCGTTGGAACGAGCTTGTCGAGCTCGTTCCAACGAGGGGTCACATGATATGGTTTTCTTGAAATATTTTGAAAAATTTTAAAAAATGGTATTTAAAATAATAAATTTTGATATCGTCTGCGTTGGGTAAAGGGTTAACCTGCTGAGTATTTTCAAAATATTCTTAATCAGTGTGAAGCAGCCATGACTAAATTTGATTAAAAATTCATTTAAATGGTCAAAAAGTCCATTCAATCTATAAAGGGAGGGGAGGGTGGGGGGGATTTATTTAAATGGGCCCAAATTTTACTTATATCAGTGGTAAGAGATTTTGTGCCCCATACGGGAATATCTGGCAGCAGCATGCAAGAAATTTGTAGTTTAGTGTATTTATCAATGTTTGACTCCCCCCCCCCCCCCCCCCCACACACACACACACACACACCAGCCTGAAAATAAGCAATCTGTCATTTGCAGAATGAGGTCTCCAAGGAGTGAATTTGCTAGTGCTATTCTATACAGTGGGCCAGTTTACCCACTGGGGTTCCTCTTTCTGTTTAGGTTTGAGATGTTTGATTCTGATTGCAGATCACAGAAGGTAAATTTAGTGATGCTACCCTGCTGTGCAGGATAGCATCACCAAATTCACCCTCTGGGGACCTCATTTTGCAGCTGACAGTCTGCTTATATCCTGGCTTGCACACACACACACATACAGATAAACATACTTGTCCTTTTTAACTCCTTCCATATCGTCAAAACTGAGAATCATAGTAGGACAGTGGTACACCCTCAAATTCCCCCCCCCCCTCCCATATACACACTTTCATTGAGCTCCCCCTTCTCCAATTAATGCAAATGATAATAAATTAAATAATATTTTTTCAGCTGCTGAATTTGCATATTACGCTGGCAAATGTGGCTGATTCATTGGGTAAAGTGTTAAGAGCTCATGTTCTTGAAAGGAAAAACTGGTTATTAATCTTGTAGACATCATAATAATGGAATTTGTCACTAGATCTCTTCAAGTAGCCTTGAAGTAAATGCGGTTAGTAAGTCACTGTGATACTTCTGAAGATAACTTTTCAAGAACACATCAAGTGTGTATTGCCTACTTTGGAAGATAAACTCGGCTTCTCCTGTAAACTCTGGAGATATATTATTAGACAGTACTCGGATCAAGTGGCAAGCACAAAATCAGATTCAAGACTTAACTTATGATACCCTCCAGTCCTTTAACCCTTTACCCAACATAACGGCCAAAACCGGCCAGCGCTATTCCCAAATATCGCCAATTAATTTTCAAAATATTTTCATTTTTTATTCAAGAATTTTTTTTGCAAGTGTCGTCTGCTTTTCATGTTAGGTAAAGGGTTAATTTTCACCAAACTAACAGCAGTGACTGATATCCCCAAATCACAGGAATGTTGTCAAATTTAAATTTGAGGACTTACCAAATAAGTTGGTTTAGCCCACACAAAGTAGATCTTCTGTTTCTCAGGCCATTATTTGTGAAATTGCATGCGGGCGAGCGGTTTTTTATTTTATTTTTTATTTCAGTAATTTCTTCTTTGCCATCAAAAGTTCATGTTCTCTGTTCAAGTTTTAGGCTTCATAATCTACAGAATAGCATGGGTGTTGGTGTATTTCATCCCTTGAGTGCAAGAAGGCTTTGCAATGCTAAAGCATTGCAAAGCCTTCTTGCACTCAAGGGATAAATTCATCAATTTTTTTAACTTGGGTAAAATATCAGACATAAACCATTTAGTTTTTAGTTTTTTTAAGTTTAAATTGGTTATAAAAAGAGAGCATGCGGCAACCAAACGGACCATGCGGGAGGGCCTGAGAAACAAATTTTTTATTTTTTTAGGCCTTATTTATTTTTTTTTTTTTAATATTTTTTTGATTTTGTATTTTATAAGAAGCAATTTAACTCTTGAAGTGGCACTGTGTTCTAAGGTGTATTGCACATTGATGGTGCACTTGCCTTTGGCCAGTGCTAACCCTTCCTGTGCAGAGTTAGTACGTTCAAGAGTCTGCCAGTTGCTTGCTGATGCTCAATTTTTCTTTCTGTGTACTTCGGCTTCCTCCACCCACAAAACTGTCTGACACGAGGTGACCGTGGCTATCAAAAGTATCATTAAACCAAATAAATAAATAACTCTTGAAGGATTTCATTTTACAATCTGTGGCTTAACACTTACCTGCTGAGGATTTACAAAATATTTTTCTTCAAATCTAGTCATGGCTGCTGTGCAGCAGCCATGACTAGATTTGATGAAAACTTTATCCACATTTAACTCAAGCAGTCATTGATCAAACGGTCCATTCAATTTATAAGAGGAAAATTTGATTTTTGACCCAAATTATACTTATTTCGGTGGCTATAAAAACCCTGTCCTGGGCAGGAATATCCGCCAGCAGCATGAAAGGAGTTAATTGAAATTTGCATTTGGCAGCCAAGACATATTCAGAAATGACTACCCTGGTACTTATAATGTAACTTTTGAGTTTTTCCAGAGACGACATGTTTGGGCACCTGGTTCTCATACATTAAAAATGATCATGCCCCCACCCCCTCCCCCCCCCAAAAAAAAAAATATATATATATATAAATGGTGTGTTTCCCATCTCCCAAACTACTCTATTTTTTAGGGTCAGATCCTAAACTTTTTATTGAGGTCGCAGTTGAAACTATTTTTAACACTTGCAGCTATTGGTATTTACAATAAGTTTTCCCCATGGGAATCCCGAGAAGTGAAGCAGTGCTTGTTTACAGGGTAAACAATCTCTGCTTTACTTGTAAAATAGGACTCAGTCACCAATGCTTGGGGTGAAAGTCCTCTAAAATGGGTAACATGGGTATAAACGATTGACTAAACTTGGCTTTATCTCTTTGTGGTGGTCATGATTAGCCATTGTTCAGAAATATGTGACCTCAAGCACCAATAAATAAATAAATTATTTAGAATAATTTTATTTAAGAATGTCATTTTGTATTTATTTGCTTCCCGTTCAAATATTCAGCATTTTTGGTTGGGTTATTAAACCCCTAAGGGTTAACCCTTTACCAAATGCAGATGAGATCAAAATTTATTATTTTAAATATTATTTTTTTAAATTTTTCAAAAAATTCAAACCATATCATGTGACCCCTCATTGGAACGAGCTCGATGAGCTCGTTCCAAAGTGGGGTCACATGATATAGTTTTGTTGAAATTTTTTTAAAAATAATATTTTTTCAACTGCTGAATTGGCATGTTATGTGGGCGGATGTGGCCGATTTGTTGGTTAAAGGCTTAATAAATACTCTGAAGTATCTATAAAACCTCAAAAGTGTCATTTCAGACAGTCAGTACTACAGAATGTGTCTTCATCGGGGTTGAACAGCAGCTGACTAAGAAAGTCTGCAGTGTCCACAAATGAGACCATAATCCGGAGGCCTGGTACCTTTATTGTTGTTCTGATATATCCACAAAAGCTTAACCCTTTACCCAATGCAAACGATATCAAAATTTATTATTTAAATTGTTTTTCAAATTTTTCAAAAAATGTCAACAAAATTATATCATGTGACTCCCTCATTGGAACGAGCTCAATGAGCTTGTTCCAATGAGGGGGTCACTTGGTATGGTTTTGCTGAGATTTTTTAAAAATATTTTTTTTCAATTGCTTAATTTGGAAATTATGCGGAGGGATATTGCCAATCCCTCAGGTAAAAGTCAAGTGATAGGAACACGTAATATTAAAATCGCAAGGCAATAATTTTGCTGGTTAAATTAATTTTATTTTATATAGCTAATAATTTTATCAAATTATTCAGAATTGTAGGAATTTTATTGGGTTAACATATATTTTAAATACTTATATAAATGATGCAGTGGATATTCTTGTGCATCCTCTATCATGCTGGGAAATTGATTGAAAAAATGTAGAACAGTTTGATTCAACGACTTGCCTGCGTCATAGAACAATGGGGGGCCTGCTTTTTACATGTATAATTCATCCCTAACCCTTTCAGTATCATGCGATGGTGGACCTAAAAACCTGGAGCCTGGACATCTTTACACTTGTTCAACTGCTGTCAAAACCTGTTAACCCTTGTCTCTTAACTGGTTGAGTATTTTCAAGATATTTCTCATCAAATCTCGTCATGGCTGCTATAAAACAGCCATGACTAGATTTGATGAAAAATTCATTTAAATGATCAAAAAGTGCATTCAATTTACAGGGATGAAATTTGGTTAACCCTTTGAACCCTGGTATTATCTCCCATGTCAGTTCAATGGCAGCAATTGGAAGAGTCCACATTCATTATGTAGGGGTAGACCAATTAATATTTTCGACGTGCACCCATGGGGGCCGCATGTTGAAAATATTAATTGGTCTATCCCACACATTCACTCAGCAACCATCCGACTAAAGGAAATTATGGGGGGGCACAGTGGCTCAGTTGGTAGAGGTGCAAACTGCCGAGAGGTCCTCGGTTCGAATCCTACCTGCGGCAACTGCGTTGTTTGCTTGGGCAAGACACTTCACCCCCATTGCCCACATGGGGGCAGGATGGCATTGTGTATTAAGGTGCACTGCACGTCGATGGTGCACTTGTCTTCAACCAATGCTAACCCTGCTTGTGTGGAGTTACGATGTTGGGGAGCTGGCAGCTGCTCGTCGTTGCTCGGTGGTTCTCTTCAGGTACTCTGGCTACCTCCACCTGTAAAACTGTCATGGTCATGATTAGCCATTGTGCAGAAATATGTGACCTTAAACACTAATAAATAAATAAATAAATAAATATAAGGAAATTATGACATATCATGCTTTTGAGCCAGAAAAGCAGTCATTTGGGTTCAAAATCTTAAATGTCGCTAAATTATACTTATTTCAAAGGCAAGCAAAATCCTCTTCTGGGCTGAAATCTTTGCCAGCAGCATTTATGGAGTTAACCCAACTTAACAGCAAAACCCTGTCAGCGCTACTCCCAAATATCATACAAAATTTTATATTTTTTATTTTTTGTCCCAGAAACATAGCTAATGGTCCCCTCCTTGAGAAGACCTCTTCATCTTTTTGATTTCATTCCAAGGAGAGGTCATAAGGTTTGTTATATGTCCCTTCCTTGGAATGAGCTCTTTAGCTCTGAGTGTATCCCAAGATGCTTATGACCCCCTTCCTTTTTATTAACTCCTTGAGCTCATTTCAAGGAGGATTGGTAAGCTTTATTTTTGAGGCAAAAAATGAAAAATTTTAATTTAATTTTTCAAAAGGTTTTTTGTCATTTTCGTAGTCGCCTATTCAAATTGGGTAAAGTGGTTATTAACCAACATTGCCAGTAAAAAATATTCACTTAACAGGAATTTTCAGTAAACCCATTACCCAATGCAGATGATATCAAAATTTATTATTTTAAATATTATTTTTTCAAATTTTTCCACAAATTTCAACAAAACCATAACATGTGATCCCTCCTTGGAACGAGCTTGACAAGCTCGTTCCAAGAAGGAGTCACATGATATGGTTTTGTTGAAATCTTTTGAAAAATAATTGTTTTCCAATGGCTCATTTTGAGGGCGCGCAGTGGTGTTGCAGTGACCGGTTCTCGTCAGATCACCAAAGTTAAGCAACATTGAGCCCGGTTAGTCCTTGGATGGGTGACCGTCTGAGCAGTTCATTCAGACTCTTGCGTTGTGTGCTTGGGCAAGGCACTTAACCCCAATTGCTCACATGCGGGCATGATGATGCCATGTACTAAGGCGTACTGCATGTCGATGGAGTGCATGTCTTCAACCAATCTAACCTTGCCTGTGTTGCAGTGCAGAGTTATGATGTTGGGGAGTTGGCTGCTGCTCGTCGTTGCTCGGTGGTTCTCTCCGGGTACTCTGGCTTCCTCCACATGTAAAACTGTCACCGATACGATATGACCTTGGCTGTTAATGTGTCGTTAAACCCTATTAAATAAATAAACATGTGATCCCTCCATGGAACGAGCTTGACAAGCTTGTTCCAAGGAAGGGTCACATGATATGGTTTTGTTGAAATCTTTTGTAAAATAATTGTTTTCCAATGGTTCATTTTGAAAATTACGTGAAAAAGCAACTGGTTAATTAGGCAGAGGGTTAACCAGAAAATTACCTACATTCTGATGATAAATTGTTTATTTATTCTTGTTTGACAGAGCTTTGACACCAATAAATAAATGCTTATATTGGAATTATAAGTGTACAATGAGGTTAAAAATGTGTAAAGTACAGAAATTTGGTGCCTGTCAGCATAGTTTCTCTTTTTTATGCATTTAACAATGATTTTCTCTAACCCATATCCAATTATCCAATTAACAGGTTAACTTTTGACATAGAGTGTGATAAATTGTCTGATATTTGAATATTATATGCGAAGTTATTCTCTTAAGACAAAGTCAAAATAAGGGGTCCCACTGTACCTCTTAACATTTTCCTATGGGAGCCTTTGGAATCGGGGCAGTGTTTGTTTTATCATTGTAGACAGGTTCTACTCTCACTATAAGAGGGTAATCTGAGGTCTCTAATGCCTGGGTTAACTCTTAACCTGCTGTGTATTTTCAAGATATCTTTCATCAAATCTAGTCATGGCTGCTATGAAGCAGCCATGACCAGATTTGTTGAATATTTCATCATCTGAATTTACCTCAAGCGATCATTGGCAAAAAAAAATCAAATCCATTTATAGAAAGAAAATTGGATTAAATATGCCCAAATTCTACTTATTTCAATGGTAAGCAAAATCCTGTCCTGGGTGGGAATATCCCCAGCAGCATGTAAGGAGTTAAATGGAACCACTAAACTGAGTGACACAACAATTAACTTTATTTTATACTTAATTTGTTGTTAATTGTGTAATAGCCTGAGACCCTAAAAATAAACCTTAAACCCCTATTAAACAAACATTAAATTATGGGCAGATTTGAAGAATTACAACCAACCATAAACATTAACCCTCTTCCTAACCTAAAATCCATATCCAGTCAGCACTATCCTCCCCCCCCCCCCCCCCCCCCATATCATGGAAACCATGAGATGTGAAGCGGTGCTTGTTTACTGTGGTAAAGAAACTCTGTTTTATTAGTAAAATAGGACCCAGTCACCAATGCTGGGGGTGGGGGTCCTCAAAAATGGGTACAATGGGTATAAATGATTGACCAAAAGAGGTGAAAGAGTGAGATGGAATACCAGGATGTGCAACTGGAAAATATGGAAGTGCTCTGAGCAAGCTGGAAACCTGAAAACAGGAGCTGTAGGTGAAAAGGGAAGGGCTGGAAACAGAATGGAAAGAGCTGGAGGCATGACTTGAAACAGGTCCACGTACACATTTAGATTTAACCCTGACCGAAATTGATATACGCAAGGTAAAATGCCAGCAGAGAACCTCAGCTTGTGGCTTATGTATAGCTTAACCTTTTACCTAACATGAAAAGCAGACGACACTTGCAAACAAAATTATTGAATAATTTTTTTTATTTTTTTGCTTCAAAAACACAGCTTATGACCCCTCATTGGAACAAGCTCAATTGGCTCGTTCCAATGAGGGGTCATAAGCTATGTATTTGAGGCAAAGAAATGAAAAAAAATAATAAAAATTGAATGGAGATTTTTGTGAATAGTGCTAGCCGGTTTTGGCTGTTATGTTGAGTAAAGGGTTGAAAGGCTATCCATTGCAAATGCTGTGTTTATGACCACTGCAGGCAACATCATGCTCAGATAAGGAAAAGGTGCCATTGATTCTATACACTGCGGCAAATGTTAAGTTGTGATAAGGTTGGACACTGGGCTTTATTGGAGCTGTGGTGCTGATCGAATAGCCAATGTATTTATTTATTTATTTATTGGTGTTTAAGGTCACATACTTATGCACAATGGCTAATCGTGACCGTGACAGTTTTACGGGTGGAGGAAGCCGGAGTACCCAGAGAGAACCACCGAGCAACGATGAGCAGCTGTCAGCTCTCCAACATCGTAACTCTGAACTCTGCACCGCAGCACAGGCAGGGTTAGATTGGTTGAAGACATGCGCACCATCGACGTGCAGTACGCCTCAGTACACAGCATCATCATGTCCCCATGTAGGCAATCGGGGTGAAGTGTCTTGCCCAAGGACACAACGCGGTTGCCGCAGGTGGGATTCGAACCGAGGACCTCTCAGCTTGCAGTCTGCACCTCTACCAACTGAGCCACCGCGCCACCAATAGCCAATTAGCTCATTCATAATGAAAACAGAGCCAGAATAAAAAGGTTGCAAGAGTTCTTGCCCAGCTTAACTGGTAAATGTGCTAAATTACTTTTCATTGGTCCTTTGTAATGCGAGTATTTTTTTTCAAAATGTCACATGACTAGCAAAAGGAGCCTTAGTTTAGCAATATGTTGTCCATAAAGAATTATTTTGTTGTAATTTATTGAAGAGTGCCATTTAGCACTCTCTAATAAATTGTAACAAAGCATTTTTTTTTATTAATACAGTGGAGCCCACTAAATTGGATATCTCTTAATTGTATATCCCTGTTAATTGAATATAATTTTCAAACACAAAATCATTTACCATACCTTCAGTACAGATTTGATCTGTTAATTGCATATAGGTTGTAGAGTAAACTCCTGTTAATTGTGTATCAATTTTTGTAATAAGTCAAAAAAATTACTGTGACACGCACCAAATTCCTCTTATTTATCAACCTTTTTGGCCTCACTACATCCAATACAGGCATTTATTCTATTATATCTTGCTTGACAGAGCTCTATGAGCTCTGTCAAACAAGATATAATAGAATAAATGCTCAGTTTACCTTCAGAACACAGGAAACTGACCAAATCCCTGTTAATTGTATATGCCTGTTAATTGAATAATTTTCACTGGCAAAATGGATATTCAATTAAGAGGATTCTACTGAATCATTCTTCCACCGCTGAGCCAACAACAAATTAATGCAAACAGTATAAAGCCACTATAGTGGCTTTCAGCACTTTTCTGTAGAGCTCTGATTATGGCTTTGTGCACTCAACCAGTTAAGGAGGTCCCAAAAAAAGTGCAGTGGATTGTTAGTTAGAGCAGTGGACATGAGTTTGAACGGTTGGCAGTTCGATCCTGACCTGTGTCATCTGAGTTGTGTTCTTGGATAAGACTTGAAATTGCACATGTAGGAGCATGTACTAAGACATACCACACGTGACGGGTGCACATAACTTCAGCCAGTGCTAACACGGCTTGTGTGGTGCTGGTAAGTTGGAGAATCCAACAATCAATTTCTGTTGCTCAGTTGTTCTCTCTGGATACACTGTCTCCCCCCCCCCCCCCCCCCCCACACCTGTAAAACTGTCTGACATGTTATGACCCTAGCTTTTGAACATGCCATTAACCCTTTACCCAACGAATCGCCCGCGTCCGCCCGCGTAATATGCAAATTCAGCTGCTGAAAAAATATTATTTTTCGAAAAATTTCAACAAAATCATATAATGTGACCCCTCATTGGAACGAGCTCACTGAGCTCGTTCCAAAGAGGGGTAACATGATATGGTTTTGTTGAAATTTTTTGAAAAAATTAAAAAAATGATATTTAAAATAATAAATTTTGAAATCGTCAGCGTTGGGTAAAGGGTTAAACTCCAATGGAGAGAGTGGTGGCTCAGTGTGAATAGCATTCACTTCTGACCGAAAGATTCATGGGTCGATCCTCACCAGGGTAACTGAATTTGTGTCCTTAGGCAAGGCACTTAATCCTGATTGCCCATGTGGGGCAAGGAGTGCTGTGCTGTGTAATTATGCATTCTGCACTCTTGCCTGCAAGCAAAGCTAACCCTGATTGTGCAGTGTTAGTATGTTGGGGAGTCTGATAGTTGCTTGCCACTACTCATTGGTTCTCTCTGGGTACTCCAGCTTCCTCCACCCATAAAACCGTCCGACTCTAGCTGACTCTGGCTGTTGAAAGAGTTAAAAAAACAATAAATCCCAGTGAACACACAAATAAACAAAAAACTTTCAAAACGTTTAGTTATGTGAGGAAACGCTTTTTGCATGGGTTGTCTTCTTGTGTTAAAAGATCAAAGGCCTACACGATCAGCCTGATGATGGCCACAAACTAGAAACATTAATATGAAAGTGAAATAAAATAAAAAATATAATGGAGGTTAGCCTAAGTTCAAAGGTTATTGTGTTGCTAAGTCGAGCTTTACTGAGCCAAACTAGTTTCGAACTGTTGTGTTCTTCTTAAGTGGCGTGAAAGCTACAGGTCAGCATTTCCTTTTTATACCCCCACGAGACTCTCTTGACGAGAGGGTGTCATGTCCCGGTCAAGTGAGGGCATGATTGGATAATCCTAATGTCACGAGGTGGGTGCAGCTGTCTGAGGCAACCAGGCCTTGAAGTGTTCTAAAATTTCTACCTGTCGCATATGACAGGTGGAATTGTTTCTTACCTGTCACCTCCAAATTTTTACCTGGACATTGGAAACTCTTGTGAATTTATGAATACATGTATACAGTACTGTGAAAAGTACTGAAAAATTTACATGTATACTACATATACATTGGGCTATACCATTCATCAATGAACAAATACTGTTGGTCTTTCCCTAATATTGATGCTTTGATTTCAGAATCAAATCATTCACTGATTATTAAACCCATATGATATCTAATGCTAGTTGCAGATGACTGTTCCAAACATTTTTTCAAAAAAACACATTTTTAAAATTTTTTTCCTTCCAAACCATAACTTATGACCCCTCACTGAAACGAGATCGGCAAGCTCATTCCAATGAGAGGTCATAAGCTATGGTTTGGAAGAGAAAAATTAAAAGAAATTAAAAAAATAGAATGGCAATTTTTGTATATTATGCGGGTGGATTTGGGTGATTCGTTTGGTGAAGGGTTAACTACTGACCTGTCGTATGTGACAGGTATGCCTTCTTTTTACCTGTCTCCACCCAATTTCTGACTGTCGGTGACAGGTAGACAGGTGCACATTTCGAGCCCTGGAGGCAACATCCCCTCCAGGTCAATAGGTCAAATTGTCACCTGGGGTGGGGGGGAGGGGGGGAGGGGTTGTTAACTTTTTACCCTTGACTTCTGTCAGAGGTCATGGGGGGATGGGCCCAATTGGGACATTTACCTGGACTTGTGACTAGGACTGTTTTGTCTTTTAGTCTTTATATTGTAAATAATTAATATATGAAAGTGATCTGAGAACTTAACCCCCATGATGTCAAAATACCCAAAATCCAAACTAGGACTTTAACCAATTCAGTCTTGTTTGACAGAGCTCATTGAGCTCTGTCAAACAGGATTGAATTGGTTAAATTCCCAGTTGCATTCTCTGAAACATTTGCTGCTTGAAATTCTGATTTTCCAGAATGAGAGTGCTGGGTGGTTAAATTTTCTGCATTCAAGCAATCTTTTAAGCATATCTATCCCAGTGCTGCTGCACGCACCACAACATTAGCTTCACAATAGTTGTCACGTACTTCTAATTAGCTTTGTCACGTCTCTTATTAATTATTATGCAAATCAAGGTAATTTTATGGCCATGCGCAGACATAACAACTGGCATTGAAACCTTTTTCATCAACATACAGTCTGTTGATTTTGTTCAACGATAAGTCATTATCAGTCTGGGCAAAGAGATGTATCGCAAAAAAATATGTGAATTCATCTTCCAGATTCTGTCTTACCAGGTAGGCATTTGAAAATGGGATTTCTATGATTATTTTCAAGATATGCATGTTTTTGAATATTTGTTTTTGTCATGGTTGCACATACATTGGCTATACCCCCCCCCCCCCCCCCCCCCCCCCCCATTGGAAATTTGGGAAGTGAAGCAGTGCTTGTTCTCAGGACTTTGAAACAAATGAAAATACCAGAGCAAATGTCAATGTTTTTCCTTGTTCATGTTTCATATTCAGTCAAACACAAATAATAATTTGTTTATAAAAATTTGTTTCATATCAAATTATTGAACAGTGCCACAGGGCACTCTTCAATAATTTGTAATAAAATGAATGTTGATGAACAAATTCAGACCATCAAATATAATGTAGCCCTCAACCAGTTAAACAACCTCTGTTTATGGGTAAAATGGGGGCGCAGTGGCATCGCGGTAACCATTTCTCGTCAGATCACCGAAGTTAAGCTACGTTGAGCACGGTTAGTAGTTGGATGGGTGACCCATTTCAGTGACTGATTCACACACCCGCATTGTGTCCTTGGGCAAGGCACTTCACCCCGATTGCCTACATGGAGGCACGATGATGCCAAGCCAGAAAATTAGCAGACTGTCATCTGCAAAATGAGGACCCCAGAGGGTTTAGCATCACTAAATTTACCCTCTTTGAACCTCAATCTGAATCAGGGTCTCAAAACTAAACAGAAAGAGGTACCCAGAGGATAAATTGGCCCACTGTATGAGATAGCATCATCAAATTCACCCTCCGAGGAACTCATTCTGCAAATGTCAGACTGCTTATTTTCAGGCCTGGATGACGCTGTGTACTAAGGCATACAGCACATTGATGGTGCACATGTCTTCAACCAATCTAACCCTGCTTGTGCCCCGATGCAGAGTTCAGAGTTATGCTGCTCGTCGTTGCTCGGTGGTTCTCTCCAGGCTTCCTCCACCCATAAAACTGTCACCGACATGATACGGCTGTTAATGTGGCATTAAACCCCAATAAATGAATAAATTATTGGTAAAATAGGGCCTGGAAACCAATGTCTGGGGTGAAAGTCCTCTAAAATGAACAGCATAGGTATTAACAATTGGCTGCACCTGACTTTATATCCATACTGCAATCATGCAAAGCCATTGTGAAGAATATATGTGACCTTAAACACCAACAAATAAATAAATAAACCCAACATGGCCAACCTTGGTCACCAGACTTCAGGGTTCATCAACTCAACAAAAAAGATGAATATGAACATTACAAGGGAGGTAACTCTCTTTTTTATATTGATGCCCTGTGCTTCATACTTTTGCAGATCCAATTACAGTTTTTTGATAAAGATGGACCACACCTCTCTCTTAGAAGTTTTGTGTTTGGTTTGAAAAGGACTGCATCTTAAATTACAGTAGTCCGTCTCCACTATTTTGCATGCTGTTGGTGAATATTCCCACCCATGACAACAAATCTCTTGCAACAAAAACAAGCATATGCTGGATTCTTTTAACTGAATTTCCATCTAGTATATAGGCATGACTAAATTTCAGGAAAATATTTTTTTAAAAATACTCAGCTGGTTAACCCGATGTGGCCGAATCATTGGATAAAGGGTTAACCCTTTACCTAACATGAAAAGCAGACGAAACTTGCAAAAAAAATTCTTGAATAACTAATTTTTTTCATTTTTTGTCTCAAAAACATAGGTTATGACCCCTCGTTGGAACGAGCTTGATGAGCTCGTTCCAACGAGGGGTCATAACCTATGTTTTTGAGACAAAAAATGAAAATATTTTGAAAATTAATTGGCGATTTTTGAGAATAGCGCTGGCCGGTTTTGTCCATTACGTTGGGTAAAGGGTTAAGAGCTAAAACATGTTTGGGTTTTTTTGTCAAGCAGTTTTGTATTTTCTTATAATTTATAAGTTTATATTCCTCGCCAAAATGAAGTTTGTGGGGAGGGGGGGGGGGGGGTGGGTAAAGAAATGGGGTTTGTCCATTCGCCCATCTGTTCGTTCATCCATCCTTTCCGTCCATACAAATATGGATATCATTAGAACCAGCTTGTCGAGCTGGTTCTAATGATATCCATATTTGTATGGTTTTATTGAAAAATTGTAAAATTTGTTTTTGAAGAATGAAATTTAATGTATTTTTTTTTAAAAACACTGCATTAGGAAAATGGTTAACCCTTTACCCAACGAATCGACTGCATCCGCCTGAATAATATGCAAATTCAGCAGCTGAAAAAATATTATTTTTAGAAAAATTTAAACAAAACCATATCATGTGACCTCTCTTTGGAACGAGCCAGTCGAGCTCGTTCCAAAGAGGGGTCACATGATATGGTTTTGTTTAAATTTTTTGAAAAAAATTTTTAAAATGATATTTAAAATAATAAGTTTTGAAATCATCTGCGTTGGGTAAAGGGTTAAGGGGAAAACACCAGCAAATAACAGCCTGTTTTGGTCAATGACAGGCATAGTTTACATGCTTGACAGGCACACATTCACTTGTAAATGGTAGATAAAAACTATTGTTTGCCTCTGGTATTATTAAGTAGTCTTTAAAAAAAAAACATCTTAGCTTGAATGAATAAAGCAAATTATTTCCTGACAAACTGTAATCTAGTGATTTGATTGGCTGACAGGTACAACGTTAATAATACTCTCACCCTCTTGAAATATTGACACATTGGTTCAGCCTGGTGTAAAAAGATGAATATTCAGTCAATGTGATTTTTTTCAAAATTCATAAAAATAGTTTATGATAATTAGTTGATTAGGCCTAAAAAAAGTTAAAAATCTGTTTCTCAGGCTCTTCCACATAGTCCTTTTGGCTGCTGCATGCTCACTTTCTATAACCAATGCAAACTTAAAGAAATGAAAATTAAATGATTTGTGTCTGATATTTTACTCAAGTTAATAAAATTGATAAATTTATTCCTTGCGTGCAAGAAGGAGAAATGTTAACCTCCAAAAAGAAATTTCTGGGAAATGGAGGTTGTTCTGGGAAATGAAGGCTGATTTTCAGGGAAATGGCATGGATTTCAAGGAAAAGTTTGTGTGACTGAAAATGCTGTGTGCAGCAAGTTGAGTACCACTAAATCACTCTCAATGAGAGGACTTCTTTCCATAGGAGATACTACAAAACTATTAATGCAGCTCACATATGTTGTATTATCAAATAAAAATATGGTCAAAATATAGAAGTATAAATTTTCATTTTGGAGTTGTTGTGATACTGCTCATCTCAGCCGGTTCTGTATCCTGTCTAATGGCTTATTCAAACTGTATCCTAATCACAAACATTGGAATCCTAACAGTAAGCAAGTTTCTTCCCCCCCCCCCCCCCCACCCCCCAAAAAAAAAAATTTTTTTTTTTTTTTTTTTAAAATACAACCAAAAATTTGCAATGCTTCTTGCAGTCAAGGGATGAAATACACCATCACCCATGCTGTTCTGATGATTATGCAGCCTAAAACATAAAACAAACCAAGGACATGAACTTTTGATGGCAAAGAAATAATTACAAATGTAAAAAAAAAAATAAACCACCTGCCCAAAAGTGCAATTTTACAAAAAAATGGCCTGAGAAACAGAAGATCTACTTTGTGGGGCCTAATGGCATATGTATTAAAATTAACAGTGCTGTTCATTGAAAAAAAAAAATAAAAATAATACCTTTAATTTTGTGTTATTCATGATAAGAAATCAGGTCACTGATAGTACAGTGGAGCCCACTTAATTGGATATATCTTTACTGAATAACCCTGTTATTTATTTATTGATGTTTAAGGTCACATATTTATGCACAATGGCTAATCATGACCGTGACAGTTTGACGGGTGGAGGAAGCCGGAGTACCCGGAGAGAACCACCGAGCAACGAGCAGCTGCCTGCTCCCCAACATCGCAACTCCGCACTGCAGTACAGGCATGGTTAGATAGGGTGAAGACATGCGTACCATCGATGTGCAGTATGCCATAGTACATGGCGTCATCATGCCCTCACATGGGCAATGGGGGTGAAGTGTCTTGCCCAAGGACACAACACGTTGCCGCAGGTGGGATTCGAACCAAGGACCTCTCGGCTTGCAGCCTGCACCTCTACCTACTGAGCCACCGCACCCCCAATAACCCTGTTAATTGAACGTAATTTTCCAACACAAAACCATTTACCATACCTCCAGTACAAATTTGACCTGTTAATTGAATATAGGTTATAGAGTATTCTCCTGTTAATTGAATAAAAAATATTGTACCTGTCAAGTAATTACCCTGACTCTCCCCCCAGTTTTCCTTTGTTTACAGACCTATTTGGCCTTAGTACATCCAATATAGGCATTTAATCTATAATATCTTGTTTGACAGAGCTCAAGGAGCTCTGTCAAACAAGATATAATAGAATAAATGCTAAGTTTATCTTAGCTTGAATGAATATATCAAATTATTTCCTGACAAACTGTAATCTAGTGATTTGATTGGCTGACAGGTACGACGTAAATAATACCCTCACCCTCTAAGTTTATCTCTAGAATAAAGGAAAGTTGCACAATCCCTGTTAATTGAATACTCCTGTTAATTGAATAATTTCCATTGGCAAAGTGGCTATTCAATTAGCAGGGTTCCACTGTACTATATTTCAATGTGGAGTTAACATTTATTCTTTTTTCTCTTTCAAAATGCCAATTGGACAGTATTTGTTGGCTTTCTTCTTTTGTCATGTTTTGTTGCATTGTAAAAACACTGAACATCTATTTATACCTAATCAGTGTAAAGGGACTCACTGATTATTCCGGAGAGCATATTATTGACCAACTCATTTATCTTTGAAACATCCCATTATAAAAATAACTATAGATTTTGCCCGTTATACTTTGTTTGGCAGAGCTCGTAGATCGCAACAACATATGTGCAATCTAACATGGTTTTCGGCCCAGTAGAAGAAAAATTTCAAGCATTTATCGGCAAATATTCAATTATTCTCTTGACCAATTTAGATGAGCATGCCACGGTGTGGTCACTGTTTGGCATATTCCTTCTACTTCAATCATCTTCCAACCCGAAGGCCAGCCTTTGGGTTGGAAGATGGTTGAAGCAAAGGTATGGACCGAAGGTTAGAATTTTTGGCCAAATGCACTAAATTCGTTCGGATTTGTGGATAATATATTACAGGAATGCCCGTGGACATGTTTGCATGTGCCAATTTTTAAATTTGTAACCATGCAAAATATGTCGGTGGAAAAAGTGGTGTTGCATGTGTTTCTCATTGCCTCCCCCCCCCCCCCCCCCCCCCCCCCCCCCCCCCGGTCCACAGTGTCTGAAAAGCCAACTGCAGTCTTTTGGCATTTATCTTACAATCAACATGTATTTTGTCTGTATTAACTCGGCAACTGTCGTGTATCCGACCCCCTGATACAGGTGTTTGTATCAGGGGGTCGGATACAAGCACGTTCCTTTCGAGTGAGTTCCATTTTTTTTCATTTTGTTCATCCATACGAATAAATAGTTTGTTATATATTCGTCTACATTCTTCACTTATCCCCAATATATTGTAAGATAAAATGATTATTACCATTATGTGGATGTACAAAATATGTATCCGAGTCTCGCTCCGGGTTCCCAGGGTAGATCACGACTCATCTTCGACTCGTCGTGATCTGCCCTTAGAACCCGGAGCTCGACTCGGATACATATTTTGTACATCCACATAATGTTAATAATCTCAATATATCGGCACGGCACTGCAAAGTTTTTTCAGTAGAAAACACAAGTAATGTGACAGAACTTTGCCTCCCCCCTTCCCCCACCACCCAAACCCTACCCCCCACCCAAAGCTTAAATAATTTATACACGAAGAATTCATTTTTCTAAAATCCTTGCAAATGTTTGTTCTTCTGTTGCACTGAAAATTTTTAAAGAATTTTTCTAAGCTTAATCATTTTACAAGGTTTAATGGACATGTTCTTCACTTTCTATTAGTGCCTCTCTTTGGTGCCATAGAGTAGATTTTATGACATGATTTTCATTGGGGTGGGGGGTGGGGGTGGGAGCATTATGTTAAAATGGCAGTGACAAATATGGTATCCATAAAAAAATGGTCATGAAGCCGACAGCTGAAATGGAAAGGCGTTTTCATTAGTAAATAACCCACTCAAGAGAGAGAGAGAGAGAGAGAATAATTTCAGTCATAAGCCATTTATCTTTACACAATATCTGATTTCTTTTGATGTTTCCATTACTTCAAAAGAATAGGTAAGAAATGACACCATTCATAGTTCATTTAATGTTTAAATTAACAAAAAGTTCCCTACCTCTATCTTTACGAAAAGATATTACTTTTTCTTGTTCATTATTCTGCCTGTCCAATTGTCGCATAGCATATTATAGACTTAAGTGGTAAAGTAATTATTAGGAAGGACTTGAAAAGAAATTAGCGATATTCCACTCCTCTTACAAGCTTGATATAATCTTTTGTCCTTTATATTATTTTCATAATGTATATGTTAAAAAAAAAAGTTACTGTGTGTGTATGCAAAGGGGAGTTACTGTAAAAATAAAGTTTGACAGATAAAAAAAGTAAAATTCAATTTGAAATTTCAGTTTTAAATTAATAATTTCACAACCTATGACTGTTTGTTGGAAAGCTCTGAAGAGCTTTCCAACAAACAGTCAGAGGTTTGTGACTTGACAGGGTCAGTAGATTAAATATGTGGAGTGGAACGGCTGCAGTTTCCTTCCTAACTGTATCCACACTAATCAACCCAATAACACTACACAGTGTTTACTCTCTTCAAATTGAGAGAGAGGAGAAACTTTTAATATTTAAATGGTGTTCTATAGATCTATGAGTTACTTGTCAAGTTCTTTCACCCAAAACTGGAAAAAAATTCTCTCTAAAAAGAAGAAATTTGACAGGAGAGAAGTGATTTTTTTGGCAAAGAGATTTTAATTGAAACACTGGGTGATCCAAGGGAAAAACAGTGTCAACAAACAAACTGAGAGAAACAACACAGGGATGTGTGTGCTCAAGTCTGATCAGTAAACTTGAGTACTATGATGGGATATGGATTTCCATACATACAGTTTGTGGTGTGAATTTAGTAGATGAAAATACTAGGATTGTTGTTGTTATTAATAATGAGAAAGAATGTCTGTTGAACAATACAAGGTAGGCTGGTTTTTGTAACAATTTGTTTTAGTAAATTTCCTAGAGCTGTATGAATACATTTGTTCTACTGACACACTTTTTTTTTCACTTTTCTGCTACCATGTGTTTTTAAATTTTATTGTTTTTTTTCATTTTATTTCATGATATATGAGAGATTGGTGTAAGAATATGAATGAAACTTTTATGATATTCATGTACTTTTGACTGTTGTTGCATTAAGGTGCTATTTTAGTTATGGAATTTAGTTTATTTTGAAATTCCCACCTCTGATATTCCTAAAGTTCGAATTAAATTTTCACAAATTAGGCATCAAAATGAAGGTTGGGAGGTACAGAACATGAAAAATATGTGAAATCAACTCATAGAGTTGACAGCAGGCACCACTGGTTCCTGGAAGTCTGCTACCATCTTCGTACCAGAACTGATTAGTAAATAATATTTCACAAGAACAACTTGTGGACAAATGTGCTTCACATATCCAAGAACGAAGCTAGGCATTCAAAACATTTTAGAGTGCAGCGACAGGACTGCAATTGGGAAAAGGACAACACTTTGTGCATTTATGTGTGTCATGTTCTATACATCTCAATCTTCATTTTGATGTATAATTTGTGTATATTTAATTTGAATTTAAGGAATATGAGAGGTGGAAATTTCAAAATAAACAAAATTCTATTACCTATGTAACACCTTAATATAAAGATTTATAAACAGAAATACATTTGTAAATGTGTACTGTTTAGGCCTAAAAAAATAAAAAATCTGTTTCTCAGGCCCTCCCGCATGGTCCTTTTGGCTGCCACATGCTCTCTTTTTATAACCAATTTAAACTTTAAAAAAATAAAAATTAAATGGTTTATGTCTGATATTTTACCCAAGTTAAAAATATTGATGAATTTGTCCCTTGAGTGCAAGAAGGCTTTGCAATGCTTTAGCATTGCAAAGCCTTCTTGCACTCAAGAGATGAAATACACCACCACCCATGCTATTCTGTAGATTATGAGACCTAAAACTTGAACCAAGAACATGAACTTTTGATGGCAAAGAAGAAATTACTGAAATAAAAAATAAAATAAAAAACCGCTCGCCCGCATGCAATTTCACAAATAATGGCCTGAGAAATAGAAGATCTACTTTGTGTGGCCTTATCAGAAGTGTGTGCTGTGACTTTTTATTTCTAGATAGATCTTTGCTCGATATTTTGACTTGTAAATAAATTTTTTTTTATTTTATTTGGGTATATCAATACTTTCCACAGTCAGGGTCACCTTGTGTCGGACAGGTTTACAGGTGGAGGAAGCTGGAGTATCCAGAGTGAACCACCGTGCAGTAATGAACAACTGTCAGACTCAATAACCTACTAACTCCACACAAGCAGTGTTAGCATTGGTTGAAGACAAGTGCCCTGTGGACATGCAGAACTCTTTAGTACACAGTGCCCCCAGTGAGGTAATAAGTGCCTGGGACACAAAGCAGTTACCCCTGGTGAGGATCGAACTGTGGACCTTTTGATTTGAAGTCCAATGCCATAACCACTGAGCCGCTGCACTATAACCTTTGGGACTGATATACTGTCCAGTGAAGTTAAGTATGTTCATCTCCTTTAGGGTTTATCAAGGGTGTCGCCAGGGAGGGTCATGGGAGTCATATGCCCCCCCCCCCCCCAAAAAAAAAATCCCAAAGGTCTGCAGCCGATATTGTCCACAGCAATCTAATACATGCCTACATTGAATTTGATTCATTTTCATTCAGCTTGAAATCTTTGTTCACTGCTGATATCAAATATTGAAGAATTTTTTCTGGGAAAGGACCTCCACCGATGGCCAAAGGTCAAGTTGGAAGAGATTATGGGAGGGGGTCAAAGGTCAAGTTGGAGGAGATTATGGGAGGGGTCACCCTCTCCCATAATCTTCTCTGACTTGACCTTTGGCCAAGGCTTGGCCTCTGGCCAAGATTTCAGTGTTTTTAATTGCCAGAATTTCTCATCCTTTAGCTGAATTGTGGACGACCCCCCCTAAAAACAATTGCTGACTACACCCCTGTTCATACATGTTGTGGAGTTTTAAACTTATTTTTCTCTGCCTTGAAAAGTCTTGAAAAATGACAAAAAAAAAGGAATTTTAAAAAAATTTTTAAAAATTTAAAAAAAAATTAAAAATTTTAAAATTTAAAAAAAAAGTCAAGGAATTTTACAAGTGTTACTGTTCTAGTTACTGTACAAGTTTATTGTAACAAACCAAGATAAGCAGCCTATCTTGGTCAATGACAGGCACAATTTGCATGTTTGGCAGGTGCCAATTCACTTATGCTTGAAATAATGAATAGTACAATTTCTTGAAAGTCTAATATTTAAGGAATAGTGCATGGCTTGGAGTTGACTATGCCCATATAGTGCCCAGTGAGGTGGTGTAGTTCCTGATGCGATTAACAGGGTTATTCAGTTGAAAGATATTCAATTAAGTGGGCTCCACTGTATTTATTTATTGAATTTTAACAACACTTTTGGGGGGCAAGGTGGCTCTGTAGGTAGAGGTGCAGGCTGCAAGCCAAGAGGTCCTCAGTTCGAATCCCACCTGCAGCAACCACATTGTGTCCTTGGTCAAGGCACTTCATCCCCATTGCCCACATGAGGACACAGAGGCTTTGTGTACTAAGGCATACTGCACGTTCATGGTGCACTTGTTTTCAACCAATACTAACCCTGCTTGTGTGGAGTTAGTATGTTGGTGAGCTGACAGTTGCTTGCCATTGCTCAGTGGTTCTTTCTGGGTACTCTGACTTTCTCCACCCGTAAAACTGTCGTGGTCATGATTAGCCATTGTGCTGAAATATGTGACCTTAAACACCAATATATAATAATCATAATACTTTCAACGGCCAGTCAAGTTGTTTTATAGGAGGGTGCTTCTGGTTTTCTTGGAGAGAACTACCAAGCAGCAGCAATTAACTGTTGGACTTGACTTGATAATCTTGTAAAAGCAGGATTAGCCTTGGTTTAAGGCATGTCAACCTGATGTGCAGTTCACCTTAACGCACAGTGCCACATTGCTCTCACTTGGGCAAACAATATTAACCCTTTACCCAACGTAACCGCCAAAACCGGCCAGCGCTATTCTCAAAAATCGCCAATTAATTTTCAAAATATTTTCATTTTTTGTCTCAAAAACATAGGTTATGACCCCTCGTTGGAACGAGCTCATCGAGCTCGTTCCAACGAGGGGTCATAACCTATGTTTTTGAGACAAAAAATGAAAAAAATTAGTTATTCAAGAATTTTTTTTGCAAGTGTCGTCTGCTTTTCATATTAGGTAAAGGGTTAAATGACTTGTCTGAAGACACAATGCAGATGTACATGGATTAAGATCAAGCTTGGAAATAAGCAAGCTGTCATTTGCAGAATGAGGTTCCCAGAGGGTAAATTTGCTGATGCTATCCCATACAGTGGGCTAGAATCCCTGAGTTTATCTTCTGGGCACCTCTTTCTGTAGGCCTGAGACCTTGATTCACATTGAAGCTCACAGAGGGTAAATTTAGTAATACTACTCTACTGTACCAAAGATGATGAAAGTGATCTTAAACACCACTAAATATTGAGACTCAACCAATGCAGCAACAGATATGCAGTACAAGTCAAAATAATTTGCAGGATAACCACTATAAACTATGTATCTTTCTCTTCCTACACTGATAAGACCAGAAGCTGACATCATTTTCTGGAAAGCTCTCACTGAGAGCTTTCCAGAAAATAATGTCAGATTTGATCTTATCAGTGCAGGAGCAGCAGTATACTTAGTTTATTACTGTTATGCTACAACTTATTTTGACTTGTACTGTACATGTAAATGGCTATTCATTTTCAGTTTCTGCGATTCAATCAAATATGCTACATATTCCACAAATGGAATTAAAAACATTTTCAAAATGGACACATGTCTGAATTCTACTTCCAGCATCTGGTCTTGATCCGGTACAGGAGACCTGATGATAGAAGAAGGGTTCAAGGAGGGATTCCTGGTTTTGAAAACATCTCAGCTATTAAAAAATTACTGAATCACCATGACTTGAATTGAAAGATGATTTCAAATCGAATTGAAGCTGCGTAGAGCCCTAATAGTCACTTTAAGTAGGTGAATGATAAGTTGACCACCTTATTTCTTTTAAGGAGAAGAATTGGCAAATGCAGTAGTTGTTTGCCCAATTTTTATTTATTTATTTATTTATTTATTTATTTATTTATTTATTTATTTATTTATTTATTTATTTATTTATTTGGGTTTAACCCTTAAGGACTTAATTCTGACTTGATAACTTTTTAATGCAAAGGAACAGGCACCCCAAAATGCATTGTTTGGATAAACTCAAAATTTGTTTTCAACGTACCTTGTCTCGTTGTTACTAGGCAAGACTTGGCTGCATCTCGCAGCCAAGACTTGACTAGAAACAACTGCAAAGCCACAGGAGGTTGACTTTCAACATATAGTGAAAACGGATAAAAAATCTCCAGGCCTTTAAGAGTTAACAACATTTTTAACATCCAGGGTCTCCTCATGTCAGACAGTTTTTATGTGTGGAGGAAGCTGCAGTAAGCAACTGTCAGGCTCCAAAATGTGCTAACTCCAGACAAGAAGAGTTAGTATTGGTTGAAGGCAAGTGCACCATTGATATGCAGTACGCCTTAGTAGACAGTGCCAATCAGTCCTGGAAATGAGACGGGTGCGAGTGCAATTCCTCCTGTCAGCACCCGTGATTTCTATTTTACGGGAGCTAAAAATTGCACTCGTTGAAAATTTTGTGGAGCACTAATATACTGTGAGGGCATACAGATGTGTGTTGTTTTGAAAAAGCAGTACTCTGCAGCCAGTGGCAAGTTACTGTCATAATTCAGTAATTCCTTATACATTTAGCCCCTTGAACCCAATTGGCCACTTTTCTGGCCAGGAACATGATACGTCATAACGTCATTAAATAGGATGGCTGTTCAGTAAATGTGTAGGGTAGAGTAATCAATATTTTCAACGTGCAGCCCTAGGGCTGCATGTTGAAAATATTGATTGGTCTACATGTATCTCAAATAGTGAAGATCGACACTTTTAATTGCTGCCATTGAACTGGCATGGAAGATACCACTAGAGTTCAAAAGGTTTAGGTTTCTGGTGTTTGGTGACAGTATTCCCTCGAAAAATTCATATACTAACATTTTACAGGTGCAATTTACTCCTGTCTCTGAATTCACGGGAGCTTAAAACTGCACCCGTCAATTTTGTTCATTTCCAGCACTGGTGCCAGTGTGTTCCCATGTTGGCAGTCGGGATTAAGTGCCTTGCCAAGGACACAACACAGTTAATGTAGGCCAGAATCAAACTGTGGATCTTTTGGTTTGAAGTCCAATGCCCTAACCAGTCAACCTCCATGCTCCCTGATAAAGGATTAACTAAGCCTTAAATTGATATTGCATTCCTGTTAGGTAAAAAGTAGTATATCTCACTGTCCTGCGACAAAGACATTTTGTCGGAGGATATTGTAATCAGCTGTGACCATCCATGTGCCTGTCCATCCATCTGTCTGGAGTGATAACTAAAGTTTGGGTCATCGAATAAGAACCAAATTTCGTGTATATGTCCCTTACCCCAATGATTAGGTCAATTCCGAATACTGGCTGGATCTGATAATGTTTGTTGGAGTTATGCCCCTTTTTCGCTCAAAGATAACTTCACTTTGAGTTGAATCAACAACAAATTTTGTACATATGTTTGTCTCAAGAATATGCATATCATGTTCAAATTTGGGTTTCGGTCCGATAAATTTTGACTGAGTTATGGCCCTTTTTCCATTTTTTTTACTTTGAAAAATGTCTGGCTGCTAACTTTAGTTTGAGTTATTGAATCAACACCAAATTGTGTACATAGGTTTGTCTCATGAATACGCAGGTCAGGTTCGATCTTGGGTTCAGTCTGACCAATTTTGGCTGAGTTATGGCCCGTTATCCATTTTTTTAATTTTACAAATTTGTTGTCTGGAAATATGTCCAATGTAAGAACTTGCTGTCAGGGGACATAACCCACACCTGGCAGTGGCCTTGTTCTAGTTTAAACCAGAGAACAAGCCTGTTGGCTCCCTCTTTTGAGGCATATGTCTTTTGGGAGAAAAAAGTATTCAATTTGCTTGAAGCAGTATTGGTATTGTTTGCAGAAATGGTGGAAGCTGAGAGTTCATCAAAAGAATGTACATTTTTTGCATAGTGAGTTAATGATTCTTAAAAGTTATTGGCACTCAAGATGTCCCAAGCGACCACTGCCAAAGTTATTTGGCTTTTGTTTGTGAAAATTCAGAAGGACTTGATGAAAGCAAAACTGTTATTGTAGACGTAACATTGTGTAAAATTGAATCTGTCTATTTTGTTCCTCTGTTTTGTTGCCAAAGAAAAATTTTTAATTAGTGGTATCTCATTTTATTTTTTCAAGCACAAATTAGTGTATGTCTTATTATATACAGTGCAAGAAGAAATGAGTTGTAGGATAATAGTAAGAAAATTTCTCTCCCATTCATCATTCACTTGTGTATCTGTGTCTGACACTGATTATTGGACAGCTCTCAGAGAGAGCTTTCCAAAAATCAGTGTCAGAGGTTAGTTTTGAAAATCTGAGCAGCCTCCATTGGGAACCCTGGGGAATTGAAGCAGTGCTAGTTTACTATAGTCAGCTGGTTCTGCTACACTGGTAAGATTATAATTATTATTATTTACTGAGGTTTTACTCCCTTCATGCTGCTGGTGGATATTCTTGCCCAAGATAGGATTTTTCATATCTCCGAAATAAGTATAGTTTGGGCACATGAAAACTAATTTTCCCCTCTAAAGCTGTCTGAGTTTTTTCACTTTGATTTCTTGAGTTAAATTTAGATGAATTTTTCTATCAAATCTGGTCATGGCTGCTATGAAGCAGCCATGACTAGATTTGATGAAAAATATATTAAGAGGTAACAACACTGTCAACAGCCAAAATCAGTTCTATGGGTGGAGGATCTCCGAGAGAACCACTGAGCAGTGGTGAGTGACTGTCAGACTCTTCAAGTTACTAACCCTCCACACACAGGGTTAGCATTAGTTGTGTTTCATCGATGTGCTGTACGCCTTAGCATTCTGCTCCATTATGCTTCCAATTCCAAAATTGTGATTAAGTGTGTTTTGCCCAGGGACACAATGATTTATTTATTTATTGGGGTGGTTTGACAACACTTTTGACAGCCAGAGTCACCTCGTGTCAGACAGTTTTATGAGTGGATGGAGCCTGCCTACCCAGGGAGAACCGTGGCGTACTAACTCCACACTTTCAGGGTTAACATTAGTTGAAGACAAATAAACCATCGATGTACAGTACGCCTAAGTACACAGCGCCACCAGTTGGGATAAAGTGCCTTGCCCAAGGACACAACGCTGTTGCCCCTGGTAGGGTTTGAGTCCAATTCTGTAACCACTGAGTGACCACACACACCACAATGCAGATGACACTATTGAGAAATAAACCTGCGACCTTTCAATTGAAGTCCAATGCTTTAACCGGTTAGCCACCATGGTAACCAAACCTAAAACTAGGAGGAGAATCTTCCAGAGGGTTATATAATTATATAAATGATTTGCTAAACTTAATTTATACATGTACTTCCGTGGCAGTTGCGATATATCCATAGATGCTGAAAGTGACACTAAACCTTGATAAACATAAATATCTTCATTTATTTTTGTACTTCCATTAAAGTACATACGTGCTTGGTAATGTGATCATATGTACTTTAATGGAAAGAACCGTCACACTCATTTCCCTTGAGGGTCACATGGAATGTCATGGGTGATGCAGAAAGAAATGAAGGAACTGATTTGTTTCTAAAATTAGCTCCACCACAGAAATACATTATTATTGAACCAAACGTAAATTTTGTCCCCAAAGACATTCATAATGATCCTAACTTTGCATCGGCCGAAAAATTTGAAAACTTCAATATTTTTTCTCTTCTCAGAGAAATATTAAATTCAGAGAATTATTGCAAACAGGTGTGCATTTCTGTTTTCAAACAATACTTGATGGAAAAGTTTCAACTATTTTGATTTTGTCGACAGTTTTTAAGCATAATCATTGTTTCAGTACTGGGGTTTAATTTTAGTATTAACATTTCTCCCCAAATCAGTGTTTCAGCACTGGGGTTTAATTTTAGTATTAACACTTCTCCCCAAATCAGTGTTTCAGCACTGGGGTTTAATTTTAGTATTAACACTTCTTCCCAAATCAGTGTTTCCGCACTGGTGTTCAATTTTAGTATCAAAACTTCTCCCCAAATCAGTGTTTCAGCACTGGGGTTAATTTTAGTATTAACACTTCTCCCCAAATCATTGTTTCAGCACTGGGGTTTAATTTTAGTATTAACACTTCTCCAAAAATCAGTGTTTCAGCACTGGGTTTTAATTTTAGTATTAACACTTCTCCCCAGAGAGCAAGGTGGGTCAGTGGTTACAGCATTGGACTTCAAACTGAAAGGTCCATGGTTTGATCCCCACTTGGGGTAACTGGATTGTGTCCTTGGGCAAGGCACTTAATCCTGATTGCCCACATGGGCGCAGGGAAGTACTGCGTATTAAGGCATACGGCATGTCATTGGACTTCAACCTGAAAGGTCCATGGTTCGATCCCCTTGTCAATGGTGCACTTGTCTTCTACCAGAGTTGGTATGATGGGGAGTCTGACAGTTGCTCGCTACAGCCAAGCCAGAAAATAAGCAGACTGTCATCTGCAAAATGAGGTCCCTAGAGGGTGAATTTAGTGATGCTACCCTGCACAGCAGGGTAGCATCACTAAATTTACCCTCTGTGAACCTCAGTCTCAATCAGGGTCTCAAAACTAAACAGAAAGAACTACCCAGAGGATAAATTGGCCCACTGTATGGGATAGCATCATCAAATTAACCCTCTGGGAACCTCATTCTGCATATGTCATACTGCTTATTTTCAGGCCTGGCTGCTACTCAGTGGTTCTCTCAGCATACTCCAGCTTCCTCCACCCATAAAACTGTCCAACTTGATGTGACCCAGGTTGTCGAAAGTGTTGTTAAACTCCAATACAAAACACTTCACCCAGGGAATTCAGAGATGACACTGATAACTGATGCCTGTTTCGAAATAATATGTTTTCCCCCCGGGACAGGATTTCTCTTGACACTGAAATCAGTATAATTTGGGCACATTTAATCCAATTTCTACCATGTAAAATTGAAAGGATTTTTTCACCAATGATTTCTTGAGTTAAATGAAGAATAATCTTTCATGAAATTCAGTCATGGCTGCATCACAGCAGCCATGACTAGATTTGATGAAAAATATCTTAAGGGCCTATATAAGTAATGAAATTTTGTTTATTTTGAAAATTCTCACCTCTGATATTCCTTCAATTCAAATTAAATATACACAAAATGTACATCAAAATGAAGGTTGGGATGTATAGAACACGAAACACATGTGTAATCAACTCATAGAGTCGACTGTAGGCACCACTGGTTCCTGGAAGTCTGCTGCCGCATTCGCACCAGAATTGATAATTTAATAATATTTCATCAGAACAACTTGTGGCCAACAACTTGTGGCCAAATGTGCTTTCCATATTCAAGAACAAAGCTAGGGGATAAAAATTCTTCAAAACATGGTGACAGAGCTGCATGGGGGAAAGTTCCAAAGCCTTTGCTTTTGTTTACGTATGAGTATACTTTCAATTTTCAGTCGATGTCATCGGACAGAAAAAGCATGTAAAAACAACGCCGTCTAAAATCAAATAATGAAAAAGATCGCCTTCAAACAGTATACTGTTATTAGATAGAGATTGTACAGTTGCCATATTCAATGCAAGGTATCATGATACCTGTTGAAATTTCTTAGAATTACAATTTTGTTTTTTGATGGAAATTCGTGGTAACGAGTGATTTGCGCATGTCTGTTGAGCATGGAAACCATCTTCAATAAAATATGCAGACAGTGTTGTCCTTTTCCAAAATGCAGACCTATTGATGTATTCGAAAGTGTTTTGAATGCCTAGCTTTGTTCTTGGATATATGAAGCACATTTGGCCACAAGTTGTTCTGATGAAATATTATTTTATTATCAGTTCTGGTGCGAATACGGTAGCAGACTTCCTGGAACCAGTGGTGCCTACAGTGGACTCTATGAGTTGATTACATGTGTGTGTCATGTTCTATACATCCCAACCTTCATTTTGATGTATAATTTATGTATATGTAATCTGAATTTAAGGAATATGAGAGGTGAGGATTTCAAAATAAACAAAATTCCATTACTTATATAGGCCCTTAAAAATACTCAGCAGGTTAAAAGTTAAACCTTGAGTATATCTTCGGTTTTTTAGTTTGCACTGAACCTCTACCAGAGCAAAATCTGAAGAAATTTTTAATCTTCCTGGTCTTATCCATGTTTGTATGGGTTTCATTATATGATTGCATGTGAAATGTTTGAGTAATACAAAAGCCTATTGTTACACTATTAATTCTGACTGCCTCTGTGATGGTGGAGCAATAATTAATGACCCACATTCTTGACAATGTAAACAAATAAAGTTTCTACTGATCAGTTGAAAGCACCATGGAGAGTGTAGACTAGGGTAATTTATGTGGTGCAGTGAGGTCAAATTCATAGATTAAAATAAATAAGGTTTATATTTCTTTGAGAAAAAAACTTTTCTGTAAAGAAAACATTTACAAACAGTCCTTGAGTATTTACAGCAACAGCTTCTTCTAATCTCTGTTTTTCCTTGTTTCCTGTTTTTCCCCCAGTACAGTACGTGGAGAGTGGATTGTAACTAAATCACCCGCAGAGTGGATTTATCACCCCAGGTATAACTTTCAGATTTTGTACATATCGACAAAAAACAGAAGCAATGTTTCAGCCAATGGACCTCCGGGTTTAACCCGGAGGTCCATTGGCTGAAACTTTGCTGGTACTGGTTATGCTTTGCTACAAATTTGCAATTATTGCTCGGGTGGAATCTCCACTCTGCGGGTGATTCAGTGATAATACACTCTCCACGTACTGTATGTGGAATAGTGCTTGTTTACTGTAGTGGTAAAGAAGTTCTGCTTCACTGGTACAAGAGGACCCAGTATTTATTTATTTGTTTATGGGGGTTTAATGACACTTTCAACAGCCAGGGTCACCTTGTTTTATTGGTGGAGGAAGCCAGAGTACCCAGAGAGAACCACCAAGCAATGGTGACCAACTGTCAGACTCCCCAACGTACTAACTCCACACAAGCAGGGTTAGCATTGGTTGAAGATAAATGCACTATCGACGTGCAGTACGCCTTGGTACACAACACCACCGTGCCCCCCACATGGGCAATTGGGATTAAGTGTTGCCACAGGTGGGATTCGAACCCAGGACCTCTCGGCTTGAAGCCTGCATCTCTACCTACTGAGCCACCGTGCTCCCAATAGGAACCAGTAAATAAGACTTGTAGTTGTTATACATGCATCTCAAACCCTTTGCGTAATGCATCTGGTACTTCAGGCCTGGAAATAAGCAGACTGTCATCTGCAGAATGTGATCAAGGGGGGGGGGGGGGGGGATTTGGTGATGCTACCCTTCACAACGGTGTAGCATTACTAAATTTACCCTCTGTGAACCTCAGCCTGAATCCAGGTTTCAGGCCTAAACAGAAAGAGGTACCCAGAGAATAAATTGGGGGTTATAGCCCTCTTTAAGGGATAGCATCAGCAAATTCACCCTCTGGGGACCTCATTCTGCAACTGACAGATTACTTATTTAGGGCTTGGGCTGCATCATTTATGAATTAAGCAAATTGCAAAAATTTTTTTCAAAAATATTGAACAAAACCATATAATTAGACATTAAATCTATTATACCTTGTTTGACATAACTCCAGGAATCTGTCACTTTTCCTGTATTCTAGAGATAAACTGCGAATTTATTCCATTATATCTTGTTTGACAGAGGTCATGAAGCTCTGTCAATCAAGATATTATCTGTTAACTACCTGTATTTGATGAACTTACACAAAATAGGTCTCTATTTATTTATTTATTTATTGGAGTTTAATGACATTTCTGACAGCCAGGGCCACCTCTTATCGAACAGTTTTACGGGTGGAGAAAGCTGGAGTACCTGGAGAGAACCACCAAGCAAGGGTGAGCAACTGTCTGACTCCCTAACTCCACACAAGCAGGGTTAGCATTGGTTGAAGACAAGTGCACCATCTACATACAGTACACTTTAGTACACAATGCCACTGTGTCCCCACTTCAGCAATCAGGATTAAATGCTTTGCCCAAGGATGCAACGTAGTAGCTCCCAGCGGGGATCAAACCCTGGACCTTTTTGGTTTGAAGTATATTGCCATACAAGCTAAAGATCCCTTGGTAGTATTCGAGAAGAGGCCACAAAGTTCATCTCACACATCTGTGTCATTAGGCCAAGAAGAGGCGTTAACCCTTTACCCAACGCAGACGATATCAAAATTTATTATTTTAAATATAATTTTTTTTAATTTTTCAAAAAATTTCAACAAAACCATATCATGTGACCCCTCGTTGGAACGAGCTCGAGCTCGTTCCAATGAGGGGTCACATGATATGGTTTTGTTGAAATTTTTTGAAAAATAATATTTTTTCAACTACTGAATTTGCATATTACGCGGGCGGATGCAGGCGATTCGTTGGGTAAAGGGTTAAATAACTTGTTCGCCAATCCTTGAGAAACAAATAAGATTAAGAGATATTCAATTAATTCAGCTCCACTGTATTTCTACTAACTGTATACTAAGGCTTCAACATTTAGGAATTTTCGTAAACGGTTAAACGAACGTATGTAAACAAAATGCAAATGTTTACACATACAAACACGTGCTACTACTACCAGTACGAGTGAAAGTAGTCCTGGGAAATAGTATTCGGCAGATTTTCATGGCAGTACAACTTTGCCATCAGAAATATCTTTTGCGGCAGCAAAGCAAACTTTACGACAGCATTTTTATTTGATCACGATCAAAATATTGTGGCAACAAGAACGTTCAACCCGATAAATCATCTATTGAAGTTCACTAAAAATCATACTGGCAGTCAGTGGCGGACAACTCATGCAGTCATTAGCAACGTTATAACTGCTGCTGTAACCTAGGTGGGAAGTCACCGACTCTTTTTAGTTGGGCAGATTTTATAATAATGGTGACGAAGGTTGCACACTCAAACAACCCTATTCTATCATTTCTATGGAATTTTTATTTTATCATTTCTATGTAGTTTTTAGTTTAATAGCAGAATATAGCCTTGGCCTACTCTGCGCAGTTTTATCGTTCGTCTGGTGCTTATCTAAATAAAAAGGCAGATGAACAACAAATTGTTCTTCTGCAATTACAGCAATGCAGAACACATGTTGTTGCATTTCACTTTCATGCCCGATGTCGTCTCCACTTTGGTGAAGTATTTCCATACTTCACTTTTCAATTTGACTATTTGTTGATTTTGACGCCATGTTAAGTTGTTAACTTCAGACACGTGGGATTTACATTGCAGGGGGATATTACTCTAATTGAACTCCCATGTTGAGTGGAAATCACTCTAGCTAAACTCCATCCTATGTAAACGTTTACAAAAATGGTAAACATTTATCATCGTGAAACGAAACGTTTTCATTTACACGTTTAAACGTAGAAGCGGTACTGTATACTTTTAACTGGCACAGTGGCTTATAACTCCTTGCATGTTGCTGGCAGGTATTTGATACTGCCCAGGATAAGGAATAGTTGCCATTGAAATAAGTACAATTTGAGCATTTTATCCAACTTATCCCTTCTTATGCACCCGACTTGAAAAATCGAAGGGGTATCTAGTGGTGACATCCGTCCGTCCATCTGTTCATCTGTCCATACAAACATTTTCCCTTGTATCTAAGCTACTGCTACTCTGATTTGAATGATATTTAGTGTTGTGATAGAGCATCATGAGGAACAATACCTATGTGACACGAGTTTCTTCACACATTTTTTCCAGAGTTATGGCCCTTTTTCACTGTTTCAACAGAAAATGTTTGGGGGGGGGGGAGGAGGGGAAGGGGGGTAGGGAGGGGGCATTGGCATACACTTTGCATTGCCCCTCTCCTTTATTGGATTATTTGTTTGACCAGTGATTTCTTGAGTTAAATTTATTGGAATTTTTCATCAAATCTAGTCATGGCTGCTGAATAGCAGCCAAGACTAGAGGTGATGAAAAATATTTGAAAAATCCTTAGCAGGTTAAGAATTAAGTTAACAGAGTTCTACCATACCTTATCCCTCTGCATTCAGATATCAATACCCAAATTTCAAACACCAACTTATTTTACCCATAATGCAACTAGGAATTCAACCCTTTACCTAACAAATCTAGTGCATCCACCCGCGTAATTTACAAAGTGAATATTAACAGTTGGAAAAAAAACAATATTTTTCAAAAAATTTCAACTGAACCATATCATTTGACCTTTCATTGGAAATGGCTCATCGCGCTCATTCCAGTGAGGTGTCACATGATATGGTTTTGTTGAAATTTTTAAAAAATTTTAAAAACAATCATTAAAATTATAAATATTGATATCCTGTTTGTTGGGTAAAGAATTAACCAAATCAGTCTTGTTAGACAAATCTCAGTGAACTGTGTTGCCCTCGCCCTCCATTTCTGTTGCTGCTGCTTAGTCTACTTTATGTCGACTCTAACCATACAATCAATTATCATCTACGTATATTCTTTGGAAAGCGAAACCAGGTGATGAGAACTGACAATAACGCACTTTCATATTCTACAACATTGGCTAATGGATTGAAATGACAATATGACTTCAGTGGAACGATATTGATTGCTTATCTTTTGTGTTCCATGTAGTATTTTATAACATAATTGCTAGTTGCTATCTCCTACAAATTTCTAGCCTTGGGCAATTTTCTTTTCACTTCTCACTTAGTGGGATAACATATTGGTTTTTCAGTTCATTTTTTTTACCTTGGTTTCTAAACGCATCATACAGACAGCTTTTTAAAAGTGTTTTTTCATTTGATTCTTATTCACAAATAAAACATTGGTATAATTTGTTTTGATGTGCGTACATGTACTATATATATTAGAATTAACGTTGGGACATCAGTTTATATACCAAGTGCAATAATTACACTTTGAAGTTTATCTGGTGCATACAGTACATATATCAGACCATGGGTTAGCTGGTTTATTGCGGGAGTCCTATACTTGGACGCAATTTTAAAAAAAAGTGACATTTTTCGATAACAGATTTGTATTTTTTGTCTTTGCCGATGAAATGTTGTCATTCCCTGTGTGAACCCTTGTGAAGTTGAGTAGAATTTGTTTACTGTGTGTGGTAAACATTTTCTGTTTTATTTACTGGTGAAATTGAGGAACTGTAACCAATACCTGTGTGAAAGTCTTCTTAAGTGGGCAGCATAAGTATAAACGATGATTGGCTAAACTTGACTTCATACTTGTGTGAGAACTCAGCCGATAGGCAGCATTTATCTTGGCAGTGTTTTTACATCATTGTTGGCTGCCTATACAGGCAGCCAACAATGATATAGAAACGCTATTAAGTCACCTGTTGCTGTGTACATGTACAGACAGTAGTTGTTAAGGAAAATTAATTCTAGGTTTTGAGGGTTAAGTTCACTTCCAGCTTCTATGGCTATCTTGTGATGATAAATGTTCAAATTCATGTTTAGTCACTTGTTTGACCCTTTACCCAACGAATCAACTGCATCCGCCCGCGTAATATGCAAATTCAGCAGCTGAAAAAATATTATTTTTTGAAAAATTTCCACAAAACCATATCATGTGACCCCTCTATGGAAAGAGCTTGTCAAGCTCGTTCCAAAGAGGGGTCACATGATATAGTTTTGTTGAAATTTTTTGAAAAAATTAAAAAAATGATTTTTAAAATAATAAATTTTGAAATCGTCTGCGTTGGGTAAAGGGTTAAATGTCTATGAAAGCTGCCCACTTGAGGGGTCTTCGTGACTGGGTTCTATTTTAACAGTAAAGAGGAACTCAATTGTTTACAACAATTTAGTAAACAAGTACTGCTCCACTTCCTGGGGTTTCCACAGGGTAACTAATTAATGAACAATAAGAAATGAATATATATTATCACCAATATGTTTTCGTAGAAATTGCATCAGTTTTTTTTTCAAGAAAATCACAATATTTTGCATTCACTTTGGACAGGTATTTATTTACTCAAAAACCTATATTCAATTAACAAGTCAAATTTATACTGAAAGTATGGTAAATGGTTTGGTGTTTGAAAATTATTTATAATTAAGTGGTTTAGTCCATTTGGCAATATTCACTTGAATGAAGCCCATATGATTATAATATGGCACTACAAAAAATTTTTAAAAAGTGTAATAAATTATCATTTTTGTTGACTTCAAAGCATACTCCAAACCTGTCCAAGAGAAACGTCAATTTTAAAGGTCTGAGAAATGTGGCAGATGCATGCCATACATATATGGTTTTGATTTTTTTTTTCCAACTGTTCAATTTGTAAATTACATGGGTGCATGTGGCCGATTCGTTAGTTAAATGGTTAATGCATTGTTGATCTGGAGATGACCAAGTCATCTAACTTTGGGTCAACTTTGCCTTTTATTCTCATGGAGGCTTCACCTTTCGAAAATAAGTCCACTCATATACTTTTCCCCCCTTTTGCTTCAAGCATTCTCTGAGCTCTCAAGCAGTCTTCACCTCTCGAAAATAAGCTCACCTGTATATTTTTGCTCTTTTCTGCTTCACACATCCCCTGGGCTTATTCCCGAGTCAGTGTGTTAATTTAATTTTTTCAGTTCTTGAATTTCTCAATAAGGTAGCTGTTACTTGATTTTATGCGAAATTCTAGAAAATGCCTGGCAGCTTTAGTGTTAAAAGCTATTATGTAAAAAAAAACAGGAATCTTGTTTGAAATTTGCAAAAATTGAAATTTGCAAAAATGCAATGCAGTTCATTGCAAAGCATCATTGATTAAAGATTATGAAATATTGTGGAGCAAGCAATATTTTACATTTTCTAGAGCAATTTCCAGAACATTAAGTGGTAGAGTGCTAAATTATTTTTGATCACCAAACTTTGTTCACGTGTCTTTGCCTTGTTACAATTTATGGGAGAGTGCCTACAGGCACTCTCCCATAAATTGTAACAAGGAAAATCCATACAGATAAAATAATTTCACTTGAAAGATAACATGAAGCATATTCACTAAATATGTAGCCTTTGAGTTATAGTACCTACACTTCAGAGTAAAGCCCAAATATGGGCTTCCAGCACTCTACCAGTTAAGTCATTCAGCTCAGGAATTCACAAAAATGAATTTCTATTTTTTTTCCTTCAATGCAACTATGTCGCTCAGTATTACCATCATCCAAAATTATTTGACATCAGTTTTTTTTTTGTCTTTAGGTGAATTATTTATAGTAGATAGTGAAAACTAAATTGAAAAGACAAAGATCAAAAACAAACTATCCTCATTGATTAATTGCTGTTTCATTCATATACAATGGTGTAGATACATATACATGTGAATGACGAAAATTGACCTAAATTAAACATATGTATTGACGTCAATGCTAATAGAAGTCATGTGAATTGTAAATCGATTACTATAGCGTGTACCCTCAGCTCATTTAACAGGGGAAAATTCTTCTGAATAGAAAATTTTAATGCTCTAAAAAGGATTGTACAGTATCCATCAATCATTTCAACTTTCTGCACACTGATGTTGAAATATTAAAATTTTAACCTGCAAATTTTACCCGTAATGCAACTAGGAATTTAACAAATTCAGCCTTGTTTGACAGAGCTCATTGAGCTCTGTCAAAGAAGACTGAATTGGTTAAATTCCTTGTAATATTATGGAAGATATTGTCTGTTTGAAATTTTTATTTTTTGAGTGTGCAGATGGTTAACCCCTTACCGAAAATAAATAGTAGATTTCCTGGTGAAGATTACGTAACCAGTGGCTGTGTTTTGAGTCCTCTCGACTCTCTTACAGAGGGTTAAGTCTGCATCATAATTATTAACAGTTGGTTAAGCTTGAATTTTATAAGGTACTTATGTTGTGGTTATCATATAGCCATACATTCTGAAAGTGAAATTAACTGCTTGCATACAGTTCAGTTCTGATCAGTGTAACTGCATTGTGTCCTTGGGCAAGTCTTAATTTTGATATCCACGTTTCCATATGTCTATGTGTCTGCATTTTTATAGACCTGTTGAAAAATGGGGAAGTACATGTATTATGTGATTCGTCTGTCCATCCGTCCATCAGTCTGTAAACTTTTTTTGGCCTTAATTTTTAGCTGCGACTAGCAGCTCTATAAGTGGCAGTGTCGGTCTGTCGGTCGGTCGGTCTGTCGGTCTGTCTATGACCAACGAGTTTCAAAACTCAATAACTTTTGAAATACTTGATGGAATGACTTTATATTTGGCATGTAAGTGTATCTTATTGATGTCTAGCCACTGTTCAATGCATGTGTTGTTCCAAATATTTTTCTTGGAGTTATGGCCCTTGATGGACTTAGAATTTTGTGAGATTGCACTACCCGTCGCAGCTACGGCGTTGATGTCGCGATTTTTCTCAGTTGTCTTTCAAACGATTTTTTCCAAACTTCACTTGAATAATAACCACAATAGAAACCTGTGCACCTTCGATTTTCAGGGCGATTAGATTAACTCTTCCAAAGTTTTGGCCCTATGGACTTAGAATTTTCACTGCTCTCTGAATTTAGTCTGTAAACTCTTTTTTGTCTGGTGGTTTTTACCTGCATCGCCAGCGGCAGAGCAGGTCTAGTAACCGCTCGACTCCGTCCATCCGTCAGTCTGTCAGTCCGTCAGTCCGTCCGAAACACTTTTTTTCCGTCAAGGTTTTCTTGGCTTCTATGAAAGGGAATGATTTTATATTTGGTCTGCTGCTTCATAATGATGAGTTGTATCGTGTAAGCAATTTTCAGATCTGCCGTGCAGCCACTTCCTGTTTGCCGATACTTTGAAATTTTACTGTACCCACTGAACATTGAAATTTTTCGTCAAATTTTTCTCAGCTTCTGTGCAAGGGATTGATTTTATATTTCATCTGGAGCCTGATAGTGATCAGTTGTATCGTGTATGCAATTTTCAGATCTGCCGTGCAGCCACTTCCTGTTTGCCGATTCAATTGCATGCAGTGACGCAAGTCCAGACCCGGTATTGGTCTTGGCTTGTCTCAGTCATGTTTTAACCCTTTACCTAACACGAAAAGCAGATGACACTTGCAAATAAAATTCTTGTAGCACTGATTTTTTGGATTTTTTTGTGTCAAAAACATAGCTTATGACCCGTTATTGGAATGCACTCACTGAGCTCATTCCAATGAGGGGTCATAAGCTATGTTTTTGTAACAAATTGAATGGTGAATTTTGTGAATAGCCGGTTTTGTCCGTTACGTTGGATGAAGGGTTAATCAATCATCTCTAAACTTAGCATGAATGATAACCACAGTAGGTTCCTGAGCACCTGTGCTTTGGAGGCTCATCTGATTAACTATTTCAAAGTTATGGCCAGTTGGAAAAACTGTTACAGCTCGAATTGCTCAATAAGCGTACTTAGCCATGCCTGGCATTGCTCTTGTTCGTACATTTGTTGTGTTAACTCCTGCTACAGTTTTGAATGTAGAAATTTGAAACTTATTGATATTGTAACCCACATTCTGAAGGTCACAGTGCTCTATGTATATAAATGATGCAAAAAAGTAATTTTTGACTGAGTTATTGCCCCTTATCGACAGAAAATTTGCATTGTTTTTTTGCAGTGTTTTGAAATTCTGGGTACTTTTATGGTGTAATTAACTCCTACAGTTTTGAACGAAGAGATTCGAAAATTTTAGACATGTGCATTGTTACCCTCATTTGAAGATTTGCAGGATCTAATACATGTACAGCACATGGGGAGTGGATTGTAACTAAATCACTCATCGAGTGGAGTTATCACCCAAAGTATCACTTTCAAATTCTGTGTATATGAACAAAAACACAAGCAATGTTTCAGTCAATGGACCTCCGGGTTTAACCTGGAGGTCCATTGACTGGAACTTTGCTTGTGCTTGTTATGCTTTGCAACAAATTTGCAATTATTGCTTGGGTGAATCTCCACTCCATGGGGGATTTAGTGATAATACTGTCTGTATGTATTATAGATGGCTCATTTATAGATGAGAGAGGTGCGTGGATTTGATTTTACCGATTTTGTTCCATTTTAGTTTCAGAAAATTACCTTGGTTTCGGTTTAATTTTATCCATGTTTTGAGAATATATCGTAAATAAGACTTCAGGCTCCTTAACTTAGAAAAAATCCTCAGTAGTGGCCTTTCAGTTGACAGGGGGTTCCGCTGTATTTTTTTATACCCCGGAAAAAATTTTGACCTTGAACTTTAATTTTATATCAGAGTCAGTTTCCGCTTTGTAATTAAAGTTCCGCTTGGCTGACTGAAACCAAACCTGGTATGTAGGTTAGGAATGATGAGAGGAGAATCCTATTTATTTTGAGGTCACAGTGACCTTGAACTTAAACATTTATCCGAGTTGGCTTCTCTAATTGAAGTTTTGCTTGCCTGATTGAAACTAAACTTGGCTTATGGGTTGAGCATGATGAAAGGGAGAACCCTATTTATTTTGGGGGTTATTGTGTCAAAGGTAAAGGTCACAGTGACCTTGAATTTAAAGTTTTATCGGTCAGAGTTGGTTTCCGCTCTCTAATTATTATGTTGTTTGCCTGAACGAAACCAAAATTGGCATGTGGATCAGGCATAATGAGATGAAGAACCGTATGCATTTTTTAGGTCATTGTGCCAAAAGATCAAGGTCACAATTACCTTGAAATTAAGATTTTATCAGTAGGAACTGCTTTCAGCTCTCTTTAATTATTATACCCCCGCTTCGAAGAAGTGGGGGCTATATAGGAATCGCCCTGTACGTCCGTACGTCCGTCCGTCTGTCCGTCCGTCCGTACGTCCGTCCGTACGTCTTTCCGGACATGAAATTCTTGTGTGCGCAACTCCTCCTACATTTATGAATCAATTTGGACAAAACTTTTCAGACATCATCACTACTAAGTGAACATGCGCATATTCCAAGATTTTTGATCTGCGACAATTTTAACCAGGTTTTCTCCCTTTGACTTAGATTTATTGTGTCTTTCCATCCGAACAAATTCTTGTGTGCGCAACTCCTCCTACATTAATGAACCGATTTTGATGAAACCTTTCAAACATCATCTCTACTAAGTGAACATGTGCATATTCCAAACTTTTTAATCTGCGACAATTTTAACCAGGTTATCTCTCTTGAACTTTGATTTAAAATGGGTTTCTACATGAAATTCTTGTGTGCGCAACTCCTCCTACATTTATCAATCAATTTGGACAAAACTTTTCAGACATCATCACTACTAATTGAACATGCGCATATTCCAAGATTTTTGATCTGTGACAATTTTAACCAGGTTATCTCCCTTTGACTTAGATTTATTATGTTTTTCCGTTCGAACAAATTCTTGTGTGCGCAACTCCTCCTACATTAATGAACCGATTTTGATGAAACCTTTCAAACATCATCTCTACTAAGTGAACATGTGCATATTCCAAACTTTTTGATCTGCGACAATTTTAACCAGGTTATCTCTCTTGAACTTTGATTTAATATGGGTTTCGGCATGAAATTCTTGTGTGCACAACTCCTCCTACATTTATCAATCAATTTGGACGAAAGTTTACAAACATCATCACTACTAAGTGAACATGCGCATATTCCAAAATTTTTGAGCTGTGGCAATTTTAACTAGGTTATCTCCCTTTAACTTAGATTTATTATGGGTTTCTACATGAAATTCTTGTGCGTGCAACTCCTCCTACATTTATCAATCAATTTGGACAAAACTTTTCAGACATCATCACTACTAAGTGAACATGCGCATATTCCAAGATTTTTGATCTGCGACAATTTTAACCAGGTTTTCTCCCTTTGACTTAGATTTATTGTGTCTTTCCATCCGAACAAATTCTTGTGTGCGCAACTCCTCCTACATTAATGAACCGATTTTGATGAAACCTTTCAAACATCATCTCTACTAAGTGAACATGTGCATATTCCAAACTTTTTAATCTGCGACAATTTTAACCAGGTTATCTCTCTTGAACTTTGATTTAATATGGGTTTCTACATGAAATTCTTGTGTGCGCAACTCCTCCTACATTTATCAATCAATTTGGACAAAACTTTTCAGACATCATCACTACTAATTGAACATGCGCATATTCCAAGATTTTTGATCTGTGACAATTTTAACCAGGTTATCTCCCTTTGACTTAGATTTATTATGTTTTTCCGTTCAAACAAATTCTTGTGTGCGCAACTCCTCCTACATTAATGAACCGATTTTGATGAACCCTTTCAAACATCATCTCTACTAAGTGAACATGTGCATATTCCAAACTTTTTGATCTGCGACAATTTTAACCAGGTTATCTCTCTTGAACTTTGATTTAATATGGGTTTCGGCATGAAATTCTTGTGTGCGCAACTCCTCCTACATTTATCAATCAATTTGGACGAAAGTTTACAGACATCATCACTACTAAGTGAACATGCGCATATTCCAAAATTTTTGAGCTGTGGCAATTTTAACTAGGTTATCTCCCTTTAACTTAGATTTATTATGGGTTTCTACATGAAATTCTTGTGCGTGCAACTCCTCCTACATTTATCAATCAATTTGGACAAAACTTTTCAGACATCATCACTACTAAGTGAACATGCGCATATTCCAAGATTTTTGATCTGCGACAATTTTAACCAGGTTATCTCCCTTTGACTTAGATTTATTATGTATTTCCGTTCGAACAAATTCTTGTGTGCGCAACTCCTCCTACATTAATGAACCGATTTTGATGAAACCTTTCAAACATCATCTCTACTAAGTGAACATGTGCATATTCCAAACTTTTTGATCTGCGACAATTTTAACCAGGTTATCTCTCTTGAACTTTGATTTAATATGGGTTTCTGCATGAAATTCTTGTGTGCGCAACTCCTCCTACATTTATCAATCAATTTGGACAAAAGTTTACAGACATCATCACTACTAAGTAAACATGCGCATATTCCAAAATTTTTGAGCTGTGGCAATTTTAACTAGGTTATCTCCCTTTAACCTAGATTTATTATGGGTTTCTACATGAAATTCTTGTGCGTGCAACTCCTCCTACATTTATCAATCAATTTTGACGAAACCTTTCAAACATTATCACAACTAAGTGAACATACGCATATTCCCAAATTTTTGATCTGTGACAATTTTAACCAGGTTATCTCCCTTTAACTTGGATTTATTATGGGTTTTCAAATGGGATTCTTGTGTGTGCAACTCCTCCTACATTAATGAACCGATTTTGCATACATGTTGCACATTGTAAATGTGTTTTTCCAAATGTAAACCATATATGTGTGGGCTCTTTAAGTATTCAGTGCTGTTCTGTGGAAGGCCACATGCAAATACAAATTTCAACAACAAAAAATGATCTTTATGTATACATTTCCTTATGGCCTTCGCCTACATGATCAGAAGTGCATTCCTCTAAAAACCCAAAGCGGGGGTATTAATCACCTTCAGTGATAGTTCTAGTTAAAATTATGCTTTCCCGATCGAAACCTAATTTTGCATGTGGGTTGAGCCTGATGAGAGGAAGACCCCTACATATCTTTAGGTCATTGTGCCAAAGGTCAAGATCACAGTGACCTTCAACTTAAAATTTGATCGGTCCCAATCCAAATCAAAATAGACGTCATGAAATAGAAGTAATCGTATCTGTGTTATTTGAGAAAATACTACCAACAGTTGCTGTGTTAATTTAATGTAATATATTACCGAGGTTACAGTACTAGTATCAGGGTGAATTTTGGAGGGGATTGGCCACCCATGGTGGTTACCTCTAGTTAATTTGTTCCTCAAAAAAACATAACTTATAACCTCTCATTGGAATAAGCTTATGCCTTGTTCCAAAGAGGGGATCATAAGCTATGTCTTTGATGCCAAAAATCTAAATTTTGATTTATTCAAGAAATTTTTTTACAAGTGTCGTCTGCTATTCAGGTTGGGAAAAAGTGTTATCCCTCTGCACTCTGATGTCAAATGGCACAGTCTTCAGCAGTAAACATTCCCCATAATGCAGTTTTATATTGAACCAAATATACCTTGTTTGACAGAGCTCACTGAGCTCTGTCAAACAAGATATGTAGAGGATATCTAGTATTTTTGAGTGGGAAATGATCGGTATCCACTCAAAAACTCTCGATTTTCTTTTCGATATATGTTTTTAGAACAAATTGATCATTTCCAGTGATAATTTGACTCATATTCACCTTGAAGTGATGCTTTGAAAGCCACTATTTTGATTGATACCATGAAAGTGAAAAAAAATCTTCACAGTGGAGGGATTCGATTACTAACTTTCCGCAATTTTTTCAATAATCTATCATTTATCATATAATAAAATTGATTACTTTCCTAGTTTCACAGGAGAAAAGCAAAGTGACTGTACAAATATTTTTTTTCACTACCAGTGTGCTAGGGGTTGATTTATAATCAAACCGGAAAATAAGCAGACTGTCATCTGCAAAATGAGGTCCCCAGAGGGTGAATTTAGTGATGCTACCCTGCTGTCTGTACAAATTTTTTTTTTCACTATCAGAGTGCTAGGGGTTGATTTATAATCAAGCCAGAAAATAAGAAGACTGTCATCTGCAAAATGAGGTCCCCAGAGCAGGGTAGCATCACTAAATTTACCCTCTGTGAACCTCATTCTGAATCAGGGTCTCTAAACTAAACAGAAAGAGGTACCCCGAGGATAAATTGCTCCACTGTATGGGATAGCATCATCAAGTTCACCCTCTGAGGACCTCATTCTGCAAATATCAGATAGCTTATTTTCAGGCCTGTTTATAATCGTGTCTGTCTGCTCCTCCTCAACAAGATTTGTCAAAGAAGGGTCAAGTAATGTGTTTCTCTCCCAAAGGGCATATATTCTATATGAAGGTATATAATATTTCTGCACTTATTTGATGACATGATTACCCTACAGACAAAGCAAGCCCAATAATGATGCAAACAATGAACCTGGTGAACCAGATCAAACTAACATGAAATATATCTTAAACTGCATTTATCTAACGATCCATAAATCATGGATTAACAAGTGCATGAGAGTTAAGCTGTCCTTACTTATGTTCAGCATAATCTGAGGAAACATAGTTTTAGAATTGCAAGGTCATGTGTAACACGAACACCTGGAGTCAGGTCTTTCGGAGGTTAAGGCCCCAAAAGTTAAAAATCTGTTTCTCAGGTTCTGCATGGTCCTTTTGCCTGCTACATACTCTCTTTTTATAATCAATGCAAACTTAAAAAAAATAAAAAATTAAATGGTTTTTGCCTAAAATAGTTAAAAATCTGTTTCTCAGGCCATCCTGCATGGTCCTTTTGGCTGCTTGCTCTCTTTTTATAACCAATATACAAACTTAAAAAAATAAAAATTAATGGTTTATGTCTGATATTTTACCCAAGAGTAATAAAATTGATATATTCGCCCCTTTAGTGCAACAAGGCTTTGCAATGCTTTAGCATTAGTAATTTTTTGAAAGCATTGAAAAAATGATATTTAAAATAATAAATTTTTATATCACCTGGGTTGGGTAAAGAATTAAACCATAAATGATAGACAAAGGTTCCAATGAGTGGCTATCAACTATGTTCTTTGAGGCAGAAACTAGAAGTACTTTTGTTCATGAAAATTTTATACAAATGTCGACTGGAGATCATTTCTGGAAAGGGGTTAAAAGTGGACTCTTCCAGCATGTGTTAGAAAACAGCCATTCGGAAAAATCTGGGCTCTAAAAGGTTAAATATACTCATAATATTATAGTAACCCAAGTAACATAATGTAAAAAAACTAATTAATGAAATTAAATTTTAATTGCCCACTCCTTTGTATATTTTAATATTTCCATTGACTGCACCTTATAAACTTGACATTTTCATGCATTAAACAAGAGAAATGGTGGCTGTAAGGTGATCAGTCATGAAAGTATTTCATTCAATAATTTTTTGTTCAAGTAATAAAAAATTTTAAATTAATTTGGTCTCAAGGAGGTTTGACTTGTTGTGTCAGCAACATTTATGGGAATCAATTGGGATTTGTAATGCATGTATTTTTGCCTCATTGGTGTCAACAGTCTCGTTACACATAAAATATGCCTAGTAGTTTTGAAATGATTGATCAACTGTTCAACATGGTCTGCCATGAGCTCTGTCAAATAAAATATACAGTAGAACCCTGTTAATTGAATAGCCATTTTTCCAATGAAAATTATTCAATTAACAGGAGTATCCAGTTAACAGGGATTGTGTCACTTTCCTGTATTCTAGAGAAAAAATTAGCATTTATTGTATTATATCTTGTTTGACAGAGCTCCATGAGCTCTGTCAAACACGATATAATAGATCAAATGCCAGTATTGGATGTACTGAGGCCAGATAGGTCTATACACAAAGGAAAACTGCATGGGGAGTCAGGGTAATTTCTTGACAGGTTACAAGACTTTTTATTCAATTAACAGGAGTTTACTCTATAACCTATATTCAATTATCAGGTCAAATTTGTACTGGAGGTATGGTAAATGGTTTTGTATTGGGAAAGATATTCAATTATCAGAGTTATTCAGTTAAGAGATATCCAATTAAGTGGGCTCCACTGTAATACAAGAAATGTTTAGTTTAGCCGTAGAATACAAGAAAATTACCAAATTCTTGTTAATTGAATACTCTGGCTAACCCTTAACGAATGAATCTGCTGCATCCATCCATCTAATTTACAAATTAAGCAGTTGAAAAAAAGGTATTTAACCCTTTACCTCACATGAAAAGAAGACGACACTTGCAAACAAAATTCTTGAGTAACTAATTTTTTTCATTTTTAGCTCAACTTTTGACGTAGTCAAATTTGAGGTTATGCCATGGCCCATCTGTCCGTCTGTTCGTCCATCAACAATTCAATACGGCTTGGGCTAGAGGCCATATTTATGAACCGATCTTTACAAAACTTCTTGGTACCTTTGCTATCACCTTGGGACGAGAACGAGTGTTTTTGGGTGCGGTCCAAAATTGAAGATGGCCACCAGCATTTTGTACCTTAGTTCGTGCAATCAGTTTTTTGTACAGAACTTCTGTATGAAAGTTCTGATTCAAATACATTTTTGTCTGAGTGTTTAGTAACATGGAATACATCACATATAATACAGGTTTTTTTCTTGTGCAGAAATTCTGCAAATTAGATGAACACATGTCAATACGGCTCGGGCTAGGGGCTGTATTTATGAACCGATCGTCACGAAACTTCTTGGGTACCTTTGTTATCACCTTTGGACAGGAATGAGTGTTTTTGGGTGCCTTTGTTATCACTGTGCTATGAGAACAAATATTTTGGGGTTCAGTCAGACCCACTCTGGGACTCAAAAGATTTCTTTTCTAGTTTAGCATCTAACTGTCGCCCACCTTTACAATACATTTCCTATACATTTGTTACAGGCTACGGTCAGCATTTATGTACAGACCGTTACAATACTTTTTATGTACCTTTGTTATCAGGTCATTACCTAGATGTGTGTCATTGCTGTGTCACATGCTATACATGTATATGTCTTACACAAGTTGAGCTACAGTGTCATTGACACATTCATTTTGTCTCAGAAACATAGACTATGACCCCTCATAAGAATGAGCTGAAATGAGCTCATTCCAAAGATGGGCCATAAGCTATGGTTTTGAGACAAAAAATAAAAAAAATAATGAAAATTAAATGGCGATTCTTATGAATAGTGCTGGTTGGTTTTGGCTGTTACCTTGGGTAAAGGGTTAAAAAAACAAATTCAACAAAACCATATCAAAAGACCCCGCATTGGAATGAGCTCATCAAGCAAAATTTGAACAAATAATATTTAAAATAATAAATTTTAATATCAGAAGAGCTCATTGAGCTCTGTCAAACAAGACTAAGGTTAAATTGCATTATAGGATATTGTTGTTTGCAATTTCGTCATTTCGACATGAGTGTGCCGAGGATTAATGAAATTCTGTCCCGTGGGACCTCTGGGAAGTGAAGCAGTGCTTGTTTACTGTGGTAAGCATGCTCTGTTTTATGGGTAGAATAGGACCCAGTAACCAGTGCTTGGGATAAAAGTCCTCTACATTGGGCAAAATGGGTGTAAACGATTGTCTGGACTTGATTTTAAATCCATATTGCAGTCACGATTTGCCATTGTGCAGGAATATGTGACCGTAAACACCAGTAAATAAATAAATAAATAAATAATGAAATCCTGAAAAAAATTCTTAGATATTTGCCATGTTTTCTATGAATGGTATAAAAAATGATGTCTTGAATTATATAGGAAGATGAAAAAAGAATTAAAATGTTTTTGCAATTAGACTATCAGTTATTCAGCTTGATGTTATAATGTTTGACCTTTTAAAAACATGGTTGTGGAAGTGTCAATTTAGTGACGTCCACTGACAGACAAAAGATTGGTTTGACGTAATCAACAAATTGTTCCATGAAAATCCTTATTGATCATGGAAGAAACATGCTTGGAATTCTTTAGCGCTTTTGTTGTGCTCTGTGAAAATTATAAAAAAAAATGTCAAGAAAAATCAATAGACAAGTTGGCAACTTACGTGTTAAATTAACTGAGTACTTTTCTTTTTCTTCTTTCAGAACACGGGAAATGACGTTCAGTTCGGTTCGATGAGATTATGTCAGAAGGCAATGTCTGTAAGTTTGATGAGATCTTACATTCCTTTCTAGATTAGATACCATTACAACCAGAAACAAAAGCCCTATGTCAATATAATATCTATGAATAAGTTAAGACCTCTGTTGTTTTTATTGTTTGGCCTTGTTCAGGGAAAAACTCAGTGCTGACAGTTATGTGGTTAATTAAGGTGGGTAGCTGTGTTCTATTTTAGGAGGAGCAAGACATCTTTGGCAGGGCACCAGCAAATGATATGCCACAGATCGACATATCACAAAGGCTGAAAAACTGGTGGGGGTGCAAGCCAGAAAATAAGCAGACTGTCATCTGCCTTAAACACCAATAAATAAATAAATCTGCAAAATGAGGTCCCCAGAGGGTGAATGTAGTGATGCTACCCTGCACAGCAGGGTAGCATCACTAAATTTACCCTCTGTGATCCTCAATCTGAATCAGGGTCTCAAAACTAAACAGAAAGAGGTACCCAGAGGATAAATTGGCAAACTGTATGGGATTGCATCATCAAATTCACCCTCTGGGGACCTCATTCTGCCAATGTCAGACTGCTTATTTTCAGGCCTGTGGGGGGTGGGGTGGGGGCATTTGTGGGTGTATGGGGCAGTAATGTTTTCCTAATTGGAGAAGTGAGGATGCAGTGGGGTTCAGTTTGAGAAGGGCTATCACCTTCCTTTTCAATATTGAGCATTTTTTGAAAAGTGTTGTTCAGTAGCAAATATAAATTCATGCTGCACTGCAGGTCAGTGTGCTCTCATACCATTATCAGCAAGCTCATGAAGTCTTGTGGTGAGACTGAATTGGCACAAAAGGCCCCCCACGGAAAAGATAATGAGATTGACATGTGCCAAGTGTATAAGTGGATACCAGTTAAATTGATCCCTGTTGCACCATTTTCTGAGCATTTACATGCTTATAGAGAGGAACCTTGTTAACCATTTACCCATTGAATTGACCGCATCCGCCCACACAATTTAAAAAGTAAGCAGTTGAAAAAATATATATATTTTTTTAAAAAAAGCAACAAAACCATATCATGATCATGTGACTCCAAATTGGAACAAACTCATCTAGCTCGTTTGATTGAGGGATCACATGATAGTTTTGTTGAAATTTTTTTTTAAAGTTGAAAAAAATGCTCAGAGAAAAATTTTTTTGGGTAAAGGGTTAAATTGATAAGTCACTTTGCCAGTGTAAATTATTCAGTTAACAGGTTTATTCAATTAACAGAGTTTTGGTCACTTTCTGGTATTCTACACATAAAGTGAACATTTATTCTTTTACTCCTTGTTTAAAAGATCTCATGGATCTCTGTCAAATATAATAGATTAGGCCTAAAAAAAAGTTAAAAATCTGTTCCTCAGTCCCTCCTGCATGGTCCTTTGGGCTACTGCATGCTCTCCTTTTTATAACTAACGCAAACTTAAAAAAATAATAAAATTAAATTGATAAATTTGTCCATTGAGTGCAAAAAAGCTTTGCAGTGCTTCAGCATTGCAATGCCATCTTGCACTGAAGGGACAAAATACACCACCACCCATGCTATTCTGCAGATTATGAGTCCTAAAACAATAAAACAAACCAAGAACATGAACGTTTGATGGCAAAGAAATAATTACACAAATAAAAAAAAATTAATAAAAAAAATGCCCCACCCATATGCAATTTTACAAAAAATGGCCTGAGAAACAGAAGACCTACTTGTGGGGCCTGAAATGCTTGTATTAAATGTAGTAAGTTCAAATAGGTCTATAAACAATTTGAATTCTGTGATTATAAGGGTAAATTCTTGACATATATTTTCATTCAATTAACATGAGATTGCACTCTAGCCCATATTCAATTAACTGGCCAAATTTGCATTGAAGGTATGGTAAATGATTTTATGTTTGGAACTTCTATTCAATTAACAGCATTATTCAATTAAGAGGTATCCAATTGAGTGGACTCTGTTATATCATACCAAAGTGCCCCCCCCCCCAAAAAAAAATCAAAGCCCCATTGGGAATTGCCTAGCATCAGCCAGTGTTGTTCTTCTTTTCTTCTGTTAAGTTTGATTTATGTTGACAACAATAATTAGCCTCTTTGATCCCATTGCTTGATAACTACCATTTAATCTGTGAGCGCAGTCAATTAAGATAAAGTGGATTTTTCTTCTTGCATGTTACCCACTGATTGTTCTGTCTGGGACAACAAATCTCTTGTCACTGGCATAGTTCACTTTGTGCACTCTTCACCCAATTTTTCTCTGCAAATAGAAAATTTTTTTTTGGACCTATGATTTTTTGAGTTAAATTTTCCTGAATAGCCAATAATCTAGGCAAGCCAAACTTGTGTAACAAATTCTGATGACCAAAAATTAGTCCAGCACTCTACCAGTGCTGGATTAATTTACCTAACAAATTGGACGTATCCGCCTGCTTAATTTTCAAATTGAGCTGTTGGAAAAAAAAGAAGAAATTTCAACAAAGCCACCAAGCTCTTTCCAATGAGGGGTCACATGATATCAGGGTTCATACACAGGTTTAGAATCTCAGAAAAAGTATGGAATTGGAAAAAATAATTTTCCATTCTCTTGAAGAGTATGGAAATAGTTTTTTTTAATGTTTGGTCTGGAAAAGTTCTGAAGAAATAAAATTTAATTTGGGTGCATGGGTATGGAATTGTAATGAAATTATGCGAAAAAGATAGCTTGACCCTTTACTCAACGTAATGACCAAAAACGGCCAGTGCTATTCTAAAAAATCGGCAATTAATTTTCAGTATTTTTTCATTTTTTGTCTCAAAAACATAGGTTATGACCCCTCGTTGGAACAAGCTTTTTGAGCTCGTTCCAATGAGGGGTCATAACCTATGTTTTTGAGACAAAAAATGAAAAAAATTAGTTATTCGAGAATTTTTTTTGCAAGTGTCGTCTGCTTTTCATGTTAGGTAATTCTATGCTAAAGGTCCCGAGTTTGATCCCCATCCGGGACGACCCACGTTGTGTCCTTAGGCAAGGCACTTTATCCCAGTTGCCTACATGGAGGCACGATGATGCAGCGTATTAAGGCTTACTGCACGTCGATGGTGCACATGTCTTCAACTTCAGTAACCCTGCTTGAGCGGAGCTTGAACAGAGTTAGAATGTTCAGGAGCTGACAATTGCTCGTCGGCACTCGGTGGTTCTCTCTGGGTACTCGGGCTTCCTCCAGCCATAAAACTGTCATGCTCACGATTAGCCATTGTGCATAAGTATGTGACCTTTAACACCAATAAATAAATAATGTTAGGTAAAGGGTTAAAAAATGCAACAACAAAAATTCTCATTCTCCTTTCTGTGACCTGATTAGGAAGCATTTGCATTCTCAGAACCTACTGCACACCGGTCTTTGTGGACTCTTCATCCAATTTCTCAACACTAATCATACAATACAACTTCGATGTGAGCACACTCTGCAAGGAGATGTTTTCAGACTGGAATTGCACAGCAGTTCACAAATGGTGAACAGAAGAGTTTGGAACATGTATTAGGTATGAAAATGTTTTGGAGTCATTCATCCGGTTGTGTTGGAAAAATGTTCTAAAGTCCTTGAAAAGTAAAACCCTGGATATGGTTTTGTTGAAATTTTTAGCTCTCCGAAGGGAGCTTAACTTATCACCAGCCGTTCGTCGTCCGGCGTCCGCCATCGTGAACATTTTTCAAACGACTTCTCCTCTGAAAACCACTGGGCCGATTTTCACCACACTTCATGTGGATATTCATTACTATATGGCAATTCATGTTTGTTCAAATGAAATGGCCATGTCCCATAGGGGCTCTGTATGTAAAATTATTAAAAAATCTTCTTCTTCAGAACCAGTGGGCAGAATCTTTTGATACTTGGTATGCAGCATCTTGGTATGGGTCTGATTCAAGTTTGTTCAAATCGGCCCCTGGATTCATATTTGGGCTCACTATAGAAGCCCAAATTCGAACTTAGTGCATTTCAGGCAAATTTCTTAAAAAATCTTCTTCTCCAGATCCAGCAGGCAGAATCTTTTGATATTTGGTATGCAACATTGTGGGGTGGATCTGATTCAAGTTTGTTCAAATTGGCTCCCTGGATTCACATTTGGGCTCAGTATAGAAGCCTGAATTCAAACTTAGTGCATTTCAGGCAAATTTCTTAAAAAATCTTCTTCTCCAGATCCAGCAGGCAGAATCTTTTGATATTTGGTATGCAACATTGTGGGGTGGATCTGATTCAAGTTTGTTCAAATCGGCTCCCTGGATTCATATTTGGGCTCAGTATAGAAGCCTGAATTCGAACTTAGTGCATTTCAGGCAGATTTCGTAAAAAATCTTCTTCTCAAGATCCAGCAGGCAGAATCTTTTGATATTTGGTATGCAACATTGTGGGGTGGATCTGATTCAAGTTTGTTCAAATCGGCCCCCTGGATTCATATTTGGGCTCACTATAAAAGCTCGAATTCGAACTTAGTGCATTTCAGGCAAATTTCTTAAAAAATCTTCTTCTCAAGATCCAGCAGGCAGAATCTTCAGATATTTGGTATGCAACATTGTGGGGTGGATCAGATTCAAATTTGTTCAAATCGACCCCCTGGATTCAAATTTGGGCTCAGTATAGAAGTCCGAATTCGAACTTAGTGCATTTCAGGCAAATTTCTTAAAAAATCTTCTTCTCAAGATCCAGCAGACAGAATCTTTTGATATTGGGTATGCAGCATGCTTAGGGGGGGGGGGGGGGGGTGAGATTCAAGTTTGTTCAAGCCAAGTCCCTGGGTTCATATTTGGGCTCACTGTGGTAGCCCGAATTATAAATTAGTTCAAAGTGAGGAATTTTCTTTAAAAATCTTCTTCTTCAGATCCAGCGGCCAGAATGTTTTGATATTTGGTATGCAGCATCTTTAGGGGGTGAGATTCAAGTTTGTTCAAACCATGTTGGGCTCACTGTGGGAGCCTGAATGAGAACTTAGTTCAAAATGAGTAATTTTCTTTAAAGATCTTCATCTTCAGATCCAGCAGTCGGAATGTTTTGATATTTGGTATGCAGCATCCTTGGGGGAGGGGGGGGGGGGGAGATTCAAGTTTGTTCAAGCCATATCCCTAGGTCCATATTTGGGCTCACTGTGGGAGCTTGAATTGTAACTTAGTTCGAAATGAGGAATTTTCTTTAAAAATCTTCTTCTTCAGATCCAGCAGTCGGAATGTTTTGATATGTGGTGTGTAGCATTCTTAGGGGGGTGAGATTCAAGTTTGTTAAAGCCAAGTCCTTGGGTTCATATTTGGGCTCACTGTGGGAGCCCGAATGATAACTTAGTTCAAAATGAGGATTTTTTTTTAAAAATCTTCTTCAGAGCCAGCAGATGAATGCTTTTGATATTTGGTATGCAGCATCCTTAGGGAGGTAAGATTCAAGTTTGTTCAAGCCATGTCCCTAGTTCCATAAAATGTGTCTCTCATGACTGCATTCCTTTGTAGTGTTGATGAACCATGTCTAACTGAATGTGACCCCAAATACTTCTTTGAACCACTTTGTTTGAATCACTTTGCCCGGTGATTGATTAAGGCCCCTTGGGGCCTCTTGTTTTAAATATTTGAAAAAAGAAAATAAAGCCCCATAAAATCGATCTTCTGGTTCTCCAGCCATTTTTTGTAAAATTGCATTGTAAGTGGGCGTTTTTTTATTTTATTTTTGAAATTATTTCTTTGCCATCAAAAGTTCATGTTTTTGGTTTGTTTTATGTTTTAGGCCTCATAATCTACAGAATAGCATGGGTGGTGGTGTATTTCAACCCTTGAGTGCAAGAAGGCTTTGCAATGCTAGAGCATTGCAAAGTCTTGTTGCATGCAAGGGACAAATTTATCAATTTTATTAACTTTGGTAAAATATCAGACATAAACCATTTAATTTTTAATAGCTCAACTTGACAGTGTCAAGTATGAGTTATTGGGATAGGTTGTGATGTGTCGTCCGTCCGTACATCTGTCCATCCATCTGCCCATTTGTCTGTCCGTCTGCAATTTCTTTAGCACCCCCTACAGGTCACAGCTCTCACCAGATCAGTTCCAAATTTCATATGTGGCTTTGGGGGAATGTGTAGATGGGCCCTATCAATTTTTTTCGATTTTCGTTGGAAAACATGGCAGCCAGTGGCCATCTTGAATTTGGATAAAAATTGTCCAACAATTCCTTTGGCACACCCTACAGGTCACAGCTTTCACCCGATCTGTCCCAAATTTCATATGTAGATGGGAGCTATCAATTTTTTCTGAAGCACTCCCTACAGGCCATGGCTCTCACCTGATCAGTCCCAAATTTCACATGTAGCTTTGTGGCAATGTCTAGATGGGAGCTATTGATTTTTTTCGAAATACATCGAAAAACATGGCCATCTTAGGTTCGGTCTATATATTGTCAACAGTTCCATTAGCACACCCTACAGGCTGCATCTCTCACCCAATCTTTTTCAAATTTCATATGTAGCTTTGTTGTGATGTCCAGATGGGAGGTATTGAATTTTTCTGAATTTTGTTGAAAAACATGGCTGCCAGCAGCCATCTTAGATTTGGATATAAATTGTCTCACAATTCCTTTTGCATTCCCTACAGGCCACGGCTCTGATCCGATCAGTCCCAAATTTCATATGTGGCTTTGAGGTAATGTCTAGATGGGAACTATCAAATTTTTCAGAATTTTGTTGAAAAACATAGCCGACGCGGGCCATCTTGGATTTGGCATATAAATTGTCAACAATTCGGTTAGCAGACCTTACAGGCCACACCTCTCACCCGATCTTTTTCAAATTTTATGTGTAACTTTGGTATGATGTTCAGATGGGAGTTATCAAATTTGCTGCATTCTGTTGAAAAAGATAGCCTCCACCGGTCATCTTGGATTTGACATATAAATTTTCAACAATTCCATTAGGACACCTAACAGACCCCATCCCTCACCTGATTTTTTTCAGATTTCATTTGCAGCTTTAGTATGATGTCTTTACTGTAGAAACTTGAGTGAGTGACATGGCATTACTGGATCTTTCTATTTAGTTCAGTCCCTTCTTCGGCAAGTTGAGCTGCAGTGTCATTGACACTTTCATTTAACCCTTAACCCAACGCAGACGATATCTAAATTTATTATTTTAAATATCATTTTTAAAATTTTTAAAAAACATTTCAACAAAACCTTATCATGTCGTCCCTCTTTCGAACGAGCTCATTGAGCTCGTTCCAAAGAGGGGTCACATGATATGGTTTTCTTGAAATTTTTCGAAAAATAATATTTAATATTTTTTCAACTGCTAAATTTGCATATTACGCGGGCGGTTTCGGGCGATTCGTTGGGTAAAGGGTTAAGTTTGCATTGGTTATAAAAAGAGAGCATGAAGCAGTCAAAAGGAAACATATTTTTAACTTTTTAGGCCTAAAATAAAACTTTTTGGTATCCTGTACAGTGGCTTTATAAAAAGGGTTAAAATAGAGGTTGGGTATAGTGCAGAACGTCCTGTGGTTTCATAAAAAAATCTGGTTCATATTGGCGATCCAGGAATAATTTCAATTGCATATTGATTCACATGTTGTTTTCTATAAAGCATAAACTTGTAAATATTAAGTATACATGAACTGAGAATACTAACATATCTACTTATGCTTCATTAAATCGAAGGATAACAAAGTAAAATTGTGATGTAGCATATATCCTGCTGTTAACTTTTCACGGTTTTATGTCCAGAGATGTTACAGAACAAATTGTACTACAATCTTACAGCAGTACTCTTGAATATCTTTGAAAAATAACCCTCCTTCTCAATAAATAAAACAGTTGAAGTTTCTTCTCCACTGTATCTTTTGATATATTGAGTTCAAAGGATAAGACTTAAGAAATTCGGGCATTTAAGACAATGGTTTCATTGAGTTTTGTTTTCAGATACAAACGTGTGAAAACTTTCGAAAGAACTGCACTGTAAAGAACCATACTAGTACTTTGTGTGCAATAACAGCAATGGGAACTCAAGTTATCAGCTGGTAAAGTGGAACTCTGTTAATTGAATAGCCGCTTTACCAATGAAAATTATTCAATTAACAGGAGTATTCAATTGACAGGGATTGTGTCACTTTCCTATATTCTAGAGATAAACTTAGCATTTATTCTATTATATCTTGTTTGACAGAGCTCCATGAGCTCTGTCAAACAAGATATAATAGATTAAATGCTTGTATTGATGTACTGAGGCCAAATCGGTCTATAAACAAAGGGAAACTGGGGAGATTTAGGGTAATGTTTTGACAGGTTGCAAGATTTTTTATTCAGTTAACAGGAGTTTACTCTGTAATCTATATTCAGTTAATGGGTCAAATTTGTACTGGAGGTATGGTAAATGGTTTTGTGTTGGGAAATTATATTCAGTTAACAGGGATATTCAATTAAGAGATATACAATTAAGGGGGCTTCACTGTACTATATTGTTATCACAGCTCATTGAATTCCCTGAATGTCTTAGAATTTAGATTCCTGTGGGAACCTGGGAAGTGAAGCAATTCTGTTTTACTGGTAATAATTAAGACCCTGTCACCAATGCCTGGAGTTGAAGTCCTCTTGGGCAACATGGGTGTGACTGGTTTGCTGGAGTTTACTTTATATCATTTTCCCGCTACGATTAGCAATTGTGTAGAAATATGTGACGTTAATTCCTTGCATACAGCTGCTGGTATTTCTGCCCAGGACAGGATTCTCTTGCCACTGAAATAAGTAGAATGTGGGAACATTTAATCAAATCTTTCCCTTGTAAATTGAATGGATTTTTCCATCAATGATCCATTGAGTTAAAATTGGATGAATTTTTTGCCAAATCTTGTTATGGCTGCTTTGAAGCAGCCATGACTAGATTCGGTGAAAAAATATCTTGAAAATACTCAGGTTAAGATTAAAACACCATTTAATAAATAAATTAGAATTTAGAAATGCGTTGCCAAGGACCTAGAAGGATAATTACCCCCATATGTTGTCCTCCAGGCAAATTTTCCCATGGCTTATTGAAAATATGGATCCTCCTGCCCAGGTAGCTGCCCCCCACCCCCACTTTTAATTTTTCAGTTTTCATCAATGTAATTTTTTGAGCGTGCTTCTAAAGACTGGTTTTCAGTTCTCAGTTAAACATGACGAATTTAGTTGAATTCCGAATTGCATTATGGGAAAATATTTGTAGCTTGAAATTTTAATATTTCAACATTAGTGTCCATTGGGTTATAGATAAAAGATATGTGACTCGGGTTTTAGCCACTTTACTAGTGCAAAAATATTCATTTGTCATTCAGTTAACAAGAATTCCATTATTTCACAAAAATAAATTGAAAAATTGTATATTTAACTCTTAACTGGTAGAGTGCTAGAAACCCATATTTGGGCTTTATTCTGAAGTATGCAGCATAAGGGAGCGTGGTGGCTCAGTAGATAGAGATGCAGGCCCCAAGCTGAGAGGTCCTCTGTTTGAATCCCACCTGCAGAAACTGTGTTGTATCCTTGGGCAAGGCACTTAATCCCAGTTGCCCTTGTGGGGTCACTGTCGCATTGTGTACTAAGGCATACTGCACGTCGATGGTGCACTTGTCTTCAACCAATGCTAACCCTGCTTGTATGGAGTTAGTACGTTGGCTGAGTCTGACATCTTCTCGCCGTTGCCCATTGGCTCTCTCCAACCATAAAACTGTCCGACATGAGGTGACCCTCGCTGTCAAAAGTGTCGTTAAAACCCCCAGCAAATAAATAAATTCAACTTAAAGACTTCAAATTTTGTAGATATGCTTCATATTATCTTTGCTGAGAAATTATTTAGTCTGTATGGATTTTTTATCCAAGAATTAACTGGCAGATCTAGAGTGCCAAATTATTGTTGGTCATCCAAATTTGTCCATGTCACTTTGCCTTGTTACAATTTATGGGAGAGTGCCTATAGGCACTCTCCCATAAATTGTAACAAGGCAAAGTGAAAGACATGCAAACAAATTTTGATGAAGAATAATAATTTAGCACTCTACCAATTAACCCATTGAGTATTTTCAAAATACTTTTCATCAAATCTTGTCATGGCTGCTGTAAAGATTTGATAAAGAATGTACCCATATTTAACTAAAAAAATCATTGGTAAAAAAGGTCCATTCAGTTTCCGAGGGGGGGGGGGGGGGGGTGTTATTGTGCCAAAATTACACTTATTTCAATAGCAAGATAGCTAGATCTTGTCCTGGGCAGGAATGTCCTCCAGCTCTATGTAAGGAGTTAATCTATTACTTTACACCCTATAATATAGTGGAAACCTAGCGGGGAAACTAATGCCTTGATAAAGCCATATTGTTATCACAATTTTACCACAATAAGATGGCAATAAGGAAGAAAAACTTGGCTAAATACTTGCACAACAGGATGTGAAGGAGTGTTAATCAAGCTTTGAAGCATGCAGGTGCCCATAATTACACAAGTACTTTCGGTTGATACTTTACTAATAAATTGCTTTTTCTGTTCAGAAAGCAATGTTCAGCATTTAAAGTGCATTAATATTATCTCTATGACACTAGATTATTGCCTCATTATCAGGCATGTCATATTCAAAATTTAAGGAGGGCCATAACTGCCCTCCTTAATAAGGCCCAGGAGTGCTAATGCAGGCTATTCTAGTATCAGTAGTAATAGTATTGTATCATTATACCCCCCCACAAAGTTTGTGGGGGGGGGGGGGGGGTATATAGGAATCACCCTGTCCGTCCGTCCATCCGGGCAGACATATGGGGGTTTAGGTGGCTATTTGTTGGTAGAAATGGGGGTTAGGTGACTACAGCAATTTATGTGACTAGTCACATAGTTAAATGTCATTATTCTAGTGTGAGGTTTAGAGTTGGGGTGGGGTGGGGTTAGGGTCAGTAAAGGGTAGGGTTAGGGTTTGCTACTACCCCAAAAATTGTTCACCCAAAAAGTTGTTTTAATACAATGGACATGCATTTTAGTTAAAATAGACTAGGAATATACTGAATTTTCATTAGTCTAGGGTGGGGTTTAGAATTGGGGGTGGGGGGAGTAGGGTTAGGGTCAGTAAAGGGTAGGGTCAGGGTTTGCTACCACCCCAAAAATTTTCCTAAAAATCACTTGTTTTAATATAATGGACATGCATTTTATTGTAGTCTCATAAAAATAGCCACATAACTACCAATTTGTTAGGATGTCCGTCTGTCCATCCGTCTGTCCATCCCTCTGTCCATCCTTATAAGCACAACTCCTCCAAAACCGTTTGAAGAATTTTCATGAAACTTTACACAATGGAAGAACTCCGTATGAAGATGTGCATGAAGCAATATAATTCTGTTCTGACATTTCCAAGGGGAGATAATCTAACTTATACATTTTAATGTACCAAAAAGGCTACAACTGAAGCGTGGGGGGGGGGGGGGGGGTGTATCACTTTGAGCTTGCTCACAGTACCTCTAGTTCACTTGTGTATAACTTCCATCATGAATCATGTAATACAGTGAAACCCTGTTAATTGTATAGCCACTTTGTCAATGAAAATTATTCAATTAACGGGTATTCAAACAAGATATAATAGGTTAAATGCCTGTATTGGATGTACTGAGGCCAAATAGGTCTATAAACAAAGGAAAACTGGGGTGATTAAGGGTAATTGTTTTATTCAATTAACAGGAGTTTACTCTATAACCTATATTCAATTAACAGGTCAAATTTGTACTGGAGATATGATAAATGGTTTTGTATTGGAAAATTATATTCAGTTAATAGGGTTATTCATTTAAGAGATATAGAATTAACCCTTTACCTAACAAATCGCCCACATAATTTGCAAATTGAGCAGTTGAAAAAAATAAATTTTTAAATATATTTCAACAAAACCATATCAAGCTCGTTCCAATGAGGGGGTCTCATGACATGGATTTGTTGAAATTTTTTTGAAAAATTTTAAAAAATAGTAATTAAAATAATAAATTTTGATATTCTCTGCATTGGGTAAAGGGTTAAGTGGGCTTCACTGTACTATTATATCTATAGACTGTATTCAGACTAGCATCATGAGATGTTCAGTAACAAATTTAAATGCAGGATGATACATTAAAATATTACCAACACTGAATTTCAAAGAAACGCCAAGTATTTAACTTGATTTCCCTTTATTGTAACAACATTCATTGTTGACATTATACACATGTCGTCTGCACACCCACAGAAATCGGCTGATGTGATTGAGTAAAATTGGGAATGTATTATAGTCTATCAAATAAGCTCGCATTTACTCTGCTGTACAATATTACTCTTTCTGTTCGCACATTATAACCAGGTTTTCTCTCTGCTGAAACAATAGCATGACCTGATTCTGTCGTCTCCGCAGTATATGGTGAGGCAGGCGATTACCGCCTCTAGAATTTTCTATTCAGGTGGGTGGGCGAGGACGATGGCCCTCCTCAGAATGATAGGCCTGCATTTTGGTATTTATTTAATTATAGCCCCCTTTAAAAAATGGCAGGTATATAGTAATCCCTTTGTCCATTCGTCCGTCTGTCCATTACACTCGTTTCCGGGCAATAGCTTTTGTTCCATTGGTCACACAGTACTCATACTTCACAGGTAAACTGCTTGTTATGGGATGATGATTGGGATTACTCTTGGGATCTGTAGGTCAAAGGTCAAGGTCAGTGTACAAAGCTATAACTTCATACTGTGGTTGCATTTGAGATGTCGATCGTTGGAATTGCATTTGGGGTCAATAGGTCAAAGGTCAAGGTCACTTACTATAAATAGATTTGTTGGTTTCTGTGCAATAACTTTAGTTTTCTTTTGTGTACGAAGGTGTAACTTCATATTGTGGTTGGATTTGAGATGTCGATCATCGGGATTGCGTTTGGGGTCAAAGGTCAAAGTCACTGTTACTATAAATAGATTTTTGGTTTCCGTGCAATAACTTTAGTTTCCTTTTGTATACTATGCTATAACTTCATACTGCGGTTGAATTTGAGATGTCGATCGTTGGGATTGCATTTGGGATCAGTAGGTCAAAGTTCAAGCTCACTGTAATTATAAATAGATTTTTGGTTTCCATATAATACCTTTAGTTTTCTTTTGTGCAAGAAGCTATAACTTCATTGTCTCCTGAAATTTTTTTTCTGGAAACAATAGTAATGAGTGATGTCCGTCCATCCGAGATGTCCCATCCTTGCATCCAGATATCCGTCCGTCCGTCCATCCATCCATCCCAACATCCATTCAAAACACTTTGGCATCCAAATTTTAACTTGAGTTTGGGTGAATTGATCAAACCAAATTTGGTATACGGCTTACTTGGGAGGTAATACAGGTTAAGTTTGAAAATGGACATGGTCCGTTTGTTTTCACCAGAGTTATGGTCCTTTTTTGACTTAAGAAACATGTTTTTTGTATTATCCAAATTTTAACTTGAGTTTGGGTGAATTGATTGCATCCAAATTTGATATATATCTTACTGGGGAGGAAATACATTACCTTCAGATGGCTGAACGGCAAAGAGTGGTGGGCGGGGGGGGTGAGGGTGGTTTTTCTTGTGAACCCCCGCTCACATTGTTTTTATTAACCTCTGTCTTCTGATGTCAAAATGGCAAAGATTTCAGCAGCAAATATTTCCCATAATGCAGTTTGATATTTAATCAAATATACCTTGTTTGACAGAGCTGAGTGAGGTCTGTCTAACAAGATATAATTGTGTTAAATTCATGGTTAAACAAGAGAAAAACAGAGTGATTGGTGAAAATTCTGATAGGGTTAAATACTGCCTTTTGTTAAATGCCTTTTGTTAACACATTGCAACCCTCGAAACCCAGTGGATTAACAGTAATTAGTTGCTTAATCTGTTATTATCTAAGTGCAATACAGTGGAGCCCACTTAAATGGATATCTCTTAAATGAATAACCCTGTTAATTGAATATAATTTCCCAACATAAAACGATTTACCATTCCTCCAGTAGAAATTTGACCTGTTAATTGAATATAGGTTATAGAGTAAACTCCTGTTAATTGAATAAAAAATCTTGTAACCTGTCGAGAAATTACCCTGACACTCCCCAGTTTTCCTCTGTTTATAGACCTATATGGCCTCAGTGCACCCAATAAAGACATTTAATCTAGTATATCTTGTTTGACAGAGCTTTTGGAGCTCTGTCAAACAAGATATAATAGAATAAATGCTAAGTTTATCTCTAGAATACAGGAAAGTGGCACAATCCCTGTTAATTGAATACTCCTGTTAATTGAATATTTTTCATTGGCAAAGTGTTTATTCAATTAATAGGATTCCACTGTAACAGGTGTACATACCGACATCACTGATCAGCCTGACCATTAATTGAATCGGTGGCATAGATTGTCTACCAAGGATTCCGTCAAAACTCCTTTCCTGTCAGATTTTTTCTGTGACAAATTGTCCACTCACTTTTTAAATAAAGTGCCAGTTAATTTTTGAAAACTCATCAATTTATTTTTATCGGAGAGTGAAAAAACAGCCCCCACATAACCCCTCCTTTCACCATTTTGGTACAAAAACACTTTAATTGGCACTAAACTATCCAAAACACCTAAAAATTTGAGACCAGAAAATTTTGGGCCAGGGCGAACACTGCTCAACACCTGGGCTGGACATCTTCTAAGGTGGGCAGCGTAGTTAAAGGCAATTGGCTAAACTTGACTTCATACCCATATTGCAGTCAGGATGTAGCCATAGATGCTGAAAGTGGCCTTAAGCACTTATAAGTAATTAATGAATTCAACAGGGATTTTCTCAACAACATATATGCAATTTAACTGGTAGAGTGCTAAATTATTTTTGGTCCTCAAATTTTGATCACATGTCTTTGCATTGTTATGTCCCCGACTTCCGAAGTAGGATTCAGGGGTATCTAGTGAAGACCTCCATCTGTCCATTCGGGAGACGTCGTCCTTGGGGGAACGGATATGCCCAAGGAACTTGTCCCTTCCAATAATTTTTCCCAGAGTTATTGCCCTTTTTCACTCGACGTAAATTTCTGTCCCACAATAGCTTTAAGGCTGCTTCAAACATGCATACTCTTTGCGTAGCCATTGTTACAATTTAGGAGAGAGTGCCCAGAGGCACTCTCCCATAAATTGTAACATGTCAAATTCCTGCAGACTAAATAATTTTACTTCAAACATAATTCAAAGCATATGCACAGAATATGGAGCCTTTAACTTGTGCCCGACTTCAGAATGAAGTCCAACTATGGGGTTCTAGGTCAAATTTGTACTAAGCTATGGTAAATGGTTTGGTGTTTGAAAGTTATATGCAGTTAACAGATTTGTTATACCCCCGCAAACAAAGTTTGGTGGGTATATAGGAATCAGCCTGTCCGTCCAGCTGTCTGTCCGTCTGTCCATCCTTATAAGCGCAACTCCTCCTAAACCGTTTGAAGAATTTTTATGAACCTTCACACAATGGAAGAACTCCATATGAAGTTGTGCATGAAGCAATATAATTCCGTTCTGACATTTCCAAGGGGAGATAATCTAACTTATACATTTCAATTGCTACATCATATGGTTGTGTCCTCGTAAGCGCAACAACTGAGGTGCAGGGGGTATCACTTTGTGAGCTTGCTCACAGTACCTCTAGTTATATTACGCAATAACATCCACTTAAGTGAGACCCACTACATTAAGGTTCTTGATGTTTTTGAGTGTGGTGTAAAAAGTACTTGGATTTCCCTTCGAATCAACCCGAAAAAGTTACCATTATTAAAAGTCTTTCATTTGAGTTTTGGAAATAGTGAGAATTCCATGATTTGTTTGCTATCTTTGGTAAAATTTCTGTTTGAATTTAATCTAGCACATCAGTGGTTAAGTTTTGTTTCACAAATATTTTTATTCCACCCTGGGAAGGGAGGCAATATATACTTGTTTACTGCGGTGAATAAACTGTTTTAATGATAAAATAGGATCCAGTCACCAATGCTTGGGGTGGATGTCCTCTAAAAACAAGCTATTAATTAAATTTTTGGAGTTCACAAAAAAAATCAAACTTTCCAAAATCTGTTCTAATGAGGGGTCACAAACTAAGTTTGAGAACAGTACTGGCTGGTTTTGGCCATTACGTGGGTAAAGAGTTGATAAAAATCAGATTTGCATTAAGAAATGTAAAATGCACAGGGTTCTTTATTTGGTTAACAATGATTTTTTTTTTATAACCAGAAAGTGTGATTAACCCTGTGCATTGCACAGGGTTAGTCACACTTTCTGGTTATAAAAAAACTGGTAACTGCCATATCACACACTACATGAAAATTTATATTGACTATAAAGCTGTAAAATACACAGAGTTAGTTGGTTACATGTTGTTACATAGAGTGCAGGATTCAAGGAACTAATGAAAATACTTTTACAGGATTGTGGAAATTTTTTTAAAGTGAACTCCAAAAATGAAAACATATTCTATTTTCAATTAATAGCATGTTTAAAATAGGCAACATGTGTATAAGCAATTGACTAAACTTGGCTTTATCCCCATGTTGTGGTCACGATTAACAGTTGTGCAGAAATATTTGACCTTAAACACCAATAAGGCCCTACAAAGTAGATCTGCTTCTCATCCTGTCAAGCATTGCAAAGCCTTCTTGCACTCAAGAGACGAAATACACCACCACCCATGCTATTCTGTAGATTATGAGGCCTAAAACATAAAACAAAACAAGAACATGAACTTTTGCTGGCCAAGAAATAATTACAAAAATACAAAATAAAATAAAAAAATGCCTGCCCACATACAATTTTACAAGGCATTGCAAAGCCTTGTTGCACTCCAGGGACAAATTTTTATCAATTTTATTAACTTGGGTAAAATATCAGACATAAACCATTTAATTTTTTTTTTTTTTCATGTTTGCATTGGTTATAAAAAAGAGAGCATGCCGCAGCCAAAAGGACCATGCGGGATGACCTGAGAAACAAATTTTTAAATTTTGTAGGCCTAAACACCAATAAATAAATATTATTCTGAATTGAGTTGTATGAGCAGTGATTATATGTACGTAAGAATGAATGAGAAAGCAATACATATTTTTCCTAATCAATATACATTATTATAAACACTGCTTAATTAAGATAATTAGCCTGGGAACTGACTGGATGTTTGTCATTCTTTTCCACTTGTTCCTGCCAACCACTGCCAAACTATGGAAGAGCATGTACCTTCTGATATGAAGAGTTGGCCAATTATGGCTAACAGTTTATTTTTATTATTACCAGTTCCTGCTTAATTCTTCCACCAAACTTTATGGGTTGTTGACTTGTTTGTTCTCATGTTGGGTTCAAATCCAGAAATAAGTAATGCACTCCCTACAATTAGTTTCACATTCATGCACAGTTTTGACTGAAAGTAATACTGGCCTGTTTGAATAGAAAGAACATTTGTGCAACAGTGCTGGAAATAAACAAAATTGGCCGGTGCAGTTTTAAGCTCCCGTGAAATCAGAGATGGGAATAAATTGCACCTGTAAAATGTTAGTATATGAATTTTCGAGGGAATACTGTCACCAAACACCAGACACCTTAACCCTTTGAACTTTAGTGGTATCTTCCATGCCAGTTCAGTGGCAGCAATCAGAAGAGTCCATATTCATTATTTGGGGGTAGACCAGTCAATATTTTCAACGTGCAGCCCTGAGGCTGCACGTTGAAAATATTGATTGCTCTACCCCACACATTTACTGAATAGCCATCCTATTTAATGATGTTATGATTTATCATGTTCCTGGCAAGAAAAGCAGCCGCTCAGGTTCAAGGGGTTAAATGTATAAGGAATTGCTGAATTATGACAGTAACTTGCCAGTGACCACAGAGTGCTGCTTTCTCAAAACAACACACATTTATATGCCCTCACAGTATATTAGTGCTCCACAACATTTTTCAACAGGTGCATTTTTTAGCTCCCGGAAAATAGAAAACTTGGGTGTCAACGGGAGCAATTGCACTCGCACCCATCACATTTTCAGGACTGGTGCAGGAGTGCAAAGATGAGCAATTCAGGCCTAAAAATTTCTCTCAACTCAGAAGAATATGTATTGATTCTCGCAAAATCCTGTTGATAGAATCAATTTTCTGTTCTAATATATCTTCTAACATAAGGCTTCAGGTGGTCTTACAAATAGTAGTTATAGTACCTAGGCAGTGGTTTGTGTTGAATCCTCTGCTGCCTGTGCAGGCTAAGTGCTGAAACGGATATTGAGATATCCGATTAACAATGGGTTGCTAACTCAACCAGTTAAAAAAGTGACCAGCTGAATTACTGCACAGTTAAAACTGAATGCGAAGCAAAAATTAAAGCTATTTAACGTTGTGCATTTTTTTTTACGATGATAAGATGTGGTCACATTTGCGTCACAGACAATTCAATCATCAGTACTGTAAGAGATCCAAAAATGCTCATATTTCCCTTCTGCAACCATGCGCCTGGATGCTACTAGAAAGATTTGCGATATCTCTTGCCAGTTAAGGCAGCCAAGACTTGACTGGAAACCACTGCCAAAGTAATTTGTCTATTGTTATTAGGGTTTTCTCATGATGGCATGTTAAGGGCTCCTGTTCTGGGGTCATAAACCTCAGAAATAGACCTTTAAGGGCAAAGGCTGAACATTGAAAATATTGGTTGGCCTACTCCCAAATAATGAATATGGACTCTTCCAATTGCTGCCATTAGGGAGCGTGGTTGCTCAGTGGTAGACTGTTGGACTTCTATGCTAGAGGTTTCGAGTTCGATCCAGGTTCAAGATGACCCGCGTTGTCTCCTTGGACAAGGCACTTTATCCCTGTTGCCTACATGGGGGCACGATGATGTCATGTACTAAGGCATACTGCACGTCGATGGAGCCACCAGTCTTGAACCACTGTAACCCTGCTTGAATGGATCTTGAACAGAGTTAGAATGTTGGAGGAGCTGACAGTTGCTCGTCGATGCTTGGTGGATCTCTCCAGGTACTCTAGCTTCCTCCACCCATAAAACTGTCACGGTCACAATTAGCCATTGTGCATAAGTATGTGACCTTAACCCTTTACCCAACGAATCGCCCGCATCCGCCCGCGTAATAAGCAAATTCAGCAGTTGAAAAAATATTATTTTTCAAAAAATTTCAACAAAACCATATCACGTGACCCCTCGTTGGAACGAGCTCGTTCCAACGAGGGGTCACATGATATGGTTTTGTTGAAATTTTTTTTAAAAATTAAAAAAATGATATTTAAAATAATAAATGTTGATATCGTCTGCGTTGGGTAAAGGGTTAAACACCAATAAATAAATAAATTGCTGCCATTGAACTGACATGGGAGACACCACAAGTGTTCAAAGGGTTAAAATAAGATATGCAACCTTTTCTCAGCTTGTCTAAATATGTATTTTGACAGGCCAGTGCACTGGGTAAATAAAAAACGAAAAAAAAGGATAGATTTTCAGTTTATATATCATTTCCACCACTGCACTTGTAACAGTTGATCATTATCATTATATCTGTTTTATTGTAATTATTTATCTTGTAATAAGTATATGTATTGGGTCTATAATTTCCTGAATGCATCGTGTATCAGAGGCCCCTGATACAAGATATGTATCTTGCAACTGCATGATACAGTTAAGTGCATGCTTAGTTACGATTTGTTTACATAACATTATATGCTATCGAAGCACATATTAGCAGGGATCTTCAAGTCAGAAAAATAATCAGACTATCATCTGCAAAATTAGGTTCCCAGAAGGTGAATTTAGTGATGCTACCCTGCACAGCAGGGTAGCATCACTAAATTAACCTTCTTTGAACCTCAATCTGAATCAGGGTCTCAAAACTAAACAGAAAGAGGTACCCAGAGGATAAATTGGCCCACTGTATGGGATTGCATCATCAAATTCTCCCTCTGGCGACCTCATTCTGCAAATGTCAGATGGCTTATTTTCTGTATATGAAAAGGTCCCTAGGTTGATATTTGAGCTCCTGATGGGAGGTTTAATTTTAACTTAGTACAGTATGGGGAATATTCTTTAAAAATCTTCTCCAGAACCACCATTCAGAATCTTTTGTTATTTAGTACAGAGCATGATTACAGGTGTCAGATTCAAGTTTGTTCAAATCAAGTCACTTGATTATTATTTGGTCTCTACAGTACGTGAGAGTGTATTATTACTAAATCACCTGCAGAGTGGAGATTCCACTCAAGCAATAATGAGACCGGAGCATTTCCTCTCAAAACAACCTTGGTATGGGTGTTTCATTCCAAGTCCGTACCAGGACGATTCATCCAAAGAGCTTATCTTTTTTTGAGTGGGTGGGTGGGGGTGGGGGGGGGGGGGGGGGGTCAACTGCTTAATTTGTAAATTTTGTGGAATGATGCCTCCAATTTGTTAGGTAAAAGGTTACGTTATTACAGTTGAGAAATTTAAGATATATCTGTGCTCACCGTTATGTTTATGTACAAAATGCTGTATCTGTCACTCTTGTTTCTAAGGCTATATCCCAATGGAGGAGTCGCAAAAGCTTTAGAAAAAAAAGCAAGACTCCCATACGATATTTTATACATAAACATAGTTGTGATAATATATATATTTACACATATTAAGTGCATATAGATAATACTCGAATTGTTGGTAACAGTGAATGGACAGGTCGTAAAAGTGGTAACATCCTTTGGCTGACTTTCATTGGTATAAATATGTACTTGAAAACTCTGTATGTGTAACACTGTTGTTAACCCTTTACCTAACATGAAAAGCAGATGACACTTGCAAAACAAATTCTTGAATAACTATTTCTTTTTCATTTTTTGTCTCAAAAACATAGGTTATGACCCCTCATTGGAACGAGCTCGATGAGCTCGTTCCATTGAGGGGTCATAACCTATGTTTTTGAGACAAAAAATGAAAAAATAATTAAAATTAATAGGCGATTTTTGAGAATAGCACTGGCCGGTTTTGGCCGTTACGTTGGGTAAAGGGTTAACCCATCCAGTGATAACACAACAGATGACACTTCCACAAACATTTCTTGAACAAATTATAATGAAATATTTTCATTGTCTGCTTCAGAAACATGGCTAATGGAACTCCTCATTGAAACAACCTCAATAATATGCTGTGTTTTTGAAGTAAAAATTGAAAGACAATAAAAATTGAATGGTGAAATTTTTTAATAGTGCTGTGTGAATATGTCCATTGTTAGGTGAAGGGTTATCATTTCTATTGTGTATAAATGTGATAAGTATAGTGGAACATTCAAAATTCCCCTTTGACATTCGGCCTACAAATCGAAAGAAGCTCCCATCCATCTGAAAACATCAAGCAGTCTACAGGGCGTCAAACCTATTTTGTTTTTTAATAAAACTGCCAGTTAGGCTTCCTGCAAATATTTGATATTCAGTTCGATTAAAAAATGCATCAAAGCTTTAATTTGATTCGATTTTAATCTGTTATATTCATAAAAATGGAATAGTGGGGTTCCCAATGCAATATTACAAGTTTCTGCTTTTGCACAAATGGGCCAGCAAAAGAGACACTGAAAAAAAAACATGTAAACATCCTGGGCCCAATGAAAACCTTATTATAATGACCTGCTCCCACTCCACTGTCAAAAGAACTGGGGTTTTTATGCCCCCGACCCTCTCGGGGGCCATTATGTTTTCACCATGTCCATCCAACCATCTGTCCACCGATCCATTTGTCCATCCATCTGTCCAACGATCCATTTGTCCATCCATCTGTCCCACCAAAAGTCCATCCATCCATCCATCCATCCATCATCCATCCATCCATCCATCCATCCATCCATCCATCCCATCCATCCATCCATCCATCCATCCATCCATCCATCCATCCATCCATCCATCCATCCATCCATCCATCCATCCACCCACCCACCCACCCACCCACCCACCCACCCACCCATCCATCCATCCATCCATCCATCCATCCATCCATATGTCTGTTAACTTTTGGTTTCCACCCAGTAACTAAAGAACCTCTTATTTGATCAAATCATAATTTTAGGGGTTTCTTAATAAAATGAAAATATCATACCAATCAAGTAAATTCCTCCTGTCATTTCTTCCCTACCTCTAATTCAATTGTGATATGTACTAAGGCGTACTGTACGTCGATGGTCTTCAACTGCTGTAACCCTTCTTGAGCGGAGCTTGAACAGAGTTAGAATGTTGAGGAGCTGACAGTTGCTCGTCGATGCTCGATGGTTCTCTCTGGGTACTCCGGCTTCCTCCACCCTTAAAACTGTCATGGTCACAATTAGCCATTGTGTATAAGTATGTGATCTAAAACACCAATAAATGAATATATTCAATTGTGGTGAATGCTCTTCAATTACAAGGTTTGGCATAAAACTAGTTTTGATTTTTTCTTGATTGTAAAGGGGAACGCGGTGGCTCAGTAGGTAGAGGTGCAGGCTGCAAGCCGAGAGGTCCTCGGTTCGAATCCCACCTGCGGCAACCGCGTTGTGTCCTTGGGCAAGACACTTCATCTCCATTGCCCGCGTGGGGGCACGATGACGCCGTGTACTAAGTCGTACTGCACGTCGATGGTACGCATGTCTTCAACCAATCTAACCCTGCCTGTGCTGCAGTGCGGAGTTACGATGTTGGGGAGCTGGCAGCTGCTCGTCGTTGCTCAGTGGTTCTCTCCGGGTACTCCGGCTTCCTCCACCCGTAAAACTGTCATGGTCATGATTAGCCATTGTCCATAAATATGTGACCTTAAACAACAATAAATACAATAAATTCTTCATTGTAAATGATTTACGTAATATTCAATTAGATATTCGATTCATGATTTTTTCAAAGATTTGATTTGCAAATTCGATTTGAGAAAAAAATTATATTCTCAGGACCCTACTAGCAGGGCATTGTGTTCAATAAAATGGATGTAATGACATAGACATAAAATGTCAGACTTGTACAGGCATGAAAATAAGCAATCTGTCATTTGCTGAATGAGGTCACCAGAGGGTGAATTTGCTAATGCTATCCCATACCGTGGGTCCGTTTATCCTCTGGGTACCTCTTTCTGTTTAGTTTTGAGACCCTGATTGAGATTGAGGTTCACAGAGGGTAAATTTAGTGATGCTCCCCTGCTTTGCAGGGTAGCATCACTAAATTCACCCTCTGGAGACCTCATTTTGCAGATGACAGTCTGCTTACTTTCTGGCTTGGATTTGTAATCTCACTCATTTACGATTACAAACTCAAATTACAATTTGTTAAGGTTAAAAGCTATAATCATTGAAAATTCTTCCTGTTCACACTGTTTGATATGGGTGCATAGTAAGTAAAAACCTCTTCTTCATGCCATGTGTGTCTTACATGAACTGTGCATGGGGGTCATATAGTTTGAGATTTTATATCTGTTTTATGTGGTATAGTATTGACATTCTGGAATTGGTTTGCTTCTTTTGTTGGTTTAAGAAGGCCAAGAGGTACAGATAGGGATTCAAAGAGGATGGACTCTAAGTACAAATATCCTCAAATAGATTGGAAATACATGTACTCTCGTACATATTGGCCTTTGTTTCAACACTATATGGCAGATCCAGAGTATTATTGTGTCCCCAGATTTTAAGCTTGAGTGGTAGTCGCAATGTTCACGCTGGCCCCAAACTTCTGGTGCTAAATTTTTAGGCATTTTGAATATTAATACCAAGAGTTTTGGTGCCACAATGCTAATGGGAGGGAAGGGGGTGTTTTTTCACTGTCTGATAATTGGTCAAGTTTTGAAAAATGAACTGACAATTATTTCAAAAGTGAACCAACAGTTGATCATGGACAAAATCTGACTGTTCTGACATAAACTTTGCCCTTGGTAGGTGAAAAATGCGGTCACCTTAATTTTTTATAGCTCAACTTTGGCGAAGCCAAATTTGAGCTTTTGTCATGGCCCGTCGTCCATCTGTCCCTACGTCAACAATTGGTTACGGCTCGGGCCAGAGGCCGTATTTATGAACCGATCTTTACAAAACTACTTGGGTACCTTTGTTATGACTGTGGGACGAGAACGTGTGTTTTTGGGTGCGGTTCGAAATTCAAGATGGCTGCCAGCCACCATTTTGTATCGACGATGCAGAAATCTGTTTTTTGTACAGAACTTCCATATGAAAGCTCTGATTTGAATAATTTTTTGTATGAATGTTTAGTACCATGGGATACATCACATATCGTATGGGTTTTTTCCTCGTGCTCAAATTATGCAAATTAGACTAACTTTGATTTATTTAATGTTACTTTCAGCACTTCTTGGGTACCTTTGTTATCACCGTGGGACGAGAACAAGTGTTTCTGGGTCCGGTCCGAAATTCAAGATGGCCGCTGGCAGCCATTTGGTCCAAAATTAGGGGCAATCAGATTTTTGCGCAGAACTTCCACATGAAAGCTCTGATTTGAATAATTTTTTGTATGAATGTTTAGTACCATGGGATACATCACATATAATACAGGTTTTTTTCTCGTGCAGAAATTATGCAAATTAGATGAACTTTGATTTTTTCAGTGCTACTTACACACAGTAAGTACACATGTCAATACGGCTCGGGCTAGAGGCTGTATTTATCAACCGATCTTCACGAAACTTCTTGGGTACCTTTGTTATCACCTAGGGTCGAGAATGAGTGTTTCTGAGTGCGGTCCGAAATTCAAGATGGCTGCCAGTGTCCATTTTGTACCAAAATTAGGTCTAATCAGTTTTTTGTACACAACTTCTATACGGCTCAGGCTAGAGGCTGTTTTTATGAACCGATCTTTACGAAACTTCTTGGGTACCTTTGTTATCACCGTGGGATGAGAACGAGTGTTTTTGGGTGCGGTCCGAAATTCAAGATGGCCACCAGCAGCCATTTTGTACCTAAGTGAGTGCAATCAGTGTTTTGTACAGAACTTCTGTATGAAAGTTCTGATTTGTATAAATTTTTGTCTGAATGTTTAGTAATATGGAATACATAACATATAGTACGGGTTTTTTTCTCGTGCAGAAATTCGGCAAATTAGATGAACGTTGATTTATTCAGTGCTACTTACACGCAGTAAGTACACATGTCAATACGGCTCGGGCTGAGGGCTGTATTTATGAACCGATCTTCACAAAACTTCTTGGGTACCTTTGTTATCACCTTGGGACGAGAACGAGCAGTCCAAAATTCAAGATGGCTGCCAGTGTCCATTTTGTACCGAAATTAGGTACAGTCAGTTTTTTGTACACAACTTCTATACGGCTCAGCCGGTGGCCATTTTGTACCAAAATTAGGTACAATCAGTTTTATTGTACAGAACTTCTATATGACGGTTCTGATTTGAATAAATTTTTGAATGAATGTTTTAGTAACATGGAATGCATCAGATATAATGCTGTTTTTTTTTCTTGTGCAGAAATTATGCAATTTAGATGAACTTTGATTTATTCAGTGCTACTTATACACAGTAAGTGCCTATTTCAATACGGCTTGGGCAAGAGGCTGTATTTATGAACCGATCTTCACGAAACATCTTGGGTACCTTTGTTATCACCTTGGGACAGGAACAAGTGTTTTTGGGTGCGGTCTGAAATTCAAGATGGCTGCCTACATCCATTTTATACTGAAATTAGGGGCAATCAGTTTTTTGTACATAACCTCTAGGACTACGTTTGTTATCATCATGGGATGGTAATGTGTGCTTTGGGGCTCGGCCAAAAATTCAAAATGCCTGTTGACAGTCATATTTACGGGAATTCTGTGTATTACATTTTTTGTACAGAACCTGTAAAGATAATTTTTTATGTCAGTAATGTTTGCTCTAAATTTATTGGGTGCCTGTGTTATTACTGTGCTATGAGAACAAATATTTTTGGGTTCAGTCAGACCCACTCGGGGACTCAAAAAGGGAGATAATTAAAAATCTTTTCCAAAAATGCTAGACAAAATAATGTTTCTTGAATTCAGCATCCCTAGGATGTGTATATTCAAATGTGTTGAAGCCAAGTTCCTGTGTTAATATTTGTTGTTGTTTGGGGAGGGTAAACATTAGCACCACCCGATTTTCTATTTACAATGAGAAAAATGAGAAAAATAAAACCTCACCCGTGGGAACCCTAGGAGCTAAAGATAAAAAATTCAAATACCTATATTTTAAGAGGGACTGGACAAGTATTAATTAGTAGGAATCAACCTTAGAAGGGGTTGAATCAAACAGGCCAAAACAATTGCTAGCATTTGGCTTATGATGCGCCATACAAGGATCCCCGTTGTAACATTAAGTCCATGAAGATTTCTTTTCTGGTTTAGCATCTAACTGTCGCCCACCTTTACAATACTTTACCTATACATTTGTTACAGGCTATGGTCAGTATTTATGTACAGACCGTTACAATACTTTAGATGTACCTTTGTTATCAGGTCATTACCTAGATGTGTGTCGTTGCTGTTTCACATACTATACATATACATGTCTTATACAAGTTGAGCTACAGTGTCATTGACACTTTCATTTCGATAATCTATCATTTAGTGTTTAATAATATATCATATAACCATATTGGGAGTATGGTGGCTCAGTAGTTAGAGCATTGGACTTCAAACTGAAAGGTCCATGGTTCAGCCCTGACTAGCGATAACTGCGTTATGCCCTTGGGCAAGGCACTTCATCCTCATTGCCATTGTGGGGCAGTGTTGCTGTTTACTAAGGTCGTACTGCATGTCAATGGTATACTTACCTTCAACCTATGTTAACTCTTTGCACTCTGATGTCAAAATACCAAAGATTTCAGCAGCAAACTTTCCTATAATGCATATGAGAATTTAATAAATTATATCTTGCTTGATATATTTTGTTAAATTTTTCATTCTGTGTGGACAATATAGAATCAATGCTGGAAATTTTGAAATACTACCAGAATGCTAGGAGGTTAAATTGGATCTGGTACCCATTGCCTAGGGTGGAAGTTCTCTAAACTGGGTATCATCGGCGTCTCAGTGGTAGACTGTTGGGCTTCTATGCTAGAGGTCTTGAGTTCGATCCCCGTCAGGGACGACCCACGTTGTGTCCTTGGGCAAGGCACTTTATCCCGGTTGCCTACAGTACGTGGAGAGTGGGTTATCACTAAATCAGTTGCAGAGTGGAGATTCCACCCAAGTAATAATTGCAAATTTGTAGCAAAGCATAACCAGCACAAGCAAAGTTTCAGCCAATGTACATCCGGGTTAAATCCGGAGGTCCATTGGCTGGAACGTTGCTTGTGTTTTTTGTTGATATGTACAAAATTTGAAAGGTATAGCTTGGGTGATAACTCCACTCCACAGGTGATTTAGTTACAATCCACTCTCCATGTACTGTACATGAGAGCATGATGACGCTGTGTACTAGGGCGTACTGCATGTCGATGGTGCATATGTCTTCAACCGCTGTAAGCCTGCTTGAGCTGAGCTTGAACAGAGTTAGAATGTTGAGCTGACAGTTGCTCGTCAATGCTCGGTGGTTCTCTCTGGGTACTCCGGCTTCCTCCACCTGTAAAACTTTCATGGCCACGATTAGCCATTGTGCATAAGTTTGTGACCTTAAACACCAATAAGTATAAGTAAATGATTGGCTAAACTAGACTTGATACTTGTGTTGCATATACTTGTGTTGCAGTCATGATTTAGCCATAGATGCTGAAAATGACATTAAACACCAACAAATAAAACAAAATTGTTACATGCTTATTTTCCTCCAGTTCCATATTTACAAATATTTTCATAATTGGACAATCGAAACGTCCCATTCTGACCTAAATTAATTCAGAATCTGCTGCGATAGCCCATCATAAATCTAATGTCAGTTGAAAATATTTTTTTTTCAAATCCACCAAAATTAACAAAATTAAACTTATTCTATAAATGGGGAGTGATTTTATAATACTCAAGTTCTGACCCTGAAGTGAATATCCCTCAGATAACGGCAGCTAATTTCTTAAAAATACAAATAAATAATCCATTTGGACACAATTTTCATTTATATTTTTCTGTGTACGTATTGATCTGTCATACGACGCTTGCCAGTCGCACCTGAATTTTATTTTTGTTTTTAATTCAAGTAGACCTGCGTTGTGTCCTTGGGCAAGGAACTTTATTCCGGTTGCCTACATGAGGGCACAATGATGCCGTGTACTAAGGTGTACTGCACATCAATGGTGCACATGTCTTCAGCTGCTGTAACCCTGCTTGAGTGGAGCTTGAACAGAGTTAGCATGTTGAGGAGCTGACAGTTGCTAGTTGATGCTCGGTGGTTCTCTCCGGGTACTCCGGCTTCCTCCACTCGTAAAACTGTCACTGTCACGATTAGCCATTGTGCAGAAATATGTGACTTTAAACACCAATAAATAATATAATAATTCAAGCAGACATCAGTACTGTCAAATTCTTCAAATAAGACCAAATTTTTAAATTAATGGATTCTATGTCATAGAGGCATGTAATAAACACAGAACACCATGATTTGTGAATGTGTTCATCAGTACAGCACTCCCGCAATTGTGGAAGGATAAAACTTCTCGTCGACGGTGCGCATGTCTTCAACCAATCTAATTCTGCCTGTGCTGCAGTGTGAAGTTACGATGTTGGGGAGCTGGCAGCTGCTCGTCGTTGCTCAGTGGTTCTCTCCGGGTACTCCGGCTTCCTCCACCCATAAAACTGTCACGGTCATGATTAGCCATTGTGCATAAGTATGTGACCTTAACCCTTTACCCAACGAATCGCCCGCATCCGTTCACATGATATGCAAATTCAGCAGCTAAAAAAATATTATTTTTCGAAAAATTTCAACAAAACCATATCATGTGACCCCTCTTTGGAACGAGCTCGTTCCAAAGAGGGGTCACATGATATGGTTTGGTTGACATTTTTTGAAAAAAATAAAAAAATGATATTTAAAATAATAAATTTTGAAATCGTTTGTGTTGGGTAAAGGGTTAAACACCAATAAATAAATAAATTTGGCAGATATGTTACCTGAAAAGTTAAAAAAAAACCTTTATTACTACTGTTATTAAACCCTAGCACACTGCAACAGAATTTTCTCCAATCACTCTGTTTCATTACTGTTTAACTACAAATTTAACCAATTATATAGGAAACGTGATGGCTCAGTGGTTATGGCATTGAACTTCAAACTGAAAGGTTCATGGTTCGATCACTGCATTGTGTCCTTGAGCAAGGTACTTAATCCTGATTGCCCACATTGGGGGGGGGGGGGGGGGGGGGGGGGGTGTATACAGTGCTGCTGTGTTCTAAGGCATAATGTATGTTGATGGTGCACCTGTCTTCAACCAATGCTAACCCTGCTTTTTTGGAGTTAGTAGTACTTTGGGGAGTTTGACAGTTGCTCGCCATTGCATGGTGGGTCTCTCCGGGTACTCCGGCTTCCTCCACCTGTAAAACTGTCCAACACCAGGTGACTCTGGCTGTCGAAAGTGTCATTAAACTCCAATAAATAAATAACCAATTATGTCTTGTTTGACAGAGCTCACCGAGCTATATCAAACAAGGTACGGTGGAACCCTGTTAATTGAATAGCCACTTTGCCAATGAAAATTATTCAATTAACAGGGAAATTCAATTAACAGGGATTGTGTCACTTTCCTGTATTCTAGAGATAAACTTAGCATTTATTCTATTATATCTTGTTTGACAGAGCTCCATGAGCACTGTGTAACAAGATATAATAGTTTAAATGCCTGTATTGGTTGTACTGAGGCCAAATAGGTCTATAAACAAAGGAAACTGGGGAGAGTCAGGGTAATTTCTTGACAGGTTGCAAAATTTTTTTTTCAATTAACAGGAGTTTATTCTATAACTTATATTCAATTAAGAGGTCAGATTTGTACTGGAGGTGTGATAAATGGTTTTGTGTTGGGAAATTATATTCAGTTAACAGGAATATTCAATTAAGATATATACAATTAAGTGGGCTTCACTGTACCACATTGTTATCACAGCTCATTGAATTCCCTGAATGTCTTAGAATTTAGATTCCTGTGGGAACCTGGGAAGTGAAGCAGTGCTGTTTTGCTGGTAATAATTAAGACCCGGTCACCAATGCCTGGAGTTGAAGTCCTCTTGGGCAACATGGGTGTAAACAATTTGGGAAATTATATTCAGTTAACAGGGTTATTCAGTTAACTGGTAAAGTGCTGAGTTTTTTCTGACAACAAATCAAAGCTCATCATATACTGCTCTATTACATTTAATTGGATAGTGCCTTATAGGCACTATCCAATTAAATGTCAGAGAGCAAGGTATTGTATAAAAAATCTGATTCTTATCAGTGACAATAAAGGCTTCCTCAGGCAGAATGTAGCTACAGACAGTTATTGCCTGTCACTTTTAGTAAAATAAAAATAGGGCTTCCAGCACTCTACCAGTTAAGAGATATCCAATTACGTGGGCGCCACTGCATATTTGGTTAAATATCAAACTGCATTATGGGTAATATTTGCTGGTGAAAACTTTGCCCTTTTGACATTGGAGTGCAGTGGGTTAAAATAATATGCCTGGAAGTTTTCAACACTAGCATCCATTTCTTACTTCTGACACTAATTCTTTTGGTAAGATGATTGGTATATTATTCAAAGAAAACCTGCCAAAAATGTTAATAAAGATTCACAGAATGAATTCCTGAAATCTACTCCCATAAAAAAGACCTTCCCATTTTGAAAGAGCTATAACAAATGGTAAGAATGATATAACATGCATACTTGTTGGTTCAGAAAGTATAAATAACATTTTTAGTAATTCATTCATGTCTTGAAGGAAAATGAGATATGAAAAGAGAATTTTTTTAATTTCAAGGTTATTTGTTTTTTTGAATAGCAGATTTACAGTGGTGGATCTAAGAATTCGAGATGAGCTGGTACTATCTATATGATACTGCATAGTAGCAAGTTGGGACAAGCATGAGAGGGGTTGTCCCCTTCTCATCGGTGAGTGTCCCAGGCCTGGCATTCTGAAAAATGCAGGAGGGCAAAAAATCGCTCTCCTCAATCAGCTTAGGAGAGCAATTAGCTTTACACAGCATTTTAAGTATCCAGTTGAACAAACTCATTGAAAATGAAACCAACAGACTACATCAGTGATTTTATTAACTTTACTAAGGTAAAACGAAATCTCTTAGACATCTAGATGTCTCACTCAACAAGCGAACACACACTTGACAAGACCTGTGTGTGTACCCAGACCTGTTGTCCTAGAAAGTCATACGCCTACCACTACCACCTTCAACCCCCCAAGAGGGGTTGAAGGTGGTAGTGGTAGGCGTATGACTTTCTTGGACAACAGGTCTGCTTGAATCTACAGCCACATCCTGGTGCAAGTGCTTCAAGTGACAGGATAGTAGTAATGGTAGTATATTATAGTGTCAATATTTCTTGAATAATTACCCCTCAAACTGTGATGTCAGTTGTTGAACTTGAAACTGACAGAAAAGAAAATATTGCTGTGACCCATTTTGCTTCAAATGATTGCAATTGTGTTTGGGTATGCTTGCAGCCATTACCTTTTACCACTAAACCACTTTCAAAATGAAATTACATGATGTTATGTGACTTCGAAGTTAAATTACATTTTTGCTTTACAACAAAAATTTAATGTGACCATAATACATGTAATCTCACTCATCCCAGACCAAAATATTTAGGAGGGCAATTTTTCGCTCTCCTTAATTCTTTCAGGAGGGCAGTAAGGAGAGCTAAAAAATCGCTCTCCTGAAATTGCCAAGCCTGGTGTCCGAGGAAAATGTTTCCTAAAATGACTTAAAAAAGAGGGCTTTTCCTTGAATTTACGCTCCGATTATTTCCTCGTCACTTCATTGATTATATCTCTTATATATATGCCAAGTGCACCCTATCCCCCCATCTGGATCCACCCTTGATTTATTTTGAGACAATAAAAAATGGCCACAAATAATGAAAAAGTAGATTTTCTCAGTCGATCAATCTGACGAATAGTTTTTTAAACTTATTCATAGGGTCCTAGACAGATGCAGGGCTGTCATGACAAAGATGTACGGTTTGAGTTGAAACAATACGTTTTTTATCTATTTATGTCCAATTAATGCTAAAATAATGCACAGTCATTCTTCGTAGCAGTCATTCATTCGAACAGGTACAGAGATGAAACATGCTGTAGGTTTTATTGGTTACATAACCTCAATTTATTTGAAATAATACAAACTTTTTTTTAGCCGCGACTAGCAGCACTATAAGTGGCAATGTCGGTCGGTCGGTCTGTCTGTGACCAACGAGTCTCAAAACTCAATAACTTTTGAAATACTTGATGGAATGACTTTATATTTGGCATGTAAGTGTATCTTATTGATGTCTAGTCACTGTTCAATGCATGTGTTGTTCCAAATATTTTTCTTGGAGTTGTTGGTCGGACGGTCTGTCGGTCTCTCTGTGACCAACGAGTTTCAAAACTCAATAACTTTTGAAATACTTTATGGAATGACTTTATATTTGGCATGTAAGTGTATCTTATTGATGTCTAGCCACTGTTCAATGCATGTGTTGTTCCAAATATTTTTCTTGGAGTTATGGCCCTTGATGAACTTAGAATTTTGTGAGATTGCACCACCCGTTGCAGCTACGGCGTCGATGTCGCAATTTTTTTTATCTAATTATGCACAATTTGTGTTAAAATAATGCACTGTTGTTGTTCGAGGCAGTCAATGAATTGAACAAATGCAGAGATAAATTAGAAACTGTGTGTTCAGAAATGATGCCATGGGGATTTAAATCCCTAGACTTGTTTACCACTGATAACATTCAGGTAACTTCATTCATATCTTTGCAGTATGTCATGTTTTCTGAAATTTTGTCTGCATTAACCCTTAAGGACCTGTAGATTTTTATACATTTTCCTTATACTTTGAAAGTCTACCTCCTGTGGCTTTGCAGTTGTTTCTAGTCAAGTCTTGGCTGCCTACAAAGGCAGCCAAGACTTTCCTAGAAACACCTGACAAGGTACTTAGAAGACAAGTTTTGAGTTTATGCAAACAGTGTATGTTGGGGCACCTGTTCCTTTGCATTAAAAATTTAAACTTGGCATTAGGCCCTTGAGGGTTAAAGCTTTTTATTTACAGTTTTAAGTAATTTCACGTTACATCTGGTGTCTTACACTTTGCATGCAGTGTTTTTTTTTTTACATGCCCTTTCACATACATGCAAAATTCCCCCCGGGAAGTGAACCAGGCTCTGTTTTACTGGTAAAATAGGACCCGGTTACCAGTGCTTGAGAGGTGCAAACCCTCTAAAATGGGCAACATGGCTTGTTAACACTTACCCTTGGTCTTGAGTTGATACTCATGTTGTGGTCATAATTAGCCATTGTGCAAAAATATGTGACCTTAAACACCAATAAATAAATAAATACAAGCATAATTTGAGAGTCAGTATTTTTACAAATTTGGGATTTATTGTCATTTAAGTTTTTCAATTTAATATAATTAATATACCTTTTTTGTCATTTAACTGGTAGGGTGCTGGAAGCCGATATTTGGGATTTATTCTGAAGTGCAGGTGCTGCAATTTAATGTCTTCATATTCTGTGGATGTACTTCCTATTATTTTTGAATTGAAATTATTTCCCTGCGGGAACCCCAGGAAGTGAAGCAGTACCTGTTCACTGCGATAAACAGGCTCTGTTTTACTTGTAAAATAGGACCTAGTCACCAATGCTTGGGAGGTGCAAACCCTCTCTAAAATGGGCAACATGGCTTATTAACGCTCAACCCTGGTCTTGAGTTGATACTCATGTTGTGGTCATGATTAGCCATTGTGCAAAAATATGTGACCTTAAACACCAATAAATAAATAATAAATTGAAATTATTTAGTCTGTGAGGTTTTGCCTTGTCACAATTTATGGGAGAGTGCCACTAGGCACTCTCCCATAAATTGTAAAAAGGCAAAGAGACGTGGACAAATTTGGATGACCAAAAATAATTTCCCACTCTATCAGATAATTCTCTGATAAAAAATCCAACAGAGGATAACATAAAAAAAGGTTGCCTAAAATAATTAAGATAATCTCTTTGCGTGTGGCCTTAACTTCAAAACTTGTACAGGCCTGATAGAGATATTTAGAGAAACTGGTAAATCAGCTGGGTAGCAAATCTTACTTTGCACACTTTACCTACACCCTCTAGAAAGTAAATTATCCTTGAAAATTAGGTTAATAGATAGATTGTATGCACAAGACCCTCATCTAGTACTTATACCAGGCGTTAATGCAATATGTTAAGTCAACTAGTCATATAAACATGGATTTGTGTGTACTAGTAGTTGGTACATAGCAATTAGGCATAATATTTGTGTGTAATATTTGAATTTGGTCATATCATGTAGCTTTCTTCACAAATCACTTCATTTCTTGACACAATTAAAGTCAATAATAACGTATACTTGGAAACTTGGAGTACCTTTTGAGGAGAATCCTTGACTTAATGGCAAGACTGTCCCTGTGCAACAGCTGACATTACTCAAGTGAACAATAAAACCTCTATTAGGCAGCCACTAAACTCTGATGGTAATTTATTGTGGGCTTTTAATATAGTAGTCAAGGTTGGAAATAAGCAGACTGTCATCTGCAGAATGAGGTCCACAGAGGGTAAATTTGGTGATGCTACCCTGCACAGCAGGGTAGCATCACTAAATTTCCCCTCTGTGAACCTCAATCTGAATCAAGGTCTCAGGCCTAAAGAGAAACAGGTACCCAGAGGATAATTTGGGTGATTTAGCCCTCTGTATGGGATAATATCAGCAAATTCACCATCGGCGGACCTCATTCTTTAAATGACAGATTGCTTGTTCCAGGCTTGATAGTAGTACCCAACAAATTCAATAACCAGGACATAGTGGATCACTGGTTATAGTGTAAGAGACGTCAGCTGCGATGTTGAGAGATCGAATCTGTCCATACAGACACTTTGTCCTTGAGCAAGGTATTTGGCCTAGCTTTTTTGCATTGAAACATAGTGGACTTGTGTGTCAAGAAGACTAATATGCTAATGATCCATTGTTTTCAAACTAATGTAAAACAAGGACAAGCTGTCCTCTAAAGTGGGCCAGCATAGGTATAAACGATAGACTGTAAACTTGACTTCATATCCATGTTGCGGACATGATGTAGCCATAGATGGTGAAAGTGACCTTCAACACTAGTAAATGAATAATGACACATTTAACAGGTGGGGTCATATTGTATCAGAGGGTTTACGGATGGAGGAAGTTGGAGTATCCAGAGAAAAACGCAAAACTGTGTCTAGTAAGTGTTCAATTTACTCACCCTGCAGCAGGGACCAGCCTAGGAGGAATTTTAGGGAGACTTCATGTCTCCCTCCAGAAAAAAATAGGGAGACTGCAGACTCAAGTAGGGAGACTTAATAGGCAAGTGGGGACAATTGAGAATATTTATGTACCATGCCCTGCTGCAACTTCATATTTTCATCTCCTGGTCCTCCATTAACACATGATTAATCCAGATCCAGTTGTCTATGTTGCATCTATGCCATGGTAAAAAGTAATTATTGATTGAAAATCCCCCACTACTACCCTCTCCTTCATGACCCCTCTCCTCTTCTTTGTGCCAATCCCCCCCCCCCCCCCCCCCCCCAACACCCTCCTGTGGTTGCCTTTCTCCAAAGTCTACTAAGCTAATAATTTCTCAAGTCTGAAAGTGTGAACACGACCAGATGTAAGAAGTGCTTGGAAGGTACCTTTTCCAAGATCATTCATATGCACACTTGTGCCCTGTGCAAAGCTTTTCTTGTCATCACTAAAGCTTTTTTTCACGCATTTCATTCATGTTTTTCTGGGAAGAGACCAACAGTTAACAGTCATCAACAAAATGAAATAAAAATACAGTGCGTTGTGTATACATTTTCAGCTGAGAATTTTCGACATCCTAAGTGACGCAACCTACTTCAGGCTTGTCATTTTGAGGCGGGCAATCGCCCCGGGCCGCAGTCGCACGCCTGAGTTCAAAATTATGTGGACTGTAAACATCCACCTAACCCCGATTTTCTGCGATTTCTGCGGCCCATTAATTCAGTCGAAGGCACCTCAAAATCGCCCGCCTCAAACAGCAATTTTCGTGGAATGAAGGAGGGACATGTCACAAAGCACAATTTGTGAAGTCTGTAGTGTGTCGTCAACGCAGTCACCCAGAGACAGTAAGTAACTTTCCAAATATCAGCGGTGGGTCTACCAATTCCAAAGTTGTAATTAGTTATTACGTTGTACATCAGACTGAAACAACTTGCGTGTCACGTGCGATTATGGGATGTATCATCCCCAAGCCAGTTCGACCCCTGAAGATTTGCCTGGGACGTTTCGTCCCAAAATCATAGTCGGGACGATACGTCCCCCAAATCTGATTGATTTGTCCCAAGTTATCGGCATCTGGTGGTGAGCACAGTGCACTGGCTTTTACAGTCATGTAATGTATAGATACGGGCTTGGTTATTTGGATACAAGATAACTATAACACTGACTGTTGGTGAGTGTCATGGGTAACCTGGTATCTTGCATCCAAATATTCAAGCCTGCGTCTATACATTATGTGATGACGTACATCATAATTACACAAACCATGTACCTTAAAATGATATTAGTTGTCAACCCATCAGGATGAAACTAAATGGCCCCTGCAAATCATAAATGACCCTCCTGGCGTCATTTTAGGTGAACCCATAATGGCCCTCCTGGGGTGATTTGTGGCAAACCATAATGGTCCCCCTGCAATTTTCAAAATGACAAGCCTGCTACTTTCACTGGGTTATTTTGTTGAGTCGCGTAAGTCACCTATTTTCATTTCGACACTTGAAGCTCTGACTGAAACGGAACAAAATAGAAATAAAAAAGCAACAATGGACAATTGATTCTCCTGTGATTTCAAATAAATTGTCGCTTATTTGACGAATGAAAATGCCCATTTATCACACTCAAGCACATTCAATTCTTGAAAATAATTGTTTTTTTGTAAACCTCAGATGACTCAGTAAAGCCTTTCCTGATTTTTGCCAATTGTGGGGAGGGGCAGCTTATAATCATCACAACTTTTTTTCTAGGCGACTTTGGGCTTAGATGGGTGACATAATCACCCTAGTCGCCCTCACGGTTGATCCCTGCCCAGCAGAAGCATGATTACCATTGGTTGAAGGCATTGATATTCAGTATGCCGTAGCACACTTTGCCACTGTACTCCCATTTTGGCAATTGGGATTAAGTTTCTTTCCCAAGGACACGTCACAGATGACTTAGATCAAGATTGAACCTGTGACTTTCTAGTCACGACTCTAACAAATGAGCCACCATGCTCTCAAAGTTTTCTCATGACATATTTTTCTAAAAATCATTATGTTTGCTTCTTTATGTTACAGGAATGGAACAATTAGCCCTCTGCAAACTGATGTCAAAATATCAAAATTTCTAGAAATTTTAACAAATTCAGTCTTGTTTAACTGGTAGAGTGCTAAATTATTTTTGACCAGCAAAATTTGTTAACATGTCATTGCCTTGTTATAATTTATAGGAGAGTGCCTGTGGGCACTCTCCTATAAATTGTAACAAGGCAAAGCCTTTCAGAGTAAATAATATCACTTCAAAGATAATATGAAATGCATCCACAGAATATGAAGCCTTTAAATTGTGGTACTGATACTTCAGAATAAAGTCCAAATATGGGCTTCCAGTTAACTGGTAGAGTGCTGGAAGCCCATATTTGAGCTTTATTTTAAAGCGCAGGTTCCATTGCATAAAGTCTCCCTATTCTGTAGAGATGTTTCATATTTTCTTTGAAGTACAGTTATTTTGTCTGCAAGGATCTGCCTTGTTACAATTTATGGGTGAGTTCTTATAGGCACTCTCCCATAAATTGTAACAAGGCAAAGACCCAGGGACAAATTCTGACAATCAAAAATAATTTAGCACTCTACCAGTTAACAGAGCTCATTTAACCCTTTACCCAACGTTACGGCCAGAACCGGCCAGCGCTATTCACAAAAATCACCATTCAATTTTCATTATTTTTTCTCGAAACCATAGCTTATGACCCCTCATTGGAATGAGCGCATTCCAATGAGGGGTCATAAGCTATGGTTTTGACGCAAAAAGTAAAAAATATTGGTCATTCAAGAATTTTATTTGCAAGTGTCATCTGCTTTTCATGTTAGGTAAAGGGTTAAACAAGGATAGGGTTAAGTAAGTTGTAGTTTGCTAGTGTTAAAATCTTTTTGTCAATTAGTATCTTACCTTCAAGGTCCTAGAAGACAGAAGTACAGGTCAGAAACCTACACAAAATTAAATAAAGGTACATGAAATCATGGTAAAGAGACTATTAGTGACTCCAGTACTTCCTGGTATGCAGAGACATCAGTGAACTTGAGAATGAACTGTCACATACACTATATAGAACAGCATAGATGAACCTGTTAATATAGTCTAGTATCATCCCTTGAAAGCATAAATTAAGCTAAAGCTTTGCAGTTGGCATCTTTATGCTTCATAACAGCTGGCTGGGTCCCTATAGACCACTGGATTATGATTGTATATATAACTACAGGTACAAGCTTAGCCCTTTATCTAACCAGAAAAGCAGACGACACTTGCAAAAATAATTCTTGAATAACTATTTTTTTTTATTTTTTGTCTCAAAAACATAGGTTATGACCCCTCGTTGGAACGAGCTCGAGGAGCTCGTTCCAACGAGGGGTCATAACCTATGTTTTTGAGACAAAAATTGAAAAAAATAATGAAAATTAATTGGCGATTTTTGAGAATAGCACTGGCCGGTTTTGGCCGTTACGTTAGGTAAAGGGTTAGAATAGTAGAACACGTTGAATATGTTCACAAAATAAACTGATGCCATGTCAGTACTGGAATTTTCACCTGGTGGCAATTGCATTTTTAGCTCCACTTGACAATATCAAGTATGAGGTATTGGGATGGGTTGCGATCTGTCATCCATCCGTACATCCGTACCTCTGTACATCCGTGCCTCTGTCCATCCATAATTGCTTTACCACACCCTACAGACCATATCTCTCATCTGATCAGTTTCAAATTACATGCGTGGCTTTGTGGTAATGTCTAGATGGGAGCTATCAAATTTTTTTAGAATTTTATTGAAAAACATGTCTGCTCGTCGATGCTCGGTGGTTCTCTCTGGGTACTCTGGCTTCCTCCACCCGTAAAACTGTCACGGTCATGATTAGCCATTGTGCATAAGTATGTGACCTTAAACATCAATAAATAAATGTGGGAGAGCGACTTTAGGCACTCTCCCATAGGTTTTAACAGGTTAGATAATTTCACTTCAAAGATAATATGAGACACATCCTTATAATAGGAAGTCTTCAAGTTACAGCATCTTTCCCTTCCAAATAAAGCTCAAATATGGGCTTCCAACCTCTAATAGCTACATCTTCAGCATACACTTCTCAGGAACTGTTCATCAGGAAGGATAGAAAATGATATTATGTATCAATTAATTCATGGCCCATGCTGTTTTGTGTACAAGACAAACACTGAAGCCTGAAGTTTGTTGCTAATGATGCCATTTAATCCCATTTTAACGACCAGCCATACCAGTAAATAGAGAAAATCTGTCAGTTGTCCTTCATAAACTACAAGGTTATGGCCTTAAACTGGTTTGGTTTTGAAACATTGGATAATTAAATATGATATGCAAATAAAGAATGTTTACCTGGCACAAGCAGGCCAATATATGTACATATCACTTGTGCAGACATGACGTCCTTAGTAAGTTAACCTGATGGATCTTTTCTCATGTCTGATGTTCCATTTTGTTTTCTTACAAGGCCAGAACAAACTAATTAATGGATTTTTGTTGGATGAAAGGACATCTTTTATATTTCACCGTTCATTTATTTGATTAACTGGTAGACTGCTAAATCTGAATTATTTTTGCAATGTTATTTGTAATGTAAGTATTTTTTAGCTGCGACTAGCAATGTGGCAATGTCGGTCTGTCGGTCGGTCTCTCGGTCAGTCTGTCTGTGACCAAAGAGTTTCAAAACTCAATAACTTTTGAAATACTTGATGGAATGACTTTATATTAGGCATGTAAGTGTATCTTATTGATGTCTAGCCACTGTACAATGCATGTGTTGTTCCAAATATTTTTCTTGGAGTTATGGCCCTTGATGAACTTAGAATTTTGTGAGATTGCACCACCCGTCGCAGCTACGGTGTCGATGTTGCAATTGTTTTCAAGGGTGTCATGCTACGAGCAAAAGGAGCTGCAGTTTATTAAGATTTTGTTCACAAACAATTGTTTTGTTACAATTTATTGGAGAGTACCTCTTGACAATTTATTTATAACAATTTTGTTTAGACAGTTTTTGTGATTCAAGTGCTGAGTAAACAGGGTAATCAATACTGTAACAGTGTAAAGCCACGAAAGTGGCTTTCAGCATGTTTCAGTAGTGTCCGTGTCCTGTGATTCTAGCCCTCACCCAGTAAAGTTATTTTGTTCAAATGTCTTTGCTTTGTTAAAATTTATGGGAGAGTGTCTATAGGCACTCTCCCATAAATTGTAACAATGCAAATCCATATTGATCAAATAATTTCACTTGTAAGATAATATGAAGCATATCTACGTGGGAAACCCTTAATTTGCAGCACCTGCACTTCAGAATAAAGCCCAAATATGGGCCCCAGAACTCTATGGGTTAACATGAAGATCTCAACAGAATTCGCCAGTATAGTACAGTCAGGGACAGATCCAAGAATTTTGGGGGTACACCTGTTTTTCAGTTGTGAATGTCCCCAAATAAATTGAGATGTGTTTATACTGATGATTAGACAACTGCATGTGTCTTGGAAGTGCTTTTTGTCAACTGCATGTGTAAAGATTTCTACTAAATATTGGAAATAATTGCTTCAAACTGGTAGATTTCAAATTTGAATGATATTTTCCTACAGGAATTTGGAGACATTTGGGCTCCAGAGTTTGGGTGCCCATACCTGTAACAGATATCAAATCAGCTCAGGATCCCTCCCTGAACTGTACAGTACTAGTACTAAGTGAAATATGTTATAGGATGAGACATCCCATGTGGGATCCCCAGGAAGTGGAGCAGTACTGGTTTACTGTGGTAAACAAGGTCTGCTCTTCTGGTAAAATAAAACATGGTAACCAACCCCTGGGGTGAAAATCTAGAGCTGAATCGGTTAAAGGGTTTTCTTGATCGATTAATCACATGGATTAACCTTGGTTAACCGATTAATCACTTACCCTAATAGGTAGTTAAATAATTGCCGTACCGTTGATGATTTACAGCATATTAACTTTTTACCCAACATAATGGGAAAACCCGGCCAGCGCTATATGCAAAAGTATCCATTCAAATTTTATTATGTTTTCAATTTTTGTCTCAAAAACATAGCTTATGACCTCTCATTGGAACGAGCTCGTTGAGCTCGCCCCAATGAAGGGTCATAAGCTATGTTTTTGAGACAAAAATTGAATATTTTTAGTAATTTAAGAATTTATTTTGCAAGTATCGTCTTTCAACCGCATTGGGTAAAGGGTTAAGAATGACCATTTCCAGCTGCTGATACATGCATGTGAACAAGTATGTCAGCAGGTAACTTTCATGCTTTACTCTGTCTAATATAATTGATGTGAGTCAGTGTGACAAGGTGAGCCTGTTTTGAAGCAAGTTTGTTCCTTTGTTAATCTTTCTTATACAATAGTTCAAAAGTAATGGTTAATCAATCAATTACTTTTTTGATCATAGAATAATCGATTAATAGGTTAATCGTTTCAGGTCTATGAAAATCCTCCAAAGTGGTCATCATAAGTATAAATGATTTGTTAAACTTGATGTCATACTGATGTTGCAGTTATGATATAGCTGTAAATGCTGAAAGTGACCTTAAACACCAATAACTCAGTAAATCAATAAGATGAGACAGGGTCATTGCAAAGATGACCATTTGAGGGTGTGGTGTGGGTAATATATAATTTGTCCTGACTCTGATGGTTCAAATCCAGACTGCTAAATTATTCCAACTATATCTTGAATTGATGAGGTAGTAGGAATATTTAGTCAGTTGGGATTCTCAGTTAATCATTTACCTAACACAAAAGACAGGTGGCAGCAGCAAACAAAAGTTGTTGAATAACTAATTCTTTTTTGTGTCAAACACATAGTTTACATCCCCTCATAAGAACGAGCTCAATGAGACAAAAAATGAAATAATAATGAAAATTTAATGTTTTATCTTGTGTATAGCACTGACCGGTTTTGGCTGTTACATTCGGTAAAGGTTTAGAAAACAGAAGCTTTTTTGGAGATTAGTTTTGGAAAGATAGTATGTATTTATTTGTCCCTATCTCCCGATAAATTCTGTCTCTTGATTGGTCAGGATGTCTTGGACAAATAGCCATGGCAAAGGATGCACTCAACATCCAAGGTATATGAGAGAGTGCAATATCGGGGGTATATCATCATGCAAAACATCGGAGGTATATGATTTAAATCAAAGCTTTTCGCATTCACTTGCCTGGGTATAAAAATTGAATCAAAAATCCTGAAAATAGTCGCAAATATTATCAGATTTCCGATAATTCGATCATATTTTGCCGTTATAAATCAAATAGTCGAGTAATTAAATAAAACAACTTGAGAAAAATAAAATACTAGCAAATATTTTCCCCTGAGTTCCAGTGTGTTATGTGACAGTAGGTACATAGAACACATTGGAACTCAGGGAATTATATGTCAACAAAATACTGTTAACTCGTTTCCTTAATGACCCCATGGGATGTAACTCTATCTGTTGTCTTTTGTGTTTATAAAAGCAAAAAAATATTCACAAATTTGGTGCATGTTGTTGCGGAGCATGAGAAATGCGTCCACAAATTTATTTCCACTATGTTTGTATTGTGTTTCAAATGGGACAAAAACGTTATCTCCCCCAACATGTATGGTATATGGAGATTTAATACCTGGATGTCTCATTTAAACACCTCGCCTGCGGCTCTTGTGTTTAAAAACTGACATTCAGGTATTAACTGGTAGAGTGCTAAATTATTTTTGGTCCTGTTCTTAAAATTTCTTTGTGCATCTTTGCCTTGTTACAATTTATGGGAGAGTGCCAGTAGGCACTCTCCCATAAATTCTAACAAATCAAATCCTAACAGATAAAAATTATATCGTTTCAAAGATAACATGAAGCACATCCACAGAATATGAAGCCTTTAAATTGTGGTACTGGCACTTCAGAATAAAGCCCAAATATGGGCTTTCAGCACTCTATCAGTTAAATCTCCATATACCATACATGTTGACGGAGATAACTTATAATACACAGGATGCATATATTTATTTGATGGATATGTATCATCCAAATGGATCAGACTGAGCCCCCAACAGCACGATTGTCTAAATTTGACATCATATCTTCCTGTGTTTCGGATGATATAACCATGATGAAAGTGACCTAATTCACTAATAAGAAATTAAATTCACCTATAAAAATGTTCAGTATGATATGACCCTTGCAGTTGTAGATTTTAATCTCCAAATGTGTAAATATATTTTAGAAGCTCTGTAATAATAGACGATATGTGGATATTTAACATAGTTGGATGGGCTTAAAGAGTTCATTCCAACAGTACCTCACATAAAATTTTATCAGCAATACCCAAATGCATGCTCCAACATGTAGCTTCACTTGAAACCTGTTATAAAATGTAGCTCTTGAACAGTTAAAATTCACATGTACTTTATCACAAGGAGCAATAACCTTGGAGAGGGTTGTACCATGTACAAAAGCCAGTAGTTAAATATGGTTTGTGACTGAGTTTTAACCCTCTGCAAAATGAGGCCACAATATCCAAATTTCAACCTGCAGTTTATTCATTACCAATACATACACACAAACCAGAAAATAAGCAGACTGTCATCTGCAAAATGAGGTCCCCCAGAGGGTGAATTTAGTGATAAATGTACCCTCTGTGAACCTCAATCTGATTCAGAGTCTCCAAACTAAACAGAAAGAGGTACCCAGAGGATAAATAGGCCCACTGTATGGGATAGCATCATCAAATTCACCCTCTGGGGACTTCATTTTGCAAATGTCAGACTGCTTATTATTTTTCAGGCCTGCATACATAGAACGACATGCGCGTGTCATTCTGTGTTTATTACACACCTTCACTTCTATAAAAACAAAGATTAGAAGGACACTCGGCAATTCATTTAACAACTAACAACACAAAGAATGCATTTTATTGCCAACCAAATTTGCGAGAGGAATCCATGTTACTATTTCATCCTCTGAGTTCTTATTGGAACATAAGCATGCACAAATCACTGAATAATCGAGCTATTTTCACTATTTTTCAAAAAGAACAACAGCATTGGAAAAAATATAAAGTGAAAACAAATTACATGCATGTGGCGATCAGTACTGTACAACACACGTGGATGCAATTTCTAATAACAAACCTGATTGACTGGTTTAAATGGGCGTATCGAGTCCTGGATGTAAGATGGTGCTATACTGAAATGGTCTTTCGCAGCCCTTAGTCATAATCCGATCAAAATTCTTAATCTGCTTTTGTAATCACAGTACAGTGGAGCCCACTTAACCGGATATCTCTTTACTGAATAACCCTGTTAATTGAATATAATTTTCCAACACAAAACCATTTACCATACCTCCAGTACAATTTGAATATAGGTTATAGAGTAAACTCCTGTTAATTGAATAAAAAATCTTGCAACCTGTCAAGAAATTACCCTGACTGCCCAGTTTTCCTTTGTTTATAGACCTAGTTGGCCTCAGTACATCCAATACAGGCATTTAATCTATTCATATCTTGTTTGACAGAGCTCATAGACTCTGTCAAGCAAGATATAATAGAATATATTCTAAGTTTATCTCTAGAATACAGGAAAGTGACATAATCCCTGTTAATTGAATACTCCTATTAATTGAATAAGTTTCATTGGCAAAGTGGCCATTCAATTAACAGGGCTCCACTGTATAGATAAAACAGTATGGCCATTACGATAGGTAAAAGGTTGAACCACTTGGAATAGAACTCTTTCAATGCTGCTGCTCTTCTTTACAGACCACCGTGAAGATGGACCAAATCTGTATCTCATTGATTTTGACACTCCATGATTTGGTAGGGAGGAGGACGTAATATTTTCTGCCTTCTCACTGAGTGTTGAAAACATAATCTGTTTGAGTTATGCTGAAAGTCCAAATTTGGGTTCAAAAAGTGCTAAAATTAAAATTACATTTTCATATTGAAATTTGAAGGAAAAGTATTTTGTTCATGTGGATTTGTCTTATTTTTGGAGAGTGCCTGTAGCACAAAACAACTCCCTTGTAAATGTCATTTTCTTGATTCTCAGAATGTAATGCTTAAAATAGCTATTAAATTATTTTTTTTTTACAAAACTGGTTTAGGAAGAACAAAAAACAAGCCAAATTAACTGCCATGGCAATCATTTAGGAATATTGTTCTTTGGTTATAGCCTTTACCTCTGTGAATTTGGGTGAATTTAAAGGCCTGCTGCCCCTGTGGGAACCCTGTGATGTGAAGCTGTGCTTGTTTATTAGTAAAATTAGGCCCTGGTAACCAATGCCTGGAGTGGAAGTCCTCTAAAATGGGCAATATGGGTCCAAACGATTGACTAGACATGATTTTATATCCATGTTGCGGTCATGATTAGCCATTGTGCAGAAATATATGACCCTAATATATAAATAAATAAATAAATAAATAAATAAATAAATAAATAAAGCTCATTGAGCTCTATCAATCAAGATTGAAATGGTTAAATTTCCAGTTGCATTATGAGAAAATTTGCCCAGAGTGGAATTAAGTCCTCTAAAATGGGCGACATGGGTATAAATGATTGGCTGGACTAGACTTTATATCCATGTTGTGGTCATGCTTAGCCATTGTGCAGAAATATGTGACCTTAAACACCAATAAATAAATAAATAAATAAATAAATGTCCTGCTGACCAGATGGATGGTCCTTCCCACCAATTGAACAGATACTATAATATAATTCCTCCACCCCCCCCCCCCCTCCCCTGCACCCACACAAGTACTGTAGCCAGCACATTTTTCACTTTCATGTAGCTACCATAAGGAAGGTGAACCAAATAATCATGAGAATGTCATCTAATAAGCTTGATTCCAGCCATCATTTTCTGATGATGTGCAACAGTCTAGTGGTTTAGGTGTTGGATTCTTGATTGCCAGGCAGTGTTGCCGACTATTCGATTCCTGACTGGGGATTAGAAATTTACATTCCAAATTCTTCAAAAACCAGATTGTGTCATTCAGTATACACAGAGGAGTGAGATACTATTTATTAATATACGCTAAACGATAGATTATCGAAAAAAATTGCGGAAAGATAGAAATTGTATCCACCTCTGTGAAGATGTAGAAATTTTCACTTTCACGGATCAGTCAAAATGGCGGCTTTCAAAACATCACTTCAAGGTGAATATGAAGCAAATTATGACTGGAAATGAGCAATTTGTTCAAAAAACGGGATTCTCTCACTTACCCAGTTGCTATTGTTTCCGTAAAATGTGTGAAAATTAAGTAGCTCAAAGAGAGACGGATTATAGTCAGTATCTAATAAGTTTGTTCGCTTAACTCAATTCGTGTTCATAACCAACAACCAACCAGATAGGTGGGAGGGACCAGATAAACCCATAAGTGCAGTATATTAATTAAAAATTACTTCATAAATACACTAAAATCTAGTACTGTGAGACACAAAGTCTGAGTAGTTGGGTAGTCCAATTTCTCTAGCTGGAAATATTCTTTTGAAATGTTCAGTTGAATTGTGTATTTTTCTGTATTTTATTTTCCTGGGTGTAAACTTTCCCCCAGCACTCAACTGCAATATTGTGGATTCCTGGAATGATAGGAAGTCTGTCATCTTGACTAAATTAGGATGAGAGCCAGCTTTAACCCTTTACTCAACGTAACGGCCAAAACCGGCCAGCGCCATTCTCAAAAATCGCCAATTAATTTTCATTATTTTTTCATTTTCTGTCTCAAAAACATAGGTTATGACCCCTCATTGGAACGAGCTCGTCGAGCTCGTTCCAGCGAGGGGTCATAACCCATGTTTTTGAGACAAAAAAATTAAAAAATTACTTATTCAAGAATTTTTTTTACAAGTGTCATCTGCTTTCCATGTTAGGTAAAGGGTTAAACAAACTCAACCTTCTCTGCTACCCTTCGATGTGGTTTGTAGTATGCGGTCCGACCATATCAAAATGGTTCCACATGAACCGTCTGTGGTCACCTTCCACCCAGTAACTCGTAACATAATCAGGAAATCATTGAACACTTGAACTGACTGGAGCTACCTCCAGAGTTAAGAACCAAGCATCGCTCACTAGGTGAACAGGTGCTGAAGGAAGAGCAATAGCCCTCCATATTGCGCACTGAACTTCTGGATTATCCTTATACAATGTTGGAAGGAAGATGACGAGGAATTGTACATAACTACAAGCATTCTGCTCTACGGGTTATACCCAGAGGTCCATTGGCTGAAACATTGCTTGGGTTTTTTGTTCACATGTACAGAATTAGAAAGTGATACTTGGGTGATAACTCCACTCCTTGGGTGATTTAGTTACAATCCACTCTCCACATACTGTATATACTGGTACCTAACATTTAGTGTTCCAACCGATTACCAAGAATGGCCACTAACCAATTACTGGTTATTTGAGCTCACAATCGGCCGATTCTGATTGTAATACCGTGCACTACTAGACAAGTCGAGGCTTAAGAACTACATTAAATTAGACATATTTTACAGTGTTTACAGTCCATTCACTACTAGATAAGTTGAGACTCGAAAGAACTACTTTAAATTGAACATATTTCACAGCATTAAACTCTGTTAACTCAGGTCCAGTAAAATTACCAGTCGCACACACTTGGGCAGTAAACGTGGCTCTTATCACCCAAGTGCACGCATCTGGTAATTTTTACTGTGACCTGAGTCAATAGAGTGCAACCTTCACTTTTCCGGTATGCCGGTATGAACTGGCGATTACCTCAAGTATGTTCCATTGTAAGCTTTAAATGTCGTTTAACCCTTTACCTAACATGAAAAGCAGACGACACTAATAACTAATTTTTTTCATTTTTTGTCTCAAAAACATAGGTTATGACCCCTCGTTGGAACGAGCTCGTTCCAACGAGGGGTCATAACCTATGTTTTTGAGACAAAAAATAAAAAAATAATGAAAATTAATTGCCGATTTTTGAGAATAGCGCTGGCCGGTTTTGGCCGTTACGTTAGGTAAAGGGTTAACTTGTATATCCCATAAAGGGCATCTAGTGAGATTAAGAATACACGGAGTGGTGGTTTTCAGCTTTATTGAATGGTATCATTGACATCATTTTACGTTAACAATTGAACAATTGCAGAAGATAATAAAATGCAGTTTATGAATCGTCACAAAATGTTTGGCTGCAGTCGGTTGAACCAGTGTTCCAGGAGCCATTGCTATTGTCATCTGACTGCCAACAATCGGCTGAGTGTGGTGGCCGATTCCAATCATCAGTTGAACACAAATAACAATGAAATATTTTGTTTCAAATCTAGTCTTAGTATTATCCATTTCTTCAATTTAATTGCTGCATATGACTGTTGATGGCCATCAAGCCAGAAAATAAGCAGACTGTCATCTGCAAAATGAGGTCCCCAGAGGGTGAATTTAGTGATGCTACCCTGCAAAGCAGGGTAGCATCTCTAAATTTACCCTCTGTGTACCTCAGTCTGAATCAGGGTCTCAAAACAAAACAGAGAGGTACCATGACGATAAATTGGCCCACTGTATGGAATAGCATCATCAAATTCAACCTCTGGGGACCTCATTTTGCAAATGTCAGACAGCTTATTTTCAGGCCTGATGGCCATTGAGCTAATCTTCTTGGTTGGTAACAACACGTTTTTTTTTTTTTATTTGCTCTCCTCAAAGGTGAGTACAATTCCTATTTTGATGCTTATAATTAAAGTTTTATCCCTATTTTTTGGTCCAAATAGCCCTATAAATTCCTAAAATAATGCTTTATTTTTTGTGAAATATGACCCCTAAAAATGTCCCTTTTTTCACAAAAAGTAGCTTGAAAGCCTGTTTGTTCCAATTTGTAAGCCCTCTCCCATAAATTGCAACACTGCAAAGACATGTGTGCGAATGTTGATGCAAAAAAAATCAAAATTCAGCAGTCTACCAGTTAATGGGTTTTCATTTTGAAGACGTATGCAAAAATAAAATTAGAAATATGCTGATAGAAGTTTTATGTTCTCTTTAATCCTGTACTTTGATGTTTATCAATCATCATTTGTTTTGGCGTGTTGTCGAACAACAATGCCATAGTTGTCTTGTCACGTAAAATAAGATAACCCCCAAACCAGCTGAGGAGATTGTTGTAGAATAATTGCTGTGTACACTTTTTTCATCTTGAGTTCCAAAGGGAATGAAATACAAGTAAAAGGGGTGAATGTGATAAAAGTAAATAAAAGTACTTCTTGAATAAATTTCAGGATGGCAGGCTTGAAGCTAGGAGCATTAAAATCACCTGACATAGTGAGTCAAAGTAGCAGCTGTATGTCAAAGGCATACCTGAGGTTCATAGCACCAAGGTGGAGGAGAGTATGGGAGGGGGTTGCCCCCTCATGGGGCAACCCCCTCCCATACTCTCCCCACCTAGGTGCATAGCACCCTCCCATTGGTGGGGGTTCAAGAAAATTTTGTGAAAGACAATAATTAAGCCTCTGATAACGATTCTAGAGTATGTTGGCTTATGATATCCGGCTTTTCTAGCAGCTCAATTGGGCATGGTTAAGATAAGGTGTTTTTTTGGTGCCTCTGAGAATGAGCGAGTAACAAGTCTGTTATGCTGAAGAGGAATGTAATGTCGTACCGATGTTCATTTCCGACAGATTCTCTCGGTCTTTCGGCAATATTCAGAATATTGCCGAAAGAACGAGAGAATCTGTTAGAAATGGACATCTGTATGATTAAGTATTGTCGTCTGGAATTCAACAAATCCCCACTCCCCCCCCCCCCCCCCCCCCCCCCCCCCACTTGCAACCCCAACTGGCTTTGGACCTGCAGGGTGGGAAATTATTTTATATGTAGAAATACCAATATTAACTACAGTACAATCTAGTAGGCAAAGAAATTAGAGTCCTGGTTGATTCACTCGCAGCACAGCACATGTATCTGACAGAGATTTGCTGATAGTACCCAAGGGAAAATCACGGGAGGAAAATCCAGAATAAGGTGTTCTTGTATCATTCTGCTTGACAAAAATGCCACTGACAATTGAGCTCAACATTGGCATTCCTTTGCTAACACAGATCATATCTGCAGTGAATTTGTGACTTGTTCCAAGGACACTTTAAACTTTAACTCCTTTCATGCTGCTGGTGGATATTCCCCTTGCCACTGAAGTATCATTTGAGAATATTTAACCCTTTACCTAACGTAGAAAGCAGACGACACTTGCAAAAATAATTCTTGAATAACTCATTTTTTTTCATTTTTTGTCTCAAAAACATAGGTTATGACCCCTCGTTGGAACGAGCTCGACGAGCTCGTTCCAACGAGGGGTCATAACCTATGTTTTTGAGACAAAAAATGAAAAAAATAATGAAACTTAATTGGCGATTTTTGAGAATAGCACTGGCCGGTTTTGGCCATTACGTTGGGTAAAGGGTTAATCAAATTTTCTCCTGTTACATTTTATGGATATGATACCGTAGTATACCCCCTAAAAATACTGAAATCAAGACTGAACTCAAAATTCCAATGTTGACCATCCAGGTGTACTGTTTTCTAAATTTTGTGCAACCCATTTATCATTCACCTGCTCTGAGCTTTGGTATCTTATTTTTCGTTCCCATGTACTTGATTCAGGTGGGGGCGTGGTGGCTCAGTTGGTAGAGGTGCAGGCTGCAAGCTGAGAGGTCCTTGGTTCGTATCCCACCTGCGGCAACCGCATTGTGTTCTTCGGCAAGACACTTCACCCCCCCATTGCCCACGTGGGGGCACGGTGACGCTGTGTACTAAAGCGTACTGCATGTCAATGGTGCACCTGTCTTCAACCAATGCTAACCCTGCTTGTGTGGAGTTAGTATGTTGGGGAGCTGACAGTTGCTCGGTGGTTTTCTCCGGGTACTCCGGCTTCCTCCACCCATCAAACTGCCGTGGTCATGATTATCCATTTTGCAGAAATATGTGACCTTGAACACCAATAAATAAATAAATAAATAAATAAATAAATAAATACCTGATTCAGGTATCCTGTTAGGTAACCTAAATACATATGTATTGTAAATATGCTTATATATGAACTTTTGTATCCTATCCAAGTTCTTGCTCCTATGGGCAATATCCTGATGATTAGAGATGAATCCTTAGGAACAATAATGAAGCTACAAATTAGTTGCAATAAAAAACCCAATCATGGCATGGGCTAGCATGCCACAGAAGAATGTGACATCCATAATTGCTATTTGCTGATTTTGTACCTATGCTGCATCTTAAGATGATCAACAGTTTAAAATGCTGTTGAGCATCAACCAATCATCAGCACAGGTGTTTGCATCTGCCTAAAGTATAGCTGCTCTGTTGGCCAATAGTTGGCCAACAGAGCAGCCATACCTCAGGCAGATGCAAACACCAATGAAGCTTAGGACTGGTTGATGCTCACTATCATTCTACCATTAATTCGAACTAGATAATTCAACATGGCAAAAAGTTTGCATGACCCGACAACAATTTTGCGCGACCCATTTTTTTGTCGCTTGCTTTTCAGTTTAGGTAACCTTCATGCAATCCAAACAGCCGTTCCTCTCAAATTGATACGCCTTCCTATCTCTGGGCTCCACTGTGTGTGCTTCTAGCATTCGAGGTGTTAAATGATTATTTTGAATCAATTTGTCACATAAGCAATTAAATGATATATCATCAAGGTGACATATCACTCTCTTTATTCAGTGATAACCTGACTCAGTTGATCACATTAGATTTGTCAGCACCCTGTATTGATACACACCTGTCGAACATTCATAAATCAGTTTGGAATACTGAATTGACTTTTTTTGTTGCAGAGATTAACATGGCTTGTAATACTTGGAAAATGTCAATAGAGAAATATGTTTTGTTTTGACAGTTATCATTACAGTTATTAAAGAAATGACCTTACCAGCAGTAATAGTGTTGTAATTTAACCCTTTTGCTAGGTATCGCGGTGGCGTTGCGGTAACCTGTTCTCATCAGATCACCGAAGTTAAGCAACATCGATCCAGGTTAGTCCTTGGATGGGTGACTGTCTGAGCAATCGGTTTGGACTCCTGCGTTGTGTCCTTGGGCAAGGCACTTAACCCTGATTATCCACATCGGGGCACGATGATGCAGTGTACTAAGGCGTACTGCACGTCGATGGTGCTCATATCTTTAACCAATTACCCTGCCTGTGCTGCAGTGCGGAGTTACGATGTTGGGGAGCTGGCAGGTGATTGACGTTGCTCGGTGGTTCTCTCCGGGTACTCCAGCTTCTTCCACCTGTAAAACTGTCACCGACATGATGTGACCTTGGCTGTCAAATTGTCGTTAAACCTTAATGAATAAATAAATAAATAACACTTTTGCTAATTTTGCAAATCTAACTCCCCAGAAGTAGTGCAGGGCCTGTTTACTGTGTTAGCCCGTTATCTTACACTGTATTTTTGAAAAATTAAAATAAATTTCACAATTTTCGAAAACAAATTTCACAATTTTTCAATAAAACCATTCAAATATGGATATCATTAGACCCATTTAGGCTGTGGTAGGTTAAGCCTAAATGTCTTTAGGCTGTGGTAGGCTTAACCAGAATAAGCCTACCACAGCCTAAAGACATTTCCAAAATACTTTAGGCTGTGGTAGGCTTAGTCTGATTAATTGCTGTTTTGAGCTGCTATGTTTGGTAAAGGGTTAATTACCACCAGTAATACTGTTGTAATTTAACCCTTTAGCTAATTCAGCTAATCCAACTACCATTGGGAACTTCAGAAGTGGTGCAGTGCTTGTTTACTGTGTTAATCTATTTCTGCTTTACTGGTATTATTGGATCTGATAACCTCTGTCTGTTTTGGGAGTCATCTAAAATAGGACCAGGGTATGACCTTAATCCTTTACCTTCCCCATGGCAAGCCCGGGAAGTGAGGCAGTACTTGTTGACTGAGGTAGACAAGCCCTGTTTTATTTGTAAAATAGGACCCAGTAACCAATGCTTCGAATGGATGTTCTCTAAAATGGATGACATGGGTATAAACGATTGGCTAAACTTGATTTTATATCCATGTTGCAGTCACAGTAAATAAACAAATGACCCTTTGTAAATTGAGGAGTGAAAAAAAATAGTATTTCTAAAAATTCCCACAGAACCATATCATGTGACCCCTCATTTGAACGAGCTCATCGAGTTTGTTCCAGCAAGGGGTCACAGGGTATTGTTGAATTTTTTTTTAAAAATTGGAAAAAAATAATCTAAATTACAAATGTTTGGGAAAAGGGTTAAACACAAATAATAAATGACCTTCTCAACTATATCCAGTCAAGGATATTCACAAAAAACATAAAGCTTGTTCCAGTGAGGTAATAATTATAGATTATTACTTGGTTACTTTCATAGCAGTCAAGATATCAGCCTGAGGTAACTTCATATCAGCCTGAGACCGAAGGTCGGAGAGTGATGTAAAGTTATTAAGGGCTGACAGCTTGGTTGATATGAAACTAACCAAGTCATAACCTCTTTGTTAGCTCATCTTGACAAAGTCAAGCTGAACTAATCCCATCGCTCTCCCTTCCGTCGTCCGCAAGCCCCAAAATAATTTTTTTCCATCAGTGCCTGTCAAAATGACAGGCACTGATGGATTGGTGCAGGTCATTTTCAAAGTGTGTCCGACAAAATTTTTATTTAGGATTTTCTCATCTTTCTTGCTCAATAAATTGTAAATTAAAACAATGAAATGTTCATACGATCAAGAAATATTGAAGACCCCTAATGATGAGAATCATGAGATGAATTTTTGCTATATTGTAGAATAACTTTGTTTTTGGTATGTAGACTGGTGTGTATGTTTTACCCTGTACATGTATACATGTATACTATTGTAATAAAGACTTACCACAGAAATTTAGTGCTGTTATCTATTATTTTACCTGCACTAGATCAGATGGAGACAGCTAGATGGGTTGATGTAGCCAGTAGCAGTTCCTGTACAAGTGTGCTGGTCAACTGACATGTAACATGTTTGGATGGAGGAGGAAAAAGTGGGTAGGGGAGGAGAGAAAGGAACATGCTTTGATAAATGATAATGATGTCTCTCATGGCACTCATGGGTAGATAGTTTTAATTTGTCGTGAAAATGAGAGAAAAATTAAGAGAAAAAATTGACGTTCTCATCAGCGAGGTGGTCTTGTAAATCTTTTGACCATTTTTCAACAGTGTGTGGTTTTAAACGGCGCTCATTTGATTTTTTTGTTCCAGGTGTAGTAGGCCCCTGTGTTAAATTAAACGTATAGAATAGAAAATTAATCAAACGAAGCATGTTTTGAACCCGAATTATCAAAAGTATGAGCTGTTTTAAAGTTTGAACTTTGCATTGAGGCTGAGTGCAGATGTGTCATTTGCAAGTAACGGTGGTGCAAAAATACTCCTGCCAGACAAAATGTCTGGCAATAATTTATCCAGATCAGTCGAAGCCCTATTCGCATTGGTCAATGACTGTTGTCCGACTGCTTATTTCGCGGCTTGGTCGTTCGTCTGTCGTCCGTCAACACCATGTTTTGGTCTGCTCCTCCAAAGCCACTAGGCCAATTCAAGTGAAAGTTTGTGTGAGTGATGGTGTCGAAGGGGCATTGCATTTTTGTTCTACTCTGCATGCCCAGCCCCAAAGGGAGGGAGTGGGGAAAAATGCTCCAAAATATTTTTAAAATCTTCTCATGAACCAGTATGTACAATGACTTGATATTTGCTGTGGAGCTTCCTTTTGAGGTGTAGAATCGAGTTTATTCAAACAAAGTTTGTGAAGCAATATTTGGCTTTGTAATGGGAGGGGTAAGATTTTTGTCCCCGCCCAAAATTTCTATTTTCTGGACCCATGGTCTTGTTTGAACCAAATTTGGTATGTGGTATAATTGTGTCATAAGTACTTGACCCATGCAAACAAAAAAAATTCCTGCATCCCCATGGAAACCCTGGGCGCTAAAAATAGAAATATTTTCAAACGCCCATATTTCCCAAACCACACGGAACAGAGAGTTGTTATTTGGTATGAAGTATCCTTAGGACCAGTAGAATTGAATAGTGAAAAAAAAATTGCCATTGGTTATGTTAGGGTGTTCTGTAGTGGGCATCGAAAAAATGCTGAGTCAGCATATTTGCAAAAATGTTTAAAAATCTTTTCTCCAGAACCAATCATCAGAATCTTTTGATATTCGGTATACAGCATTCATAGAGGGTTCAGATACAAATTTGTTAAAATAAAGCCCATTCGTTCATATTTGGGCTCAATACAGGTGCCCGAAATTTTTAACATAGGGTAATATGGGGAATATTTTTTAAAAATCTTCTTCTTTAGAACCACCAGTCAGAATCTTTTAATGTTTGGTATACATCATTGTTATGAGGGTCAGATTCAAGATTGTTCAAACCAAGTCCCTAGGTTAATGTTTGGGCTTCCTACGGAAGCCCAAATTTGAACTTTGTTCAATATGGGGGATAATTTTAAAAAATCTTCATCAGATCCACCAGTCAGAATGCTTTCTTATTTGGTATGCAACATTTCTAGGGAGGTCAGATTCAGGTTTGTTCAAATCAGATCCCTAGGTATATATTTGGGCTTGCTATGGTAGCCCAAATTTTTACTTAGTGTGATATGGGGAAATTTCTTTAAAAATCTTCTTCTTCAGATCCACCAGTCAGAATGCTTTCATAGTTGGTATACAACATCTCTAGGGAGTGGGGGGGGGGGGGGGGGGGGGGGGGGTCAGATTCAAGTTTATTCAATTTGAGTGCCTGGTTAATATTTGGGCTTCATATGAGAACCTGAAATTTAACTTAATACAATATGAGGGAATTTCTTCAAAAACTTTTTCTTCAGATCCACTATTCAGAATGCTTTCATATATGGTATACAACATCTCTAGGAGGGTCGGATTCAAGTTTGTTCAAATTGGATCCATAGGTTAATATTTCCTATGGAAGCCCAAATTTTATCTTTGTTCAATATGAAGGGTAATTTAAAAAAATCTTCTTCTTCAGATCCATCAGTCAGAATGCTTTGATATTTGGTATGCAACATCTCTATGGGGGTCAGATTCAAGTTTGTTCAAATCAAATCCCTAGGTATATATTTGGGCTCACTATGGTAGCCCAAATATTTACTTAGTGTAATATGAGAAAATTTCTTTAAAAATCTTCTTCTTCAGATCCACCAGTCGGAATGCTTTTATATTTGGTATACAACATCTCTAGGGGGGGTCAGATTCCAGGTTGTTCAATTCGAGTGCCTAGGTTAATATTTGGGCTCCATATGGGAACATGAAATTTAGCTTAGTACAATATGAGGGAATTTCTTCAAAAATCTTCTTCAGATTCACTAGTCAGAATGCTTTCACATTTGGTATACAACATCTCTAGGGGGGTCAGATTCAAGTTTGTTCAAATCAGATCCATAGGTCAATATTTGGGCTCGCTATGGTAGCACAAATTTGAACTTAGTGCAATTCGAAGAAATTTCTTTACAATTTCTCATCTTCAGATCCAACAGTCAGAATGCTTTCATATTCGGTACACAACATCTCTAGGGAAGTCAGATTTAACTGTGTTCAAATCAAGAGCCTGGGTTAATATTTGGGCTCTCTATGGGAGCCGGAATTGGCCATTTTGCTGAGGAATTAAAAATTTTGTATTCAGTACCCTCTAGAGGTACTAAGATTAATCCACATAGGTTGTATCAAGGGGCTTCATAGGGGAGCTCTACATTTACTTATGATCAACTGAAGAAAAGGCATGATGCCCAGATTATTTTTGTCACTCCTGAGGGACTCAAGGATTGACAGTGTAGCCTATGGAGATGGCTTGCTTAATGTAGACTCATTCTTGGACTCTGTTTAAATTGTGTTCTGTACAAGATGAGCACTTCAGGCCCCGTGGGGCCTCTTGTTTTATATGCCATTTGAAAAAACGGTCATATTATATAAATGGATTGTCTGTCTGGCATTCGGCATCCATATGTCCATCCATCCAGATTGATTTTTGTCTGGAGCATTTCTCAGCCACAAATTGTCCAATCTTGTTCAAACTTTGCACATAAGTTAACCGTCTTGAAAACCTGTGCAAGTGTCAGTTTAGTTTTGAGTTTGATTGGATATCCTTAACCAGACTTATGGTACAATCTGACTAAGAAATAATGGAGTCTGTGGACACATTATTGTCCGGAGCATTTCTCAGCCATTTGTTGGCCAATCTTTTTCAAATTTGGCACCAAAGTTAACCATCATGAGAACCTGTGCAAGAGTGATTTTATGTTTCATTGGAGTTTGGACTTGTAAATCAGCACCAAACTTGGTGCAGTCATACTAAAATGCACGTTCAGTTCGAATCGGGATTCGGTACAATGTTATTGGTTAGATGAAAACAGTAGTTGTGTTCAATTCGAAAAAGCCTTCCAGGTGTATTATGCAATGCTAGGCAGTACCGTTGGTTGTTTTGGGTTTTTTTTGCATTCAAATTTGGTGTTTTGTTGGCTTGATTTTATGAAGGATTCAAGAAAATTCTTAGCAGGCTAGGAGTTGAGTATTACAGGGAAGGATATTCTTAGCAGGTTAGGAGTTGAGTATTACAGGGAAGGATGAAATCCTTTCAGTCCCATCAAATGCATACCACCATTGATTGGATAAAAATATCGAATATAAACGTCTTTATGATCTGACCATTGTTGTTTATTTATTTATTTGTAAGTGCTTTAGGCACTATGGCTAATTGTGGCGATAAAGTCATTGTTAAAGTATAACTAATTGCCATTCTCTTGAAGAATGTCAGGCAATGTTTTGTTAAAACATGGTTTCATAATTAATACATGTGAAAACCTTTTGTGGGATAAATGGACACTTTTTTTATCAAAACATGGATTTTTAATAGACTTTTAGAAAAACTGATAGATATTGTTTGGTATTTTTTGATCTCATCAACCATCTTTGTTGATAAGTTAGACATGTTCTGCCTGCATAAATGTACCCCTATTCTCTCATTTGTGAGAAGTGAAAAAATTGTTCCTTATTTAGAAAATATAACTTTGATCACACATCATTAATATCAACTATTTGTTATGTGTTGTCTTTACTGTTGGGTGAACATGTTTTGATGTTATGGCTTCCTCATTAGGATTTTGTTTCATATAGAGGATAGTTCCTGACACTTTGTGTGCTAACTACTCTCTGTAAATTGTCGGTGAAACGGTTTGCAATCGATTAATCATTTGTAACCATTTTGTTATTAGGGCTGTAGTGATATGCTTCACTAACGATACAGCCCTCGAAATTGGCCACAGTAATCAGCACTGCCATGGTGAATGCTGAAGTAAATTAGTTTTACCATGGCACATTAATGCTGTGGTAACATTTTCCCCGGATGTTTATAATATTTCAATAATGTGTATTAGAAATCATGAGCAACGTGCCATCCAAAATACCCTTGTGCAACACTCTTAATTATATACCTCAAGTATTGAATATCAGGACTGGCAGGTAACTGCCAGTCCTGATATTCAATGCTTGAGTTAGGAAAGGCTACATGCACTCCTAGTACTTGATTTGTGATGTTCTTTAGTTAAAACCATATTTATTTCCAAGAAGCCAAGTGAACAAATCTTAAACGATACAAACAAGGTCATGGATTAGACAAAAAGCCCAAGGCTTACAACTCATCGTCTCCACAAAATGTACAGAATTGATTTTCATGTCTGTGATTGCTGTGGCAATGCCGTGGGAAATGGAATTTACCACAGCAATTGATTGCCATGGTAAAATATTCCTAATTTCAAGGGCTGATCGATACAATATGTATCACAATTCAATCTGCATGATATATATCATGATACACATAATTTCTCCTGCCATGCAAGTACAACTATCAAATACTTTGAACAACATGTATTCATTTCCAGTAGTTTCCTTTTATTACAATTTTTTGAATGCACTCTTTAAACAATATGTAGCTTCTCAAAGTGATGACCAATGGCATTCTGTAGTTTCAAGTTTTGATTTTAAGACCCGTTTTCTGGTGTTTGTTTCCTCTCAGAAAATATGTTCAAACAATTTAATTAGAGCTGTAGGTTTTTAAATTTCTTGTTCGGTTTTGGTTTTTCAGGTGGAGTAAAACCTCGGTTCGGTTCGGTTTTCGGTTTGTTCATGAGGCCAAATAAAATTCAATAAAACTCATCTTATGTCTGGAGTCATAACTGAATGGCAGCGAAATTGAGTGAAACTCAATGAATGCCCGAAATAAGCTATAATACATGAAGAATCAGGAAGGCCAATATAATAATTACCTAAATATACAGAACTTTTATTGTGCTTGGCCATTTTTCGAGGTCTGACACCTACACGCAACTTGAGGAAAGCTGCAAACACAACTAAACTGAAATGTCAGAAATTCACAGAATATAGCCTTCCCAGAGTAGTGAGAGTACCCAGACACTGCCATTGGCAGTGTCTGGGTACTCTCTCTACTCTGGGATGGCTACATTCTGTGAATTTCTGCAGCAAGAGAGTATTTAATAAAAAACGAAAAACATTAGATTACGGGATGTTGACGGTTTCGGTTTTTAAAAAAAAACTAAAAACCTCGGGTCGGTTTCGGTTAACCTACAGCTCTAAATTTAATCCTATATATCTTGTTTGACAGAGCTCACAGAGCTCTATCAAACAAGATGTAATGAATTAATCGAATAAATATTTAGCAAATTACTGGGGATTCACCAACTTTTGGTTTACTGAATAATCCTGTGTTAACCCTTTACCCAACGCAGGCGATATCAAAATTTATTATTTTAAATATCATTTTTTCAAATTTTTCAAAACATTTCAACAAAACCATATCATGTAACCCCTCGTTGGAACGAGCTCATTCCAATGAGGGGTCACATGATATGGTTTTGTTGAAATTTTTGAAAAATAATATTTTTTCAACTGCTGAGTTTGCATATTACGCGGACGGATGCGGCCGATTCGTTGGGTAAAGGGTTAATGCATATTTATCATTGTCAACACTGGTATGTAAATAAACCGCATTTCACTTCACCTTCTTTCAAAATCTACAAAATTGTTTTGCCTGTTATTAGTTATATTTATCACATCATGATGCACAATGAACAATGATGCATATTGAATCATGAGCAATGTATCATGGTTCATGTGTATCATGATTAATCGTTGCTGCCCTATATAACAATAGATGAATTCACTGCTGGTTGCAGGAATATTTTCTTGCACAGTAAAAAAATACCCTCCAATCTTGGGGATTTGAGACGATTTTGATCTGAAGTTGCTATTCTGTTTGATTGAAACTTTGCTGTCCATTTTGTTTCCTTTTCGAATCTTTTCACAAGAATATTTCATCCCTTGAGTGGAACAAGCTAGGTGCCATCATCATTGCAGATGTCAGGCACACTAAACATACAATTGAGATGGAAATTCTACATAAATAATGCTGAAAGTAAGACTTGAGTGTAATTTAAGCTGTGAATTTATTTATTGGGGTTTAAAGACACTTTGACAGCCAGGGTCACATCATGCCGGACAGTTTTATGGGTGTAGGAAGCCGGAGTATCTAGAGAGAACCACTGAGCAATGGTGAGCAACTGTCAGACTCACCAACATACTAACTCCACCCAAGCAGGGTTAGCAATGGTTGAAGACAAGTACACCATCAACGTGCAGTACGCCTTAGTACACAATGCAGGGCTTACATTTCGACGAGAATCTGAGAATCGATTCGCACAAAGATTCGCGCAATAAAACCGACGAGAATCCATCGTAGATTCTCGCTGCACCTCTGCTAGGATTCGCGTGAAAAGAATTGAGTCAATTTAAGCCTTTATCTAACACAGCGGCAACAAATTAACCAATAGAAGGCTAACATGACCTGAAATATCCTGACATTTTGTCAATAAAATTGCACAAATATGTCTGTCATTGGAACCGGCTCATTGAGCCGGTTCCAACGACAGCCATATTTGTAAGATTTTATTGGTAAATATTGTTCATTTAATTATTTTATCATTTATTTATTATTTATTGTTTAAAAATTATCAAATTTAGTTTTAAAAATTAAAATAGGTGTGTTGGGTAAAAGGTTAACATGTGTTATCAGTATACAACAGTGGTTGAACCATGGAGGCGTCATGGGATCCAGTGACACTCTTAGTAGGTATGGATTCTCGCAACCATTTTCACGAGAATCCAAATGGATTATCACAAATTTAGACGAAATATAAGCCCTGACAACGTCACAGTCCCCCCACATGGGCAATCGGGATGAAGTGTCTTGCCGCAGGTGAGATTCAAACCGAGGACCTCTCAGCTTGTGGCCTGCATCTCTACCTACTGAGCCACCATGCTCCCAATAACATGAATAGTATCTTCACACATGTCACCATCCGTTCTGATTCTCACTGGTCATTAGCACTGATGGGAAGAAATCGAAAGTTTCCAAACAATGTCGATGATGAGCTGTTGCTAGCTGCTTATTCTGTGCAGTGCCCAGTTCAAATAATTCTCACACCCTTTTCTTTCGGTTTTTCATGAAGTAGATGGAATTAAATCTCAGATCCAGGGCTGGTAGCAGTGAACTGGTTAAAAAAATGAATTGGTTATGAATTTTTTGACTGGTGAAAATTGAAAAAAAAAAAAAAAGAAGTGATGATATGTGATCAAAACGTATTTTAAGCCCACCAAAGGTTTGATCTAAAAAAAATTATACTTCCCGAGTTTCTGATCTCATTAACACTGACCTCATTGACCCAGTCCAAAATTGCAACATTGTATTTAAAACTCAAACAGTGATTGAGACATTGCAACAAATCTGTCTCATCCAATCAAATATCTGGGTTCCTGCAGGCAGGGCACTTCTTTCCTTCATTTCACACTGTATTCAGATGGGAATTTTTTTTTGAATTATTCAGTCGGTGGTTGGGTGGTACGTCAGAAAGAGTATCTTAAGATTCTCTTCTCAAATCATTTAAATGTGTTACGTGAACTATAAACATTCTTACCTGACACAGGACTCGAATTTCTGCATAATTGTTCATTCTTTCTTGTCTTTAGTGAAGTTTATCTATGAAAAGACTGATGGAAATGATTAAATAGAGGAGATTTACTGTTTTTGAGTGGATACCGAAAATTATCTCATGAGTGACCGACACAAATGTTTATTTTTTGCAAACACTTGCGCGAGTGAAAATAACCATTTGTCTCGGTCACAAGTGAGATAATTTTCAGTATCCGCTCAAAAACACTAGATTTTCTTTTTATTATACGCTTAATTTTTATAAGAATTTTTTAATTTTACTTGTTTCAACCATGAATTGATCCGTGAAAGTAAACAGCCCATTGAATCATTGATATGCAGAAGTGATTTGATTGATACTTGGAACAGATAGCATCTTGCGATCTGATTCAGTTGGCAGGTTTCTAATCCAAACATGGCCTGAAAGTCTGTAATATAAGTTTTTGGTTTGGTGCATCTTTTGAAAGGACGTACCAAACCAAAAACTTATATTACAGACTTTCAGGCCATGTTTGGACTTGTGAGTTTCATTCATCAATTCAAGGTGAATATGTGTTGAATTTTTACTGGAAATGATTGGTATCCACTCAAAAACAATAGATTTTCTTTTCATTATATGTTTTTAGAACAAATTGATGATTTTCAGTGATAATTTGACTCGTATTCACCTTGAAGTGATGCTTTGAAAGCCGCCATTTTGATTGATACCGTGAAAGTGAAAATTTCTATATCTTCACAGTGGAGGATACGATATCTATCTTTCTGCAATTTCTTTGATAATCTATCGTTTAGCATAAAATAAAATATAGTATGAGACCTATTTTCAGTGTTATTTTTCGTCTTTACTTCAAAATTCTATTGGTTTTATTTTAACCCTTTACCCAACGAATTGCCCGCATCCACCCACGTAATATGCAAATTCAGCAGCTGAAAAACTATTATATTTCAAAACATGTCAACAAAACCATATCATGTGACCTCTCTTTGGAACACGCTTGTCGAGCTTGTTCCAAGAGGGGTCACATGATATGGTTTTGTTGAAATTTTTTTTAAAAATTTAAAAAATGATATTTAAAATAATAAATTTTGAAATCGTCTGTGTTGGGTAAAGGGTTAATTGGCTATTAACTGGTTAACTGTTAAAACTAAATTAACCTAAACTGTTAAAAAACAATTAACTGCTCCCAGCCCTGCACAGATCACATTCCCACCCAGTGCTTGGAGATCTCACTTTTAGAATGGTTTTGTCAGCTTCATTTCTATTACATCATACAAAGTCTTCTTCAGACAGCATCTCCACTTATTGACTTTGAACACACATAGTCGTATAATCTTATCATCAAATGTAAGTTAATAAAAGTTACCAGTGCACTACATAGAGACAAATCTTTTCAAATTTCATTCAGTGACCTCGCAGGTGGGCAGAAACAGCAAACATGATTCGATAAACATAGTATTTAAGTTTAATGTTTGGTGCACTCCTGTTAGTTGGATCAGCAGCTTCTGACTTCATCTCCAGCAGGTTCTATCTGAGATTCAATTTGAATTTCCAAAGTGTGATTTGCAGTTCCCTACAAGTACTCTTACCAAATAAGGGTATAATTCTGGATCTTGTTAACCCTTTACCTAACATGAAAAGCAGACAGCACTTGCAAACAAAATTCTTTGTCTCAAAAACATAGGTTATGACCCCTCATTGGATTCCCTCAAAAAAATTAATTGACGAGTTTTGTGAATAGCGCTGACTGGTTTTTGCCATAATGCTGGGTATAGGGTTAACCCTGCACCCAATGTAACAACCAAACCGTCAGCACATTCACAAAAATCACCATTCAATTTTCATTTTCTTTTTGTCTCAAAAACATACCTTATGACACCACTTTGGAATGAGCTCATTGAGTTCATTCCAATGAGGGGTCATAAGCTATGTTTTTGATGCAAAAAATGAAAAAAATTAGTTGTTCAAGAATTTTGTTTGCATCATCTTTCTTTTGGGTTAGGTAAAGGGTCAACAAATTTATCCTATAAATAGTAGTAGTTCTCTTATCAGATTTGTAGTTGCAAGACTGTATTGAATTTTTCATCAAGTCAAGTCATAGCAGCCAACACTTGATTTTAACCCCCTTCACACTGATGTCAAAATACCAAAATTTCAGGAAGCTGTTTTTTCCCATAATGCATCTAGAAATTTAACCAATTCAATCTCGTTTGACAGAGCTCAATGAGCTCTGTCAAACGAGATTGAATTGGTTAAATTTCTAGTTGCATTATGGGAATTTTTTTCTGCCTGAAATTTAGATATTTTGACATCAGTGTGCAGGGGGTTAAGGAGGGCCATAACTGCCCTCCTTAATAAGGCCCAGGAGTGCTAATGCAGGCTATTCTAGTAGCAGTAGTAATAGTATTGTATCATTCACGTATGTATAACTTCCATCATGAATCATGTAATACAGTCAAACCCTGTTAATTGTATAGCCACTTTGTCATTGAAAATTATTCAATTAACAGGGGTATTCAATTAACAGAGATTGTGTCACTTTCCTGTATTCTAGAGATAAACTTAGCTTTTATTCTATTATATCTTATAAATTTCTAGTTGCATTATGGGAAATTTTTCCTGAAATTTAGATATTTTGACATCAGTGTGTAGGTGGTTAAGAGAATTTTAAGAAAATACTCAGAAGGTTAATCCTTTACCCTCTGCATAGAATACTAGAATTTACTGTTTTAGTTTTTTTTTTAATTAAAAAAAATGTCAACAAAACCACATCATGTGACACCATATTGGAACAAGCTTGACAAGCCCGATCCAATGAAGGGTCACATGATATGGCTTGTTTGATATTTTTGGAAAAAAATTTTTTTTTCAACTGTAAATTTGTAAATTATTTGTTAGGTAATGGGTTGATAAAATGTCCCCCACAAATAGGAGTGGTCCTCTTATCATGTTTTGTATTAGTGGACAGCATGAACAATGCAGTTTGTAACTTGTAAAGTGCACAGGGTTTGTTACTGAATTAATGATTAAAAAATTTTATAAACAGAAAATGTGTCTAACCCTGCACATGGTTAGATACACTTTCTAGTTATTCAAAATTGATAACTGCCATTTCACACACTCCATGAAAATATACACTCACTAAGACTTTAAAAATGCACAGAGTTAATTGGTTACATTTTACAGAGGGTGCAGGATTCAAGAAAGTAATGGAAATACCTATACTGGATTGTGGAAATTCTTTTAAAGTGAATTCCAAAAATGAAAACATATTCTAATTTAAATTAATATCTTGTTATGATTACTAGCAACAGCAAATCAATATCCAAAGATTCTGGTGGCTCAGTGGTAGATTGTTGGACTTCTATGCAAGAGGTCCTAAGTTTGATCCCCATCTGGAACGATCCACATTGTGTCCTTGGGCAAGGCACTTTATCCCGGTTGCCTACATGGGGGCACGATGATGCCGTGTACTAAAGCATACTGCACGTCGATGGTGCACATGTCTTCAGCCGCTGAAACCGTGCTTGGGCAGAGCTTGAACAGAGTTAAGATGTTGAGGAGCTGGGAGTTGCTCGTTGATGCTCGGTGGTTCTCTCCGGGTACTCCGGCTTCCTCCATCCGTAAAACTGTCATGGTCACAATTAGCCATTGTGTATAAGTATGTGACCTTAAACACAAATAAATAAATATCCGAAGATTCAAATTCAGATGAAAATGTCCTGACTGGGAAAATTATTTCAGGGTTTATATTTTGACGAGAATCCGTTACTTGATTCGTGCAAAGATTCGCAAAAAAACCCAAGTGAGAATCCATGTTGATTCTTACTGTACCTCTGGAAGAATTTATTTGGAAAAATTGAGTCAATTTAACCCTTTACCTAACATAGTGGCAGCAAATTAACCAATACAATGCCAACATGACCTTTAATATCCTGACACTTTGTCAATAAAATTGTACAAATATGGCTGTCATTGGAACCGGCTCAATGAGCGGTTCCAATAACATCCATATTTGTATAAGGTTTCATTTGAAAATATTGTTTATTTTTTAAAACATTATCAAATTCAGTTTATGTTTAGAAAATTAAAAAGTTGTGATGGGTAAAAGGTTAGCATGTGTTATCAGTTTTCAACAGGGGTTCAACCACGGTGGCCTCATGGGATCGTGGGACACTCCTAGCAGGTGTGGATTCTCGCAACCATTTTTGCGAGAATCCAAGTGGATTCTCCCAAATTTAGATGAAATATAAACTCTGTATTTGGGGGTGGGGTGGGGTGGGGGATCGGTGCAAGGGTGTGTCACACCTCTGGACACCCCAGTTTACAGGATGTCGAGCACAGTGAAATGATTTCGAAATTCTAAACTATATGGGAGCAGGCAATTATCTGAACCTTATTTCAGGAGTAAATTAGTCACCGTCTTCTGATTTTCAAAACGACAGACCTGGTTCTTGGCCATTGATTTTGAGGTATTGAGGTGTGACTGCATATTGCGGGCAGCAGACCTGAATGTCTTCTTGATTGAATTTCACCTGTCGATTATTATTTATTCAAAACGATATACCTTGGTGAAAAGCTTTTCAAAAAATGCAAATCAATATTACCTACGCAGTTGTTGGTACATTACATTGTATTCAATATGCATCTCTGTAATATTTGATAAAAGCTAATTGTTTGAAGAAAATATTTCCCAATACTGTTTTGTGCATCATATTGGTTTCTTTGGACAAACATTCTACGTAAATCGTTTTCTCTCTTTTCTATGAAAATCACTTTGCACTTCAAGAGAAAATGCACCTGATTTTAGTACTTGGGTACTGAATGCAGGTTCAAGTCATTACATTTCTTATCTGCGATTAAAGTATATCAAAAGATTGCCATTACGGAAATTGAGTTGCTTTTGAACTTTCTTCTACAAGACAAGGACAAGAATTGGATACCATTTAGTGGTTATGACAACAGTTGAGATTTTAATAGATATTTTCTAATTAAATGTTGTAGTCTTCCTTCGAAATGCATTAAATGTCAAAAAACTTGGAAATGGACCTGGAAGCTTCCTGAAGTTGTTGATTAATGGCTTGAATATCTTCCAGTTTATTGAATTATGTGTCATTTAGTGTGGTTTAAGGTACTTATGTTCTTTGGATAAGGGCAATCAGAGTACCCCAAGAATACTATTCCCCCAATATCCTGACCATTTTTTTTTTTATTAGGGTTAATGACACATTAACAGCCATGTCATATGTCGGTGACAGTTTTATGGGTGGAGGAAGCCAGAGTATCCGGAGAGAACCACCCAGCAACGACGAGCAGCTGTCAGCTCTCCAACATGGTAACTCTGAACTCTGCACTGCGGCACTGGCAGGGTTAGATTGGTTGAAGACATACGCACCATCGACGTGCAGTACGCCTTAGTACACAGTGTCATCGAGCCCCCATGTAGGCAATCAGGGTTAAGTGCCTTGCCCAAGGACACAACGCGGGAGCATGAATGAGTCGCTAAAATGGTCACTCATCCAACTACTAACCGCGCTCGACGTTGCTTAACTTCGGTGATCTGACTAGAACCGGTTACCGCGACGCCACCGTGCCCCCAATATCCTGACGATGAATTATTCATGAATATCTATCATTTTTGTGTCATGGATGTCCATGGACATTCACACCCTACATCCATAAATAACCATGGTTGTTAAATTGCCTGTATTCAAGAACCTTGACCACTCAAGGTTATTCATGGCCCTTGAATATTCGCAAACCATGAATAAACATGGTTCATTCAGGCCAGAAAATAAGCAATCTGACATTTTCAGAATGAGGGTTAATTTGATGATGCTATCCCAGACAGTAGGCCAATTTATCCTCCGGTACCTCTTGCTGTTTTGAGACCCTGATTCAGATTGAGGTTCACAGAGGGTAAATTTAGTGATGCTACCCTGCTGTGCAGGGTAGCATCACTAAACTCACCCTCTGGGGACCTCATTTTACAGATGACAGTCTGCTTATTTTCTGGCTTGGGTTCATTTCAGGGTTCCCACTCTAAATGAAAAGTTCTTGAATTTTGGCTCCTTCCTTGAAAAATGCTTGAATTGGTTTCTAACCTTGAAAAGCTCTTGAGCCAAGAAGTTTCATGAAAACCCACCCCACATACATGTAATATCACAAAATTGGTCAGGGACCACATCTTAGTGGACATTGCACATGCTACCTTGTTGCTCTCAAGGACAATATATATCCAGTTTGTTGGGGGTTTCCAGAAATCAGGTTCTTGAGACTAATATTCTTTGGGCTGTTCATGGTGTTGTAAGTTCAAATGAAAATTATAATAGTCCTTAAAAATTAGGGCCCTAGTCCTTGAAAAATGCTTAAATAGTGTAGCATTGCAGATGGCACCTTGTTGCGCTCAGGGACAATATATATCCAGTTCGTTGGAGGTTTCCAGAAATCAGGTTCTCGAGACTGATATTCTTTAGGCTGTTCATGATGTTGTAAGTTCAAATAAAAATTATAATAGTCCTTAAAAATCAGGGCCCTTGTCCTTGAAAAATGCTTAAATAGTGCTTGAATTTGATTCTGTAATATCACAGGGGACCCTGCATTTGTAACAATCAACCTATTTTTTCCCTTGATACAACTAAAACGTCTAGACTGATACATATTATTGCTACAGTGAAGTGATCTGGGCCATAGTATCATGTCGAGTTGAGGAGGTCAAATCGCTGGATCAAAAGAGCTGCCTGCCGGCTCATTTAATCTGGCGATCTGACCTCAACGAGACGTGATGCGACAACCCAGATCACTTCACTCTAGCGATAAAAGGTTTATTATATGACTTATAGCTCAACATTGCATGCCAACGCTAGCATTTACAATTCCCCCAACTTTTTCTGATAAATTGGATTAAAGTAAAAAAGAACTATTTTTGTTTACACTTATTTTTGTTACAGGTGCACACTTCTGGGGGAATCCCCCCAGAAGAATACAATAAAAAAAATATCTTGAATACGAAAAAAAAAAAACCCGGACTGCCACTCAAGCACACCCATTCCAGCTTGGAGTAAAGTACTCTCTGCGACCAGAACAGCTAATTATGCGAATTTGAACGCACCCATAAATAGTCCCATCATACTATAGTGATACGGAATCGGATTCCACCCTGTGGATTTTCCGAGGACCAGGAAAAGATCGTCAGACAGTAGTGATATTTAGCAGTTAAATTAGATAGTCATAAAATAAAAATTTGTATCATTCACATTAACTTCTGCGAGCATGTGCAATCATTTGATTCAGAAAGAGGACATTTTTAGCTGCACTCATAGAAAACTTATTTTGCATGTCAAGGTCACCGTTTTGATAACTGTAATTACATGACAAATCAATCACCAACTTAACAAAATAAATTAGACTAGATCATTTTTTGCCATCAGTGATATTTTTATATAGGCCTACCATGTGTTGAAGCTGATAAACAAAACAAGGAAACACAGCAGAAACACTATTATAAGCTGTGGCAGCTAGAGTACAAGTGGAAAATTGAATGGATGAGATTATGTCATGCACAGCTCAAGAATAGAAACCAAACCACTACCAATATGGAGATATCGAGAAAACGAACTGAACCAATTGTTGAATACCGAAAACTGTCTGAATTTTCAAATTTTCCTACATTTGCTATTTATAAGTCTAGTTTTGAAGCTTAATAACAGTTGAAAGGTTCATTTTCAATTAAGAAGTGACTGATTTTCTTTTCAGTTTTGTTAATCCTCAGTTGACTGGGCAACTGGCCTAAATTCCCACTAGACTACAACCTGTACATGTCCAATTGCTTAGCAGTGATTTCAGTTCAGGTCCTGGCTGCCTGTTAAGGCAGCCAAGGCCTGACTAGAAATCACTGCCCATGCTATTTGTCTATTGTCAGCAGGACATCCCAATGAGGGGATTACAAGATATGGTTTTGTTGAAATATTTTGAAAAAAAATTTTTTTCAGCTACTCAGTTTGCAAATTACGTTGCCAGGTGAGGGCGATTCGTTAGTTAAAGGGTTAATGTGAATTCCAAAATTGAAAACATATTCTATTTTCAATTAATAACATGGTTTAATGCATGTTTTATTGTCAAGGTGCAACAGTCTAGGATAGAATTGCAGTAGTTGAAGGTTTAAGAGTTCAAAGAATTTTTGTGGTGCATTCCCTTCAATCCATTTCATTACTGTACCCATGATCTGCCCCTGACAGGAGTGAGAAAATGGCGAAATTATTTCAAGTGGTCTGCTGAGCATTGGAGGTTTTATATTTTTGGTGTGTGCATTGGATTAGAAATCACTTGGGAGAAAATGTTTGCTCAAGGTTTACAATCCAGCAGCAAATCGAAATTGCTCTCCTAGCAATTCCGTAATGAAATCGAATAATAATGTGGCAATTGTATCTTTTATCACTGATTGCTTGACAGTATAATTACATGAGTCCACTTAATATTGAACAAAATCTGGTCAAATTAGACACGTGTAGTCAGTAAACACTTCCTATTAATTCTTTGAACTTAGCTGAGTAAGCAATATCTGCAGCAGTCGTCTTTTTGTATAAAGTTCACCTGACATGGTTTTCTATTGGCTGTGGAGAAAGTATTTTAACCCTAAAGTCCTCAGATTAAATTGACTTGAATAACTACCATATATACACTTACATAGCTATGGTTGACTACTCTCGAGTGCCTAATAATAGTACAGGGCAAAATAATAGTACAGGGTGGAAAATTTCCTGAAAATTAATATTACAGGGTCGAATAATAGTATAGGGTGGAAAATTCCAAGATGCGAGCCAACCGCTATGCTCTGAGCCGTTTTCAGATGTCTGATGCTCTTGAAGTGGTGAATGGCTAAATTACTTTCGGTTATCATAATTTTCACATGGATTTGACTTGTTGCAATTTATGGGGGAGTACCTACAGGCACTCTCCCATAAATTGCACCAAGGTAAAACCTTATAGACTAATTAATTCTGTTTTAGTGATGGTATGAAGCACATCCACTGGGTACTAGGTCTTAAAGTTATGGTAGCAGTACTTCAGAATAAAGCCCAAATATATATGCTTCCAGCTCTCTACCCATTAACATTTCCATTGCATCCTGAGTTTGCTTGTACATGTACCTTACTAGTTTGTTTTTGTGACCTTCTTGAGATAAGCAGCCGCTCTGCACATTCGATTGCTGAAAATTAATAATCATACAGGGTCAAATAAGGATCATACAGGCGGGAATTTTGTGTGAAAAAGAATAATCATATATGTATGATTATTAGGCACTCAAGAGTATGTCGGATGCAGATGACTTAACTGTGTTTCTACATTATTGTTGGCTGCCTTTATAGGCAACCAACAATGATGTAAAAACACTCAGGATAAATGCATCCTACCAGTCGGTATCTTAAAAATGGGGGAGCGCTGTGGCTCATTGATTACAGAACTGGACTTCAAACCAAAAGGTCCATGCTTCGATCCCCGCCTGGGGTAATTGCATTGTCTCCTTGGGCAAGCCATTTATTCCGGATTGTCCTTGTGGGGCCATGGTGGCTCTGTGTACTAAGACGTACTGCAGTAAACACTTCCTATTAATTATGCCCCCCCCCCTCCCCCCCCCAAAATTTTTTCGGGGGTATATAGTCGAGGTCTCCATCCTTCTGTCCATGCGTCCGTACGAATATTTTGTATTATAACTAGAGCATCAGTTGTGACAACTCCTGGGGCTAAAAACAAAAAAATTGAAAAGCCCATATATCCCAAACCACAAGGAACAGAGAACTGTTATTTGGTATGAAGCATCTTTAGGACCGGAAGAAGGAACTGGTTAAAAAAAATTGCCACCGGTTCAATCAGGATGCCTGGTAGAGGGTATTGAAAAAATGATGAGTCAGCATTTTTGCAGTAGTTTATCCTGGAGGAAATTTTCATTCACTGAGATCTTTGATTGACATATTGTTCTTGAAGTAACAAACCTTCTGTTATGAAGAGTGTTATCTTGTTATTCCAATCTGAAAATTCTGTGGACTTTTGTTTGTTTTGCAAAGATTTTATTTCATATTGAATGAACCATTTCAATGCTGGAAAACATCTGATACCTGCATGCATGTCTTTAATTTAAACCTCTCAAGACTGCAATGTGGGTTCCAAAGATTTTATTGATGTCATGAACAAACAAAAATCCTTTCAATACTGTAGATGTATTTGTGTGGGGGATGGGAGGGGGGGTTGTGCTGGGGGTACAGTATTGTTATTGTAATCTGAAAATTCTGTGGACTTTAGTTTGTTTTGCAAAGATTTTATTTTCTGTTGAATGAACCATTTCAGTGCTGGAAAACATCTGATTCCTATATGCATGTCTTTAATTTAACCCTCTCAAGACTGCAGTGTTGGTTCCAAAGATTTTATTGAAAAAAAAATTCTGTGTCAGCATATTCGCAAAAATTTAAAAAAAATTTTCTCCAGAACCACTGAGCAGAATCTTTTGATATTTGGTATACAACATCTATAGGGGGTCAGATACAAGTTTCTTGAAATTAGGCCCCTTAGATCATATTTTGGGCTCAATACAGGAGCCTGATTTTTAACTTAGGTCAATATGGGGAATAATCTTTAACCCTTTGAACCTGACAGACAACTTTACCAGTCCGGGAACATGATACATCATAATTTCATTAAGACGGATGGCTCCTAAGTGAATGTGTGAGATGACCAATCAATATTTTCAACGTTCAGCCCCAAGGCTCCAAGTTGAAAATATTAGTTGGTCTACTTCCAAATAATGAATATGGACTCTTCCAATTACTGTCATTGAACTGGCATGGATGATACCACCAGGGTTCAAAGGGTTAACCCTTTACCCAACGAATCGCCCGCATCTGCCCGCGTAATATGCAAATTCAGCAGTTGAAAAAATATTTTTCAAAAAATTTCAACAAAACTGTATCATGTGACCCCTCATTGGAATGAGCTCGTGCCAACGAGGGGTCACATGATATGGTTTTGTTGAATCTTTTGAAAAATTTGAAAAAATAATCAATTTTGATATCGTCTGCGTTGGGTAAAGGGTTAAAAATCTTCTTCTTCAGAACCACCAATCAGAATCTTTTATTGTTTGGTATACATCATTGTTATGAGGGTCAGATTCCCTTGTGTAATATTTGGGCTTCCTGTGGGGGTTGAATTTTAACTTGTTGCAGTAGGGGGGATAATCTTTAAAAATCTTCTTCTGATCCACCAGTCAGAATCTTTGGATATTTGATATACAGCATCCTTAGGGAGGTTAGATCTCTTTTTGTTCAAACCAAGTCCCAGAGTTAATATTTGAGCTCCCTGTTGGAGCCCAAACTCTTACTTAGTCCAATATGAAGAAAATAATCTTTAAAACTCTTCTTCTCCAGAAACACTAGTCAGAATCATTTAATGTATGGCATACAGAATCTTTACAGGGGTTGGATTCAGTATGTTCAACTCAAGTCCATCAGGTTGATAATTGGGCTCTCTAAGGGAGCCTGAATTTTAACTTAGTGCAATATGAGGAATTACCTTTGAAAATCTTCTTCTTCAGATCCACCGGTCAGAATCTTTTGATATTTGTTATACAGCATCATTAGGAAAGTCAGATCTAAGTTTGCTTAAATCAAGTCTTTGGGTTAATATTTGTGCTCCCTATTGGAGCCTGAATTTTAATTTAGTCCAATATGAGGAATAATCTTTAAAAATCTGCTTCTTTTGATACAATCAGAATCTGTTGATATTTGGTATACAGCATCCTTATTTGTGTTCCCTATGGAGGTGGGGGGCAAATTTTATCAAAGTGCAAAATTAGTAATATTCTCAAAATCTTCTCCAGACGCACCAGTCAGATTGAATCTTTTGATATTTAGTATATAACATCTTTCAACTTTGTCCAAGTTAAGTCCCTAGGTTGATATTTGGACTCCCTAGTTTTGCAATACTGAAAATCTTGGCATTATTTCTATGGTAGCATTCCAATACTAGAAAAAAATCATCTGGCATGAACAACAGAGTTATAAGTAATCAAATAACTTCATTCCTCTGTAGTGTTAACTAGCCATTAATGCTAATTAAATCCTTCTTTAAACAGCTATGGTCAGGTGAGTTCCTCAGACCAAATGGGGTCTTTTGTTTAAAATAGTGGGATACACTGGATTGCACCTGTCCATGCATACATCTGTCCGTCTGCACTCAGATGTCTGTTTGTGTTATAACTTCATCATTACTGCTCAGATTTCAATGAAATGTGATACAAATGTTCTTTATCATGAGATCTTTAAGCAGCATCAGCTGTTTTGCTGTTGGAATATTTTTTTCTGTGAGTTATGGCCCTTTGAATATACAAAAATAAGCTATTTTTTGTCTGTTTGCCTCATTTATCTCCGGTTTGGGTTATTGGATCTTTTTTTATGGGATCTCGTCAATATTTTATATGGTCAGTTATCATGTCTTGAAGGAGGTTATATGATTATATCTTACAACCGTTTAAAATTCAACATTAATTTTAATAGACTTTAGATCTTTTGGGGTTTGGATTTTTAATACATAATAATGAAGGTTTTTGTTTGACACTAGTCTTAAATTTGCTTATCACATCATCTCCCTATTTTGTAATATGTACAATATACAACATGAAAGAGGTGATATTATAAAGACAGTCATTTGAACAAGTCTTGGAGGGAGTTCAGCTGTTTGGACTTATTTATCTACACATAATGGTTTATTGAAAATCTGTTTCAATGGTGCCCTTCTTGGGGATGTTTATGTACAGTAACTTAAAATGTGTCATTGATCAACATCAAATTTTTGACCACATAGCCTTCACATATGCTAAGGCCAAAAAAGGGAAAAAAAATGTTTTGATTCTCAGGCAAACCCTCACTGAAAATGAACATCCTCATTGGATTTTTAGCTCAACTTTGGCAAAGCCAAATTTGAGCTTATGCCATGGCCAGTCGTCCATCTGGCCGTCTGTCCATCTGGCCGAGAACAATTTAATGCGGCTCGGGCTAGAGGCTGTATTTATGAACCGATCTTTACTAAACTTCTTGGGTACCTTTGTTATGACCGTGGGACAAGAACGAGTGTTTTGGGGTCCGATCCGAATTTCAAGTTGGCCGCTGGCAGCCATTTTGTACAAAATTAGGTGCAATCAGATTTTTGCGCAGAACTTCCATATGAAAGCGCTGATTTGAATAATTTTTTGTATGAATGTTTAGTACCATGGGATACGTCACACATAATACAGGTTTTTTTCTCGTGCAGAAATTATGCAAATTAGATGAACTTTGATTTTTTCAGTGCTACTTACACACAGTAAGTACACATGTCAATACGGCTCGGGCTAGAGTCTGTATTCATAAACCGATCTTCACGAAACGTCTTGGGTACCTTTGTTATCACCTTGGGACGAGAACGCGTGTTTCTGGTCTGGGTGCGGTCTAAAATTCAAGATGGCTACCAATGGCCATTTTGTACCTAAATTAGGTCTAATCAGTTTTTTGTACACAACTTCTATACGGCTCAGGCTAGAGGCCGAATTTATGAAGCGATCTTTACGAAACTTCTTGGGTACCTTTTTTATCACCGTGGGATGAGAATAAGTGTTTTGGAGTGTGGTACGAAATTCAAGATGGCCACCAGCAGCCATATTGTACCAAAATTTGTGCCATCAGTCTTTTGTACAGAACTTCTGTATGAAAGTTCTGATTTGAATAAATTTTTGTATGAATGTTTAGTAACATGGAATACATCACATATAGTACAGGTTTTTTTCTCATGCAGAAATTATGCAAATTAGATGAACTTTGATTTATTCCGTGCTACTTATACACTGTAAGTGCACATGTCAATACGGCTTGGGCTAGAGGCTGTATTTATGAACCGATCTTCACAAAACATTTTTGGTACCTTTGTTATCACCTTGGGACGAGAACGAGTGTTTCTGGGTGTGGTCCAAAATTCAAGATGGCTGTACTGAAATTAGGTCCAATCAGTTTTTTGTCACAACTTCTATACAGCTTGTATTTATGAACTGATCTTCACGAAACTTCTTGGGTACCTTTGTTTTCCCCTTGGGACAGGAACGAGTGTGTTTTTGGGTGCCTTTGTTATCACTGTGCTATGAGAACAAATATTTTGGGGTTCAGTCAGACCCATTCTGGGACTCAAAGATTTCTTTTCTAGTTTAGCATCTGACTTTCACCCACCTTTACAATACTTTACCTATACATTTGTTACAGGCTACGGTCAGTATTTATGTACAGACCGTTACAATACTTTATATGTACCTTTGTTATCAGGTCATTACCTAGATGTTTGTCATTTCTGTGTCACATACTATACATGTACATGTCTTAACAAGTTGAGCTACAGTGACATTGACACCTTCATTTTATAGCCTTGCAGTGTATTCCAATATTACTGCAAAATAAGTAGACTCATACTTTTTACGTCTTTTGATTAATGTATGTTATTTATTTATTTATTGATGTTTAAGGTCACATATTTATGCACAATGGCTAATCATGATCGTGACTGTTTTACGGGTGGAGGAAGCCGGAGTACCCGTAGAGAACCACCGAGCAACGACGAGCAGCTGCCAGCTCCCCAACATCGTAACTCCGCACTGCAGCACAGGCAGGGTTAGATTGGTTGAAGACATGTGTACCATCGACGTGCAGTATGCCTTAGTACACGGCGTCATCGTGCCCCCACACGGGCAATGGAGATGAAGTGTCTTGCCCAAGGACACAACGTGGTTGCCGCAGGTGGGATTCGAACCGAGGACCTCTCGGCTTGCAGCCTGCACCTCTACCGACTGAGCCACCGCGCTCCCCGATTAATGTATGTACCGGTAACTGAAATGTGAGGAGCTTAACTATAAAGACAGTCTGCATCCTGTAGCTTTTCAGTTGTTTCTAGGCAAGTCTTGGTTGTCTATACAGGCAGCCAAGACATGCCAAGAAATGACTGTCAAGGCACTTAGAATGTAACTTGCAAGTTTTCTCTATGAATACATGTTAGGGCACCTGTTTTTTTTGCACTAAAAAGTGATCAAAGTTGGAATTAGGCCCTTGTGGGTTCTTTATTTATTTATTTATTTATTTATTTATTTATTTATTTATTTATTTATTTATTTATTTATGTTTAAGGTCACATACTTATGCACAATGGCTAATCGTGACTGTGACAGTTTTACAGGTGGAGGAAGCCAGAGTACCTGAGGAGAGCCACCGAGCATCGACAAGCAACTGTCAGCTCCTCAACATTCTAACTCTGTTCAAGCTCTGCTCAAGCAGGGTTACAGCAGTTGAAGACATGTGCACCATCGAAAGGGTCCCATATTCAGACGTTGTAAACACCTAAAACAATCCCTGCATATCGACAGAAAATTTAGCTTTGAAGTTGAGGACTCTGCACGGCAAAATGAAGCCCAAATATTGATTCTAGCAGTGCTGGAAATGAACAAAATTGATGGGTGCAGTTTTAAGCTCCCTCAAAATGAGAGACGAGAGAAAATTGCACTCGTAAAATGTTAGTACATGGATTTTCAAGGGAATACTGTCACCAAACACCAGAAACCATAACCCTTTTCCAGCCAGAAACATGATACGTCATAGCGTTGTTATATAGGATGGCTGTTCAGTAAATGTGTGGTGTAGACCAATCAGTATTTTCAACGTGCAGCCCTGAGGCTGCTCGTTGAAAATATTGATTGGTCTACCCCAAATAATGAATATGGACTCTTCTAATTGCTGCCATTGAACTGGCATGGCAAATACCACTAGTGTTAAAAGCATTACATGTTTTAGGAATTGCTGAATTATGACAGTAACTTGCCACTGGCCACCGAGTGCTGCTTTCTCAAAACAACATATATTTTCTGCCCTCACAGTATATTAGTGCTCCACAATCGTTTTCAACGAGTGCATTTTTTGCTCCCGTAAAATAGAAAACATGGGTGCTGACAGGAGCAATTGCACTCACACCCGTCTCATTCCCAGGACTGATTCTAGCACTCTACATGTGCCATCTAAAAAAATTGTACTGGTTATTGTGTCAGGAACAAGTGAATTGGTGCCTGTTAAGCATGTACTTTATACCTGTCAATGACTATGGTACATTTCTTACTTTTAGGCTTGTTGGGTAAATGGTTAACGAGACTAGAAAAATTGTACTGAAAATTCTTCTCTAAGTCTTGAAAACAATTGACTGACATACAATGATGTTGTTAAATCTCAATCTGTTTGTTTTTTCTCCTCCTATAAGCCGAGAGAGCATCCAATAAATGCCGTAAGGATTTAGTGCTTAGATGTAGGTTTGCCTCAGGAGATCAAAAACATTGACATTCTTCTCTGACAAAGGAAAATATTAACTGTTTTTGTACCACTGTCTTAAATACATCTTCATGTACTTCTATCAGTACATCTGGCGGTCTTCTAAGAAAGTCAGTTACCTTTTCTGCATAAAATTTTTATTATATTTTGAAAATTTTTACCTCAAAAACATATCTTATGAACCCTCATTGGAAGAAGCTCATTGATGAAGGGTACATAAGCCGAGTTTATAAGACAGAAAATGAAAAATAAAAAAAATATATGGCAATATAGTTGGTCGGTCGGCTGGTCAGGATCGGTCGGTCAGTCAATTAGTGGATGGTTGGTGGGTCAGTTGGTCACCAAGTTTTTAAACTCAATAACTTTACTATGTGGAAATACATCATATCTTCCCTTGAGAGCGTGTAGGTTCCAACTGCAAGGCACAAGCATTGTAGTTGGAACCTGTATTCTCTCAAGGGATGATATTTGATATGTAATTATATCTTATTGATGTTTAGCCTCATGTTCAATGTCGGTGTTGTTCAGAGTATTTTTGTCAGAGTTCTCCCATGAGAACCCCATGAAGTGAAGTAGTTCTTGTTTACTGTGGTAAACCAGTTCTGTTTTACCGGTAAAATAGTACCCAGTCATCAATAATTGGGGTGGAAGTCTTCTAAAATGGGCAACATGGGTATAAACGATTGACTAAACTTGGCTTTAACTCAATGTTGCGGTCACGATTAGCCATTGTGCAGAAATATGTGACCTTAAACACCAATAAATAATAAAAATTTGTCAGAGTTATTGACCTTTGTGGACTTGGAAGTTGGAATGTGTTTCATTTCTTTTCAACCTACTCACAATTGTTTACGATTGGCTGTAACATTAGTGCAAGCCCTACTTCGGAACTAACTCAAGCTTTTAGAGAACTTTTCCAAACAAGCTGGAAAAGTAAGAGAGTGCAAAAGCACGAAAAAGATCGAAAAAAGGGTCGAGCAAGACCAGCGCTCGAAATTACAGGTACTCTCTCTGCACACCTCTTGCGTTTACCGAGCGCATGTGCAACAACTGTGACGTCAATTCTGTATTTCCGCCAACGAGAAGTTTGTGATTTAGTGGGGAGGCATCGATATCAAAGATATCCCCAAGGAGGGTGGGCCTCCGGTAAACAATTGTGGTAGGTATGTTAAGAAACAAAATTTACTAAAAAAATTTAATTTCTTTTCAACCTACTCACAATTGTTTACAATTGGCTGAATAAACAATAGGAGGAGGTGAATCACATAACCAATACCAACAAGAGCAGCAGAAAGAAAAGCAAGGAGGCCAGAGAACAATAGCAAATAGTCTTTGGCATTATATGAATGAAAATAATGGAATCAAGCTTCCCGCCGATGGAAAACAGCACAAAGGTCGTGTTCACACGTGGGGGAAAAACAAGATTAAGTGTGAAGAAACAAGCAATAATGATAAAAAATAACATTAATCAGAAACAATTTGGATAGCTTGACAAAAGGATATAATCCACTTGCACACAATGAAATGCAGAGCACATATAATAAGTTGTTCACGAAGAAAAACAGCAAAGTAGCAAGAGTCACAAAAATTTCCGACCATGTACAAATGGCGGAAATAAAAGGAATTGACGTCATGGTTGTTGCGCATGCACTCGGTAAACGCAAGAGGTGTGCAGAGAGAGTACCTGTAATTTCGAGCGCTGGTCTCGCTCGACCCTTTTTTCGATCTTTTTCGTGCTTTTGAACTCTATTACTTTTACAACTTGTTTGGAAAAGTTCTCTAAAAGCTTGAGTGAGTTCCGAAGTAAGGCTTGCACTTATGTTACAGCCAATTGTAAACAATTGTTGTAGGTAAGGTATGTTAAGAAACAAAATTTACTAAAAAATTTTAATTTTTATGTGGGTCATATTATGGTATGGCCGTGTCCGTCTGTCTGTCCGTCCATCTGTCCATTACCTTTTACTTATCCGTGCAATAACCTGAAAATGAAATGCACCACGGATCCTATTTTTTGTGGTGGATTAGTTCCTTTTGATCATCAGTTTTCTGCCATATCCAATATGGCCACCATGGCAGCCATCTTGGATTATTTGTCATTTTTGCTTGTTACCTTTTTGCACAGCTTAATGTGAACTTGCAACTTTTTACCAAGTGTCATCAACTAGTTGTTTTAGATAAATGGCAAGCCTGGAAATAAGCAGTCTGTCATTTGCAGAATGAGGACTCCAGAGGGTGAATTTGCTGATGCTATCCCATACAGTGGGTTAAAATCCCCCAATTTATCCTCTGGGTACCTCTTTCTGTATATGCCTGAGACCTTGATTTAGAATGAAATTCACAGAGAGGGTAAATTTAGTAATGCTACCATGCTATGCAGGCTAGCATCACTAAATTCACCCTCTGGGGACCTCATCATGTAGGAGACAGTCAGATTATTTTCAGACTGATAAATGGTTAATGAAACAGACCAGTTGACAAATAATTGACAGCGTTTAAAAAAAACCACTGTCTGTTTGTGTTTGTGGTTAGTGACAGTTTACCATACAATAAATCATCTCAGTAAGTAACAGCATATCCATATCATAAAAACAGAGATAACAAGAAAACATTTTGTGCAAGCACAAGGGTGGCAGAAAATGATCTTGAAACACTTATTTTGTGCAAACATCATGCAATCTCTCTGTATTAGAACATAAACAAGAAACATTCTGTGAACAAAGTTGAATCTCTCTCACTAAAAGATGATTGCCACATCTCAAAGCATTGTTACTGGTGATTCACACGAAATTAGTTTAAAATAATTTCAAGTTTATTGGACAGGGCTCCAGTCTATAGGGGTTAATATCTTCCTTTGAAAAGACTTGAAAGTGCACCACTCCCACACACATACACCCCCTCCCCCAAAAGATCAGCTTTTTTGGACAAATTGTCTGGCACGAAACTCAACTTCGGACAAAACGCCTGTGTCGAGGTGATTTTGAAAGGAACTGCCCCGGCACCATTTCCAAGTAGTGTCAGTGGTGGTTTTGGGGGTGGGCAGGGGGAGATATGCTTTTGGGGTTAAGATCTCAATTCTAAAACTACCCCCATCCCATTCCCCTCCACTCAAAATAAACAAAACAGAATGATTTACAGACATATTGCAAATCAGAGGAAAATATTCAAGCAAACATCTCATCTAATATAACTCCTAGCACACTGGTAGTGCAGTAGAACCCGGTTAATTGAATAGCCACTTTGCCAGTGAAAATTATTCAATTAACAGGAGTATTCAATTAACAGGGATTGTGTCGCTTTCCTGTATTCTAGAGATGAACTTACCATTTATTCTATTATATCTTGTTTGACAGAGCTCCATGAGCTCTGTCAAACAAGATATAATAGATTAAATGCCTATATTGGATGTACTGAGGCCAAATAGGTCTATAACCAAAGGAAAACTGGGGAGAGTCAGGGTAATTTCTCGACATGTTACAAGATTTTTTATTCAATTAACAGGAGTTTACTCTGTAACCTATGTTCAATTAACAGGTCAAATTTGTACTGGAGGTATGGTAAATGGTTTTGTGTTGGGAAATTATATTCAATTAACAGGGATATACATTTAAGAGTGGGCTCCACTGTATTTCAGTTTTTTCATCATTGACTCCATATTGCCCATGCAGAATGGACAATTTAACAAATTATATCTTGTTTGACAGAGCTCACTGAACGGACTCAATGTTTAAGGTCTTGATGTATTTCTGCACAATGGCTAATCATGACCATGACAGTTTAACAGGTGGAGGAAGCCAGAGTACCCAGAGAGAACCACTGAGCAATGGCTAGCAACTTCAGCTCCCTAATATTCCAGCTCCACACAACAGGGTTAGCATTGGTTGAGTATAGTTGAAACATCAACGTGCAGTACGCCTTAGTACACAATGCCACCGTGCCCCTACGTGGGCAATGAGGGTGAAGTGTCTTGCCCAAGGACACAACTAATGGTTTCTAAAAAGTACTTCTAAGTTTGGAGATGGCATAACACTGTTAACATGAATATTGAAAACATTAAATACAGTGAATCCCAGTTGAATAACAAATTCTGCATATTAGTGAATCCAGTATATATAAGGTTCCATTTTTCATTGTTTTCCAAGTGAGTTGAACAGACCTGAAAACCAGTACTGGAGCAATATTATTATCTCCATATACATGCACCCTAAATAAAGTTCTGCATGTTATCCTGTTTCTTTCTGACAAATGGCTTGAATTTTGAATTTTATATTTTATAAATTTACATAAAATTATTTGCCTCCTTCACCCCCCCCCCCCAGATTTTTGTAAAGTAGGACATCTGCCCTCCCATAGGACACCTGCCCTCCCATATGGTTTGTATTGTTATGAACAGGTAAAACAGATAAGTACTCACTTTGATGCAGCTTATGTTTATATTAACGCTTCGGGGGCACGGTGGCTCAGTAGGTAGAGGTGCAGGCTGCAAGCCGGGAGGTCTTCTGTTCGAACCCCACCTGCGGCAACCACGTTGTGTTCTTGGGCAAGACACTTCACCCGCATTGCCCACGTGGGGTCACAGTGGCACTGTGTACTAAGGCGTACAGCACGTCAATGGTGCACCTGTCTTCAACCAACTAACCCTGCTTGTGTAGAGTTAGTATGTTGGGGAGCTGTCAATTGCTCGCTGTTGCTCATTGTTCTCTCTGGTTACTCTGGCTTCCTCCACCCGTAAAACTGCCGTGGTCATTATTAGCCATTGTGCAGAAATATGTGACCTTAAACACCAATAAATGAAATGAAATAAATATTAACCTTTTACCTAACACAGTATTTTTTAAAAATGAATTAAATTTCACATTTTTCGAAAACAAATTTCACAATTTTGCAATAAAACCATACAACGAGCTTGTTCCAGTGAGCTGTCATCGGCTATGTTTTTGAAGCAAATATGGGTGGAAAAAATGAAATTTGAATACCATTTTTTTTTTGTGAATAGCACTGGCTGGTTATTGTCGTTATGTTGGGTAGAAAGGTTAAGGTAGTCAAGTTTTCTCCACCCATTGAACTGTCTGTTATCATATGACTGGCTGCTGGAAGTATCATTAAACCATGAATAGACATGAACAAAAACAATCGGTGAGTGGAATTCTGTATCACATCTTCTTTTACAGAGTTCACTGGGAGCATGGTTGCACTGTGTACTAAGGCATACAGTAAATCCTGTTTTGTGAGATCACTGTCATGAGAGACCACCTGTCTTAACTGGTAGAGTGCTGGGAGCCCATATTTGGGCTCTATTCTAAAGTGCAGGTACCACAACTTAACAGCTTCAAATTCAGTGGCCATGCTTCATATTCTCTTTGAAGTGATATTATTATACCCCCCGCAGACAAAGTTTGGGGGGGTATATAGGAATCACCCTGTCCGTCTGTCCATCCGTCTGTCCATCTGTCCGTCTGTCAATCCTTATAAGCACAACTCCTCCTAAACCGTTTGAAGAATTTTCATGAAACTTTACACAATGGAAGAACTCCATATGGAGATGAGCATGAAGCAATATAATTCCGTTCTGACATTTCTAAGGGGAGATAATCTAACTTATACATTTCAATTGCTACATCATCTTAATACAAATTAATGTACCAAAAAGGCTACAACTGAGGCGCGGGGAGTATCACTTTGTGAGCTTGCTCACAGTACCTCTAGTTTAGTCTGTTAGGATTTGCCTTGTTACAATTTATGGGAGATTGCCCACAGGCACTCTCCCATAATTTATAACAAGACAAAGACAATTGAACAAATTTTGATGGTCAAAAATAACTTTTCACTCTACCAGTTAAGAGACCACTGTGACCTTGTACATTTTGGTTGTTTTTCTCTGTAATAGACCTGTCATGAAAGACCACCTATTTTGAGAGACCACTTTTGCGTGGCAAAAAGGGTGGTCTCTCAAGACAGGTTCTGCTGTATTGCATGTCAATAGTGCACTTGCTTTCAACCAAAGCTTACCCTGCTTGTGTGGAGTTAGTACACTGGGAAGTCTGACATTTGCTTGCCGCTGCTTCAGGGTTATTTCCGGGGACTCTGGCTTCCTCAATCCATAAACTTTCCAACAGGAGGTAACCCTGGCTGTCGAAAGTGTAGTTAAATACAAATAAATAAATACAGAGCTAAATGAGTTTTTGTTCAAAATAAATTGAGAAGTCACTTAAGAGGATTTTGCCGTTTGAAATTGCAGACAGAAAAATTACTTTCTGAAAAGAAAAATTTGGTTAAGTTCAGTGTTGAAATTAGTAAAACATGTTTGTCATTATCTGTGTCAGTTTAACTTCCCTACAACATTCTTGTTTATTCTGTTTGTGTTATCAGAAAATTTATGTTTCCCAGATAACTTGATTTATTTTCTCCTTCAGATATTATTGGTGTTTGCCAAAGAAGATGCACAGAGTGATGGCTTCTGGTGGGCGGCGGATCAAATGGGATACAAGTGTAGCATTGCTCGTAATCCTGAAAGTGCATTAGAGTCTTATCTTGACAAATGCCATGACGTGGTTATCATAGACAATCGAAATAGCAAAAATTTCGATGCGGAGGCTCTTTGCAGGTACTTATCATTTTTGGAGTTGTAACAACAGGCTTGTTCAAATTAGAAATCAAGGCGATCTCAGAAATGAGGACCCTAACTTTTTTGGTAGCCCTTCTTTTCGAGTAACCTTCTTCAGAATTTTAGGTGAATTAGATACTGATGTGTTTTAACCCTGTCTTAGTGCCAAAGCCGAAAACATGGTTCACTGTGATCCTTGAAAGTCTTGAAACCTTTACCCAACAAATCGGCCTGATTTGCCCATGTAATTTACAAATTAAGCATTTGAAAAAACTCTATTTTGAAAAAAAAATTTCAACAAAACTATATCATGTGACCCCTCATTGGAACGAGCTTATTGATATGGTTTTGTTGAAATTTTATTCAAAATTTGAAATTTGAAAAAAACAATACAGTAAAACCTGTCTTGAGAGACCACTGTCTTGAGAGACCACCTGTCTTGAGAGACCACATCTACCAGGCACCAATTGGTTTTACTCTATAATGGACCTGCTATGGGAGACTACCTCTCTTGAGAGACCACCTGTCTTGAGAGACCACTGTAACCTGGTACCAACTTGTATTATTATGCCATAATGGACCTGTCTTGAGAGACCGCCCCTTTGAAGACTGTAACCATGACAAAAACTTTTTACCTGTTCTGGAATTGGAAAATCCATTGTGGTTATACTAACATAATTAATAGTATTAAAAGCTATTAATTAGGTTTCAATTGCTTACTCATTACAGACTGAGATGTTTTTATAAGACCCCTGTGAAAAGATTAGGATTATTGCTGAATAAACAATTTCATACATACCTGAAAAGTGACAGATTGGAATAAAAATAAATTTGTGTTGAAAATCTTTTTGTAACAAATTGAAATGGACTGTTATAAAAATTATAAAAATAAATTAGTGTTGAAAATCTTCAATGAAGATTTTCAACACTAATTTATTTTTATAACTTTGATAACAGTCCATTTCAATTTGTTACAAAAACTTCATAAAAGGTACAACTACAAAGTAATTACAAAAGTCCATTCTTCTCCATTTCTGAATTTTGTGGTAGGTTATTCACTGACTTGAGAAAACCAGAAACCTGTTATGAGAGACCACCTGTCTTGAGAGACCACTTTTGTTTGGCCCAAAGGGCGGTCTCTCAAGACAGGTTCTACTGTAATTAAAATAATAAATATTGATATCTTGTGCATTGGTTAACCCTTTACCCAACGAAGATGATATCAAAATTTATTATTTTACATATCATTTTTAAAAAATTTTCAAAAAATTTCAACAAAACCATATCATGTGACGCCTCATTGGAACGAGCTCAATGAGCTTGTTCCAATGAGGGGTCACATGATATGGTTTGGTTGAAATATTTTGAAAAATTTAATTTTTTCAACTCCTCAATTTGCATATTACGCGGGCAGATGCGGGCGATTCGTTAGGTAAAGGGTTGAAGGGTTAAATTGAAAAATGTGTTTTCAAGGCTTTGAAATTTGTGCATTAGCCTTGAAGTCCTTGATTTTTAGAATTAACCCTTCAAAATTTTAAATTAACCCTTTACCTAACAAATCGCCCGCATCCGCCCACGTAATATGCAAATTGAGCAGTTGAAAAAATTAAATTTTTCAAAATATTTCAACAAAACCATATCATGTGACCCCTTAATGGAACGAACTCATTGAGATCGTTCCAATGAGGGGTCACATGATATGGTTTTGTTGAAATGTTTTGAAAAATTTTAAAAAAATGGTATTTGAAATAATAAATTTTGATATCGTCGGCGTTGGGTAAAGGGTTAAGAACTTTGCCAATGTAACTGTACTTCACTTTCAATGTACATGACTGGTAAATATGTCTCTTTGAGGTATCCTTTTTTAACTGATATCTATTTACCTTAATCTAGGGCCCTGCGATTATTCGGTTATCAAATCGATTCTCAAATCGGCCTCCCAATTCCATTCGATTTGTCACTGAATCAGAATTGCGGACATGATGATCATATCAAAAACGATCATATCAAATCAGCCACCATGAATAACAGTGATGTCAAGTGTGACAAATCTTTGTCTACACATAGTTGTCAGACTGTGATGTTGGAGAAACGAGTGGTAACAATTGACTTACTGTATAAGCTACTTATTGTCCCCCGAAAAATTTTTCGGGGGACTATAGAAATCAGCAGTGTCCGTCCATCCGTCTGTCCATCTGTGTGTCCATCCCACTTGGTGTCCCCATGATAACTCCAGTTTGGATCATTTGCTTGGAACCAATTTTGGTATGACCTTCTTAGCCCAAACTACAGGTCAAGTTCGAATATGGGTTCGGCCAGATTATTTTTATTAAGAGTTATACGCCTTTTTCGACCTAGAAATTTCAAGATTTGCGGTGTCCGAATGATAACTCCAGTTAGGATTATTTGATCGGAAAGAATTTTGGTATGTGACTTTCTGGGGTAATAATACAGGTCAAGTTCAAATATGGGTTTGGACCGATCATTTTTACTAGAGTTATGCCCCTTTTTCGACTTGTTTTTTCAGGGGACATGTGGCCGAGCAGCCTTTTATTATATCTAAGAGGGCGATTTAATGCAAATAAATCTCCGAAAAGGCCTCCAGAGAGCTCCATTAATACTAAATTAAAATAATTTTCCGCAGGTGTGGGTGGGGGGTGGGGGATGTTATTCTCTAATCTTTGGCTTCTTCCAATTGTATCCCTGTTGCACGTTTTTCATCAAAGTCGAACCCCTTTTGAACAATCCTGGTGGTGCCCATGATAATTTATAATGATTAGATTAACTCCAGGTTCAGTTCAGTACCTGCTCCAAAAATACATTTGTTAACTAGTAAAATAATTTTTGGGGATTAAAATATTAACATTTAATAAATTTGTCAGATTAATCTGGAGAATATAATACATTGAATGCTTAGGTGCGGTATTTGCATTGAAGACACACTGACATTCCTGAGAGGAATACATTTCAACATTAAACTATTTAATGTCACATGCCTTGAAATGATACCACCTTTGGCTGTAATATACTTTGGCTTTTATGAACTTCCATGCTCATCAATTTTCTTCAGTAACTCATGTGGGAGTACATTAGTTGCAGTGTGTTTTTAACACCTAAACCGACTGAGTATTTTCGAGATATTTTTCATTAAATCTAGTCATGGCTGCTGTGAAGCAGCCATGACTAGATTTGATGAAAAATTCATCAAAATTTAACCTGGGAAATTGTTGGTGAAAATATCTATTCAGTTTACGGGAGTAAAATTTGATTAAATGTGCCAGAATTGTACTTATTTCAGTGGCAAGAGAAATCCTGCCCTGGGCAGGAATTTCACCCAGGAGCTTGTTTACTGTGGTAAACAAACTCTGCTTCACTGGTAAAATAGGACCCAGTCACTAATGCTTGGAGTGTTAGTCTTCTAAAATAGGCAACATGGTGTATAAACGATTGACTTTATCTCCATGTTGTGGTCATGATTAGACATTGTGCAGAAGTATGTGACCTTAAACACCAATAAATAAATTAATAAATAAATCCAATAGGGGCATGCAAGGAGTTAACCCATGAACCCATTACATTTTGTTCTTTTTGTGTGGAAAGTTTGTAAGTAGTGTCTTGGGTACCTACAATAGTAACAGATCCCGGATTTCGGGTTGGGGGAGATAGATGGGGTGGAGAGGAGGCATCACATTTCAATCATGGGGCAGTGAGAATTAATTTGAGGGCGAGCATACCCCTCCTGTTGTCAGAAGCAAAGTAATAATGGCTTATGCAACAGGAGAACCGTGCAGGTGTTTGATAATATCCGCGTTAACACTTGGACATCTACTGCAACAGGTAGTGGATGTACATGTGTTATTGCAGGTAATACCATGTGACTCTGTTCCCTGGAAAAGCAGTAGCTTATTAGTAATGGTTAGAGCGTTGGACTTTAAACTGAAAAGGTCAACATTTCAGTCGTGACCCTGTATTACTGTGTCCTGGCTCAAGACTCTTCATCTTGATTGCCTATTTGGATGCACAGTGGTGCTATGTCCTAAGGCATATTGCATGTTGAAGGCGTACCTGTCTTCAACCGCTGCTAAGAGTACTAGAGCTAAAGTTGGATTACCTGACCGTTGCTTGCTGCTGCTCCATGGTTCTCTGGGTACTCCAGCCTCCACCCATAAAACTATCTGACACAATACAACCCTGGTTGTTGAAAATTGTTGCTAAACCCCAATAAACAAACAAGCAAACAACCATGTGTCCTAGTGTTTGTGCTTTAAAAAAAACTCCATCTTTTCAACCTCTTATCCCATCATGCACTTGAAGTAAGTTCAGGTAGAGTACATAAATCTCATTTTACAATGTTCTATATAGCCTATATGCAAAATTTTAACAGGTCAGGTTTATTCGGAAGGTTTGGTAAATGGTCTTTGTTTTGGAAATTATATGTTATTAACACGATTATTGAATTAAGATATATCCAATTAAGTGGGCTCCACTGCTACGGAGTTTAGGAAGAGAAAGTCCTAAGCTTACTTTTACAAACATAAACTATTCTTTGGTTCTCATGATGAGAGGCAAACCTTAAGAAAATATTTCTTGGCTTGAAAGTGAACTTTTTTCTTGATAATTTCAGTTTTCCAACTCGTCGCATTCGCTGATTGCTTTTTAACCCTTTACCCAACGAATTGCCTGCATCTGTCCGCGTAATATGCAAATTCAGCAGTTGAAAAAATATTATTTTTCAAAAAATTTCAAAACCATATCATGTGACCCCTCGTTGGAATCAGCTCGTTCCAGTAAGGGGGGGGGGGGGGTCACATGATATGGGTTTGTTGAAATTTTTTGAAAAATTTGAAAAAATGATATTTAAAATAATAAATTTGATATCATCTGCGTTGGGTAAAGGATTAAATTTCAAGAATGGTTTATGTCTGATATTTTATCCAAGTTAATAAAATTGATAAATTTGTCCCTTGAGTGCAACAAGGCTTTTCAATGCTTTGGCATTGCAAAGCCTTCTTGCACTCAAGGGACAAAATACACCACCCACCCATACTATTTTGCAGATTATGAGGACTAAAACATAAAACAAACCAAGCGCATGTATTTTTAATAACAAAGAAATAATTATAAAAATAAAAAAAATAAATGAAAAACCGTCTTCCCACATGCAATTTTACAGAAAAAGGCCTGAGAAACAGACGATCTACTTTGTGGGGCCCATTGTAAAGTTAATACCATGCTTCTAGTTTTCATGCTTGGCTTTCTTTTGATGTTTGATGATGTGAAAGCTGTTTTGCTGTGAGACTGCAGTCACTACATAACAGATTTCAAGCCATCAAACCTACCCCATAGGAATCTGATACTCCATTGATTAACCTGATGCCATCTTGGGGTGGGGATGCAGATTAAGTTGTGACATTTTTTGCTGATGTTCCTGCGATCCAGTTATTTTGAGATCAATGACTATTTTTCTTTTTTTGAAAGCTAAAAAACATGTATATAACTACAGCATTTTGTTTGCCTTGGATATTGTTCGCAGGCTATAATGCCTCCATATCACTTTTACGTCAGATGTGTTGATCTCCTCAACCTTAGTTCCTCTCATAGAATGAAAGGTGTTTAAATACTAAAGTACTTCATACATACTGAACTTGGGTTAGTTGATTGAAATGTACTATAATACTTGTCCTCTTTCATTTCAGATCTATACGAGCCACAAAAGCTAGCGATCATTCTGTTTTAGTGTGTGTAAATAAAAAAATGTAAGTATCAAATATTTCAAGTACTGGTAAATATGTGCGGATTAATCCTGTTAATTGAATGGCCTTTTTATCAGGAAAACCTATTCAGATTACAAAGATAAATGTTCTGATAAAAATTGAAAAGATTAATTCACAATTACCCACTCTAACACTAAAGAGTTGTCCAGCTGGACACTACTACACTCAGATACACATTTTGTGTGCTTCTGTTAGAGATCTCACAATTTTATATTCTGAATGGTAACATATAGCACCCCTTATGTCAATCCATCCATGCATCCAGCCATCTTGATTCTTTTCATGTATCCAGTGGTGTTAACACTTTACCCAATGCAAAATTAATCTTACAACAAGAATGTATTTCCCCCAATACAAGTAAGAACGTCTAGACAAAATACAAATCTGTATTGAGGGTAGCAACCACACATGCGATCATTCGATTCAGAAAGAGAACTTTTTTACATGCATTCATCAAAAACTGATTACAAATGTCGGGGCCACTGTTTTTGACAAGCCAGAAAATAAGCAGACTGACATCTGCAAAATGAGGTCCCCAGAGGGTGAATTTGGTGATGCTACCCTGCATAGGGTAGCATCACTAAATTTACCCTCTGTGAACCTCAATCTGAATCAGGGTCTCAAACCTAAACAGAGAGAGGTACCCAGAGGATAAATTGGCCCACTATATAGGATAGCATCAGCAAATTCACCCTCTGGGGACCTCATTCTGCAAATATCAGACTGCTTATTTTTAGGCCTGGTTTTTGATAACAATAATAAAATGATAAATAACCAACTCAACAAAAAATAAATTAAATTTTTTGCCAAGATGATATTTATACCCCACAAAACAAAGTTTAAGGGGGGTATATAGGAGTCAACTTGTCAGTCAGTCGTTCTTTCGCCGTCGGTCCGTTGCACGTGTAAACTTGTGGAGCGAACTACTTCCACAGTTTTAGCCGCATTTTCATGAAACTTCACAAAAATGATCAACATGATGAGGGGAAGAGTGTGACATAATTTTTTTCATGGTCAGTTTCAAGATGGCCGACTGTTGGCTATATTGGATTTTGCAAAATACTTGTGGAGCGAACTACTTCTACATTTTTTGCTGCATTGTCATGAAACTCAATATAAATGATCAACATGATGAGGAGCAGTGCGTGACATAATTTTTTTCCTAATGGATTCAAGATGGCCGACTGGTGTCCATGTTGGATTTTTTTTTACTTACAAAATTTGATTGCTTCTTTTGATCCCTCGACTCTAGGTGGTATGCCACGGTGGGGTATAGTGGGCAACAGACCATCTCCGGTTTTCAATAGGCCTACCTTGCATTAAACTTGAAAAATAATATAAAAAAAACAAACAGCTGAAACAATACTGTAAACTCTGCCAATTATACATGTAGTGCAAGCGTAACAGTGAATGGGGATTTTGTCATGCACAGCTCAAAAACATAATACCATGACGTCAAATATTCATTCCCCAAAAATTAGTTCATAGACATTGAATGATTGCCAAAATATATATGCACACAAGTCAAGAAGGGGGGGGGGGTATTCTGAGATAAATTGGTTATTACCACCAAGTGGGATTCGAAGATAATGTATTGAAGCCTCAACCTCGCCTCTTGGTCATATATCAACTCACCCTAATGGTCTCGTCGATATATACCCAGAGACAAGGTCTCATCTTAAGTACACCATCTTGGTAACCTGCATGGTGGTAATAGCCTATATGTATCCACTGGTATTAACACTTTACCCAACTGCATTGTGTTCTTGGACAAGGCACTTAACTGGTAGAGTGCTGGAAGCCCATATTTGGGCATTATTCTGAAGCACAGGTGCCACAACTTGAAGGCTCATATTCAGTGGATATGCTTTGTATTATCTTTAAAGTGATGTTATTTAGTCTGTAAGGGTTTGCCTTGTTACAATTTATGGGAGAGTGCCCACTGGCACTCTCCCATAAATTGTAACAACGCAACGACATGTGTACAAGATTTGATGGCCAAAAATAATTTAGCACTCTACCAGTTAATCCTGATTGCCCATGTCATCTTCAACCAACCAATGCTAATTCTCCTTATGCAGTGTAACAACATTGGGGAATCTTGACAGTTGCTTGCTGCTGCTCAGTGGTTATGTCTGGGTACACTGGCTTCCTCCATCTCTAAAACTGTCCAACACAAGGTGACTCTGGCTGTTGAAAGTGTCATTAAACCCCAATAAAATGGTATTGTTGGTACTTGGTATAACCAGTAAGATTCAACTTTTGAATTTACTGTTTAAGAATATGGCACCTTCTGGGTTTTCCAGATTGCTTCCATCATAGTACAGTGCAGCCCACTTAAATAGATATCTCATAACTTAATAACCCTGTTAATTGAATATACTTTCCCAACACAAACCATTTACCATACCTCCATTACAAATTTCACCTGTTATTTGAATACAGGTTATAGAGTAAACTCGTGTTAACCCTTTACCCAACGAATCACCCACATCTGCCCGCATAATATGCAAATTCAACAGCTGAAAACATATTATTTTTTGAAAAATTTCAATAAAACCATATCATGTGACCCCTCTTTGAAACTAGCTCATCGAGCTGATTCCAAAAAGGGGTCACATGATATGGTTTTGTTGAAATTTTTTGAAAAAATTTTAAGAATGGTATTTAAAATAATAAATTTTGAAATCGTCTCCGTTGGGTAAAGGGTTAATTGAATCAAAAATCTTGTACCTGTTGAGAAATTTCCCTGACTCTTCCCAGCTTTTCTTTGTTTATAGACCTATTTGGCCTCAGTACATCCAATTCAGGCAGTTAATCTATATTATATCTTGTTTGACTGAGCTCATGGAACTCTGTCAAACAAGATGTAATAAAATAAATTCTAAGTTTATCTCTAGAATACAAGAAATTGACACAATCCATGTTAATTGAATACTGTTAATTGAATAAGTTTCATTGGCAATATGGCTATTCAATTCACAGTGTTCCACTGTATGCTGTGACAGCTGAAACCTCACATTTGATGCTTTCAAATAGTGCATAGACATTGTGTCTAGTTTGTTGAATTTATTATTAAATTGAAGGAATGGACAATAGAACAATTGTGATTACCACTCGGTACACTGATATCAAAATATCACAAGTCAATATGCAAATTTTTACCCAAGGCTTATATTTCGACGAGAATCCAAGAATCGATTCACGCAAAGATTTGCAGGACAAAATCAGTGAGAATCCAAGTAGATTCTCGCTGCACATCTGCTAGGATATGCGTGAAAAGAATTGAGTCAATTTAACCCTTTACCTAACATAACGGCAGCAAATTAACCAATACAAGGCTAACATGTCCTGAAATATCCTGACACTTTTTCTATAAAATTGTACAAATATGGCTGTCAGTGGAACCAGCTCAATGAACTCCAATGACATCCATATTTGTAAGGTTTTGTTGGTAAATATTGTTTATTTTTTTTATATTTTAAATTATCAAATTCAGTTTACGTTTTAAAAATTAAAAAGCTGCATTGGGTAAAGAGATAAAAATTGTCAAACAAGACTGAATTGGTTTAATTCCTAGTTGCATCGTGGGAAACATTACTGCTTGAAATCTCAATATTTTGACACTAGTGCACAGAGGATTAAAACTTAGTGTATCTTTATCCCTTGTTAACAAACGGCAGTTGTATCATACACGGTTGGAAAAATCTTTGCAAGCTCTTTCCTTGGTGTGTCATATAACGTCATGTGGAATTGCATGATGATAATCATGAGCTTGATTCTCATAAGCTCGGAACATATAGGTGATTCAAAATGAACTTTGAGCCACTCTTAGTTCATTCAAACTCTGTAAAGAACAGGTCAGTTTTGCAATCACACATTAGCGATAGAAAAAGGTAGACATGTGCAACCACCTATACATGATGAAAACCTTGTATGTTTAAACTGCAATGCTAGAGTTCTTGAGGATGAGAAGAAGTTCATTATAAAATGATCAAAATACAATTTAATATTCACTGAATTATGGGACTTCATAAGAGTAGAACCAGTCTGGAGAGACCACACTTTTTGCCAGGCAAAAGTGGTCTCTCAAAACAGATGGTCTCTCATGACAGGTCCATTACAACCAATGGTGCAAGGTCACTGCGGTCTCTCAAGACAGATGGTCTCTCTTGACAATGGTCTCTCAAAACAGGTTTTACTGTCGTAAGACCAAGCCAGATTTCAGGACAGTGTGTGAAGACAATCATTTCCTGTTTTTGATGTGACTAATAACAGCCCTGATGTTTCTAATGTGGTCTACCATGCGGTATGTCTATTCATTCTGTTGCATGTAAAATTATCTTGTTGCGTGAATTATGTACCTGTGTACATTGAGGTACATATTCATATTGAAATCTTATGTTATATGCATGGCATGTAATTACATTTTATTATATGCATGGCATCTAATTATATTTTTTAAGTAATATTAACTGTGGCATGCATTCTCCTTAATATAGGTGTTTATTACTTTCCAAAGTGGGATTTACTGGGATTTCCGGGTTTGATTATAAACGATAACTTCACAAGTGAATTATGCAATCAACAGTTGTGTCATGTATCCATGCGCGCAAATGATGATGCTTTGCCGTGGGTGTAATAAGGACTCCATTGTTTTTTTTTTACTTTTTTTTTTTTAACCCTTTACCTAACATGAAAAGCAGACAACACTTGTAAAAAAAATTCTTGAATAACTAGTATTTTCATTTTTTGTCTCAAAAACATAGGTTATGACCCCTCACTGGAACGAGCTCGATGAGCTCGTTCCAATGAGGGGTCATAACCTATGTTTTACAGAGAAAAAATGACAAAATAATGAAAATTAACTGGCGAGTTTTGAGAATAGCGCTGGTCGTTTTTGGTCATTGGATTAGGTAAAGGGTTAAATGTTATAATTATCGTTAATAATGAAAAGTAATAAACAGAGTAATCGCTTGACTGGACTGGTTACGTGACATAATTCATTCGAGGCAAGGGACTATATTGTAAAACACTTGTACGCATTCGCACACTTGTGTTTGTACAACGTCCCTCACATCTCTTGAATTATTTCACGTAACCAGTCCAGTCAAGCTGTTACTCTCTATGTATTTGAAATATACTATCTCCTCTCTTCTCCTTTTTCCTGCAACTACTTACACGTTCGCTTTTGTGCCTTGTTTCACACTGAATGAAATCGCCAACTTGACGTAACATGCAAGTGGTATGTTTAAAACATCTTTGTACGTGATTGTTTTAAACATTTAACTTACACATTAATTCATTGCATGCTGCTGGTGGTTATTCACGCCCAGCCAATGTAACGGCCAAAACCGACCAGCGCAATTCTAAAAAATCGCTGATTAATTTCCATTATTTTTTCATTTTTGGTCTCAAAAACATAGGTTATGACCCCTCATTAGAACGAGCTCGTCGAGCTTGTTCCAATGAGGGGACATAACCTATGTTTTCGAGACAAAAAATGAAAAAAAATAGTTATTCAAGAATTTTTTTTGAAAGTGTCGTCTGCTTTTCATGTAAGGTTGAAGGGTTAATCAAATTTTCACTTATAAGTTGTGTAGACTTTTTAACGAATGATTTCTTGTATCAAATATTCATGAATTTTACAGCAGCCATGATTAGATTTGATGAAAAATATTTTAAAATTACTCAGTGGGTTAAGACTTTAATTCAAGTGAACAAGTTTTAACATAAAAATTACTCTAAAGCATGCCCAAAAACCCAATAGGGCTGCAACAATTTATCATGAAATGAATGCATCGCGATTCATTCTCTGACGATACATATGATATGCTTGCACTGTATCATGATACACATGAACCAAAAATTTCATGAATATTTTGTTAATGACAGTTCAAAAATGATTACATCAATGATTACTGGCATCTATTATTAGCTCAACTTTGACATAGTCAAATTTGAGGTTATGCCATGGCCCATCGTCCATCTGCCCGTCAACAATTCAATATGGCTCGGGCTAGAGGCCGTATTTATGAACCAATCTTTACGAAACTTCTTGGGTACCGTTGTTATCACCGTGGTACAAGAACGAGAGTTTTGGGGTGCAATCCAAAATTCAAGATGGCCACCAGCAGCCATTTTGTACCTAAGTTAGTGCAATCAGTTTTTTGTACAGAACTTCTGTATGGAAGTTCTGATTTGAATAAATTTTTGTCTGTTTAGTAACATTGAATACATCACATATAATACAGGTTTTTTCTCATGCAGAAATTATGCAAATTAGATGAACTTTGATTTATTCAGTGCTACTTACAGTAAGTATACATGTCAATATGGCTCGGGCTAGGGGCTGTATTTATGAATCGATCTTCACGAAACTTGTTGGGTACCTTTGTTATCACCTTGGGACAAGAACAAGTGTTTCTGGGTGCGGTTCAAAATTCAAGATGGCTGTCAGTGTTCATTTTGTACCAAAATTAGATAAATCAGTTTTTTGTACACAACTTCTATACGGCTCAGGCTAGAGGCTGTTTTTATGAACCGATCTTTACGAAACTTCTTGGGTACCTTTGTTATCACCGTGGGATGAGAACAAGTGTTTTTGGGTGCAGTCCGAAATTCAAGATGGCCACCAGCAGCCATTTTGTACTTTAGTTAGTGCAATCAGTGTTTTGTACAGAACTTCTGTATGAAAGTTCTGATTTGAATAAATTTTTGTATGAATGTTTAGTAACATGGAATACATCACATATAATACAAGTTTTTTTCTCGTTTTTCGCTTAACTTGACAAAGTTAACTCTGAAAAGTGTATGAACCCTGTGACTGTGATGGTGACAATCGATTAGTGGTAGTGTATCGTGATACATATCATATCATGGGGATAGTATCATGATACGAACCATATCGTGAGAAAGCATATCGTTGCAGCCCTAATGCCCCATGCACATAAAAAATCAAACCTTAGATTGAGCTTCTCCACTTTCAAAATCATTCTGGAGTTCCTGTTGAAAATACTTCAATATTCATTATTTAGCCCAGGAAAAGTACTTGGAATTTGACTCAGAAAAGTGTGCACAAACCCTGCTGCTGGGTAGGATACTGAAAGTAGCATGGTATTGGTATTAGTATTGTGTCAATATTTACCATACCAAGGTTAATCCCCCCACTCTTCAACTGCCGTCACCAAATACCACTACCAACACAGAGTTTAAATTACATTAGGCCTAAAAAAAATAAAAATCTGTTTCTCAGGCCCTCCCGCATGGTCCTTTTGGCTGCCGCATGCTCTCTTTTTATAACCAATCCAAACTTGAAAAAATCAAAATCAAATGGTTTATGTTTGATATTTTACCCAAGTTAATAAAATTGTCCCTTGAGTGCAAGAAGGCTTTGCAATGCTTTAGCATTGCAAAGCCTTCTTGCACTCAAGGGATGTAATACACAACTACCCATGCTATTCTGTAGGTTATGAGGGTTAAAACATAAAACAAACCAAGAACATGAATTTTTTAATGGAAAAGAAATAATTACAAAAATAAAATAAAAAAACGCCCGCCCGCATGCAATTTTGCAAAAAATGGCCTGAGAAACAGAACATCTACTTTGTGAGGCCTTAGTTTTTCGGAAGTAACACAGTTAACTTCTATTTTTGTTGGCATTATTGGTTATTCTTGGTATCATCTTGCCAGGATTGGGAGAACATTTCAGAAATTCAAGTGCTCATTTCATTTACAGGTTTCTTATACTTAAAACAACTGCACAAATTGGAAGTGAAGTGAAATTTATTTTGTTGAGCTATTTGTTGATGACTTTATCTCGTAACTTCTGTTTAGGTTAGAAAGTTGAAATTGGGTTTTAAGTGGCAAAACAGTTGGTTTGTATGGGTTTTAACTGATAAGTCATTGTTTATTTTCTCAACTCCAATGCTGAGAATTCCCATTAAATTCTTCATTAAGAAATTGCAAAAATTAAATAGATGTTGAAGAATTAGTTTGAAAACTCAGCAGTGCTCTGGAATTTTCGGCAGGTCACCCAGGTGCTGTAAATTCTTGAAGCATGATGTTGGTTACTGACCGATTTTTGGATTTTGCATTTTGGACTATTGTTAGAATTTGTTTTGTCTGGTTCAGTTAGTATAAGCTGATAATCATTTCTGATATTTTTTTCTCATAAGTAACTTCTGTAAAATGATACATTATTTTAAGAAGTTAAATTTTTCTATAAATGATAATTTTGTTGTGATTTATTAAAGACATAGTCCTTTAATATGCTGTTTTGAAATTCTTCAAAAAGTAGTGTGGAAATTTGTGGAAAATATGATATAATAATTTAAAAAAAACAATGAGATCATTAAAAATATCTTAAAGTTTAATACATGGAGTCTTTGTCAGCTTCACCAAACTTAAAAAATTAACCCATTTCTCAATGCACATGATACAGTGGAGCCCACTTAATTGGATATCTCTTAACTGAATAACCCTGTTAATTGAACATAATTTCCTAACCCAAAACCATTTACCATACCTGTACAAATTTGACCTTTTAATTGAGTATAGGTTATAGAGTAAACTCCTGTTAATTGGATAAAAAATCTTGTAACCAAGAAATTATCCTGACTTCCCAGTTTTCTTTTGTTTATAGACCTATTTGGTCTCAGTACATCCAACACAGGCATTTAATCTATTATATCTTGTTTGACAGAGCTCATAGAGCTCTGTCAAACAAGATATAATAGAATAAATGTTCAGTTTATCTCTAGAATACAGGAAAGTGACACAATCCCTGTTAATTGAATACTTCTGTTAACTGAATAATTTTCATTGGCAAATGGCTATTCAATTAACAGGATTCCACTGTAAAAAATTTATTTCAAATATTATTTTTTACCATATCATATGACCTCCCAATGAGGGGTCACATGATATAGTTTTGTTGAATTTTTTCAAAGAACTCTGTAATTTGTAAATTATGTGACCATGGGCAGGCCAGAAAATAAGCCATCTGACATTTGCAGAATGAGGTCCACAGAGGGTGAATTTGATGATGTTATCCCATACATTGGGCCAATTTATCCTCTGGGTACCTCCTTCTGTTTAGTTTTGAGACCCTGATTCAGATTGAGGTTCACAGAGGGTAAATTTAGTGATGCTACCCTGCTGTGCAGGGTAGCATCACTAAATTCACCCTCTGGGGACCTCATTTTGCAGATGTCAGTCTGCTTATTTTCTGGCTTGGCCATGGACAGATGTGGCTGATTCATTATGTAATGGGTGAAATAAAAAGTATTAATAAAAAAATGAATTGAATGAGCAAAAGTTAGTTTTTCATTCATTTCCTGCATTCCACGCAAAAAATTCGGGTTGTTGATTTTTCATCGCCAAAATTCCAAGACCATTGAACTACCAGTTGTATTAATTTAGCATTGCGAAGCCTTCTTGCACTCAATGGATGAAATACACCACCACTCATGCTATTCTGTAGATTATGAGGCGTAAAACATAAAACAAACCAAGAACATGAACTTGTGATGACAAAGAAATAATTACAAAAAAAAAATAAAAATCAATGCGCCAACCCACCGAAGACCTGCCCGCCCACATGTAATTTTACAAAAAATGGTCCCAGAAACAGAAGATCTACTTTGTGGGGCCTAACCAGATGTTCTTTATACCCCCTGCCACAAAGTTGTGGGGGGTGTTCTGGAATCGGCTTGTTCTTCATGCTGTATGTATAGACATCTCTCCATCCATCAGTTGACACAATTTTGTCAGTAGCTTTTTTTATGGTCATTTATGAATAAATACATTACTTGCCATGGGTCCCTATGCAACTACGATTTTGAGATGAATCGGTCATATGGAGTTCTTTTTGCCCTGTTTGATTTGGAATATGTCATTCATGGATACAACTAATGTCCAAGCTTGTATTCCTTTCATTTCCAGTCAATTTTTCTTTAAAACTTAGCACAATGATTAACAAGCATGGGAACCTGTGCACCTGCTATTTTGAGATTGGTCAGACTCATTTTGGCAGAGTTATTGCCCTTTTTTGACTTGGAGTGTTTTTCCAACTTTCATCATTTTGGCTGGGCCTGTTTGGTCATGTTTTTAAAAACTTGGCTCAGAGATTAACCAGCATGAGAATCTGTGCCCCGCAAGCCAAAAAGTAAGCAGACTGTCATCTGCAAAATGAGGTCTCCAGAGGGTGAATTTAGTGATGCTACCCTGCACAGCAGGGTAGCATCACTAAATTTACCCACTGTGAACCTCAGTCTGAATCAGGGTCTCAAAACTAAACAGAAAGAGGCACCCAGAGGATAAATTGGCCCACAGTATGAGATAGCATCATCAAATTCACCCTCTGTGGACCTCATTCTGCAAATGTCAGACTACTTATTTTCAGGCTTGGTGCCCCGTGATTTTGAGACCAACTGGACTCATTTTGGCAGTTTTTATTACCCTTTTTTCTGACTTGGAGTATTTTTACAAACTATCATCATTTTATGTGTGCTCGTTCAGTCATGATTTTATTTTAAAAATGTGGCACAGATATTAACTAATTAATATTGATTTTGTTGAAATTTTTCGAAAAATAATATTTTTTCAACTGCTGAATTTGCATATTACGTGGGTGGATGTGGCCAGTTCGTTGGGTAAAGGGTTAACTAGCAGTAAAACGCTGCTTTTTGAGATTGGTCCACATTTTGGTAGACTTATCGCCCTTTTTCAAGTATTTTTTCAACCTACTTAATGTGGAATGGGGGATTGGGGGGGGGGGGGAGGGGGTATTGGAACAGACACCAGTCCAGGAAATGAAACGGGTGCGAGTGCAATCGCTCCCGCCAGCACCCGTGTTTTCTTTTTTACAGGAGCTAAAAAATGCACTCATAGAAAAATATTGTGGAGCACTAATATACTGTGAGGGCTTATAAATGTGTGTTGTTTTGCAAAAGCAGTCCTCTGCAGCCAGTGGCAAGTTACTGTCATAATTCATCAGTTCCTTATACATTTAGCCCCTGAACCCGATCAGTCGTTTTGCTGCCCAGGAACATGATACGTCATAACATCTCTAAATAGGAAGGCTGTTCAGTAAATGTGTGAGGTAGAGCAATCAATATTTTCAACGTGCAGCCCCGAGGCTGCACGTTGAAAATATTGATTGTTCTACCCCAAATAATGAATATGGACTCTTCTAATTGCTGCCATTAAACTGGCATGGAAGATACGACTAGAGCTCAAAGGGTTAAGGTTTCTGGTGTTTGATGACAGTATTACCCCGACATTTTACGTGTGCAATTTACTCCTGTCTCTGAATTCACAGGAGCTTAAAACTGCACCCGTCATTTTTGTTCATTTCCAGCACTGAAACACCTCTAGTTGAGTTTGTCGAGGAAGAGAGAGCTTGGCGTAACATACTTGGAAAGTGCCCTCTGAGTATTACATCTCAGCATATTATCAGTTCCATGACTTTGTTGAAGAAGAGAATGAAGTAACACTGTTCGAAAGTGCTCTCTTGAGTTTTTGTTTTTTTAAATTGGGGTTTAATGACACTTTAAAAAGTCTGGATCGCCTTGTGTCAGGCAATTTTACAAGTGGAGGAAGTATCTGGAAAGAAGCACCAAGCAATGGTGAGCAACTGTCGGACTCCTCTCCAATGTACTAACTCTACCCAACCAGGATTAGTATTGGTTGAAGTGCACTGTCTATGTGCAGTATGCCTTAGTACACATGGCCTCATCGTTGCCCCCACATGGACAATCAGGATTAAGTGCCTTGCCCAAGCACACAACACATTTACCCCTGTGTTGTGTCATTGGTTGGAAATCCAGTGCTATAACCACTGGGACACTGTATTCCCCACTCTCTGAGTATTACATCTCAACATGTTATCAGTTTCATAGAGGAAATTCATAAAATAAACTGTAGCTAGTTAAATTACCAATTTCAGTCTTTTCATTAAGGATGGTAAGAAATAGTACTTCACTATTCTCTTCCTAGAAATAATATGTAAAAAGGTTACTCAACCCTTTACCCAACATAATGGCAAAAACCAGCCAGCACTATTCACAAAATTCATGAATTAATTTTCATTATATTTTCAGTTTTTGTCTCAAAAACACAGGTTATCACCCCCTCTTTGGAACGAGCTTGTCAAGCTCGTTCCAATGAGGGGGTCATAACCTATGTTTTTGAGACAAAAAATGAAAAAAATTAGTTATTCAAGAATTTTGTTTGCAAGTGTCGTCTGCTTTTCATTTTAGGTAAAGGGTTAACTGTTGTTTAACCTTCAACCCTCAGATTAATTTTGCAATAATTGTTATCTCAATTACATGTACACTGCTGTAGATGACCAAACAGTGGAGATGGGCAATATTTTCCGAAAAATCGAACTCATACCGATATTATGGGGATGCCAAAAAACCAATCATTGAATACCGAAACCATCTGCATTTTCAAATTTTCCCACATTCACCATTTATAAGGCCCTGTTGAGGCTTGAAAGCAGTTGAATGGTTCATTTTCATGAAAGAAGTGGCTGATTTTATTTTCAGTTTTGTTAAGCTTCAAGAGCCTGTACAATTGTCCTGAACTCTCACTAGTCTATAACCTGTACGTGTCCAGCTGCTTAACAGTGATTTTGGGAGCACGGTGGCTCAGTGGTAGACTGTTGGACTTCTATGCTAGAGGTCCTGCGTTCGATCCCCGTCCAGGAAAAGCTGCATTGTGTCCTTGGGTAAGGGACTTTATCCCGGTCGCCTACATGGGGGCACAATGACGCCATGTCCTGCAGGTCGATGGTGCACATGTCTTCAACCGCTGTAACCCTGCTTGAGCCGAGCTTGAACAGAGTTAAAATGTTGAGCTGACAATTGCTTGTTGATGCTCTGTGGTTCTCTCCGGGTACTCCGGCTTCCTCCACCCGTAAAACTGTCACGGTCACGCTTAACCATTGTGCATAATTATATGACCTTGAACACCAGTAAATAAATAACCGTGATTTCTAAGCAAGTCTTGGCTAGAAATCACTGCCCAGGTATTGAAATTTTCAGTTCGTTATCAGTTCTTGTATTTTTTAGGGGGTACACCTTGGTATCCATCAGGTATTCAGGATCTGACTTGACTGAGATTTACTGATAGTACCAAAGAGGAATTCACATCAGGAAAAACAGAATGAGTTGTAGTGTCACAACACTACAAATTACACTGCCAATGAGTTCAATAGTGGCATTTTTTTACGACCACAAATCATATCTACAGTAATTTTGTCACTTGTTCTAAATGCACCTTAATGTTTAAAGACCTATTTCAGACTTTTGAGATCTCTGAGCATATACATGTTCCCTGACCATGCCATCTTTAGGAGGTCCTGTTGACAATAGACAAAACACCTCGGCAGTGATTTCTAGTCAGATCTTGGCTGTCTTAACAGACAGTCAAGACTTGACTAGAAATCACTGCTAAACAATTGGACATGCATAGGTTGTAGTCCAGAGGGAATTCAGGCCAGTTGCCCAGTCAATTGCGGGTTAACAAAACTGAAAAGAAAATCAGTCACGTCTTGTATGAAAGTGAACCATTCAACTGTTTTCAAACTTCAACACAGACTTATAAATAGCAAATGTAGGAAAATTTGTACATTCAGATGGTTTCGGTATTCAATAATTGATTCATTTCGGTTTTTTCGATGTCCACATGATATCAGTTTGGTTTTTCGATGTATTGCCCATCTCTACTCACGGTGTATTCTTTCTTGAGAACTCGACATGTAGGCTGCATTTATCTTGACAATGTTTTTACATGCAGAAACACTGTTAAGTGATCTGCATCTGTGTACATGTGCTTACAATATATTGTTGCAGCGGGGTGCGCGGTGGCTCAGTGGTAGACTCTTGGACTTCTATGCTAGAGGTCCCGAGTTTGATCCCCGTCCGAGACAACCCGCGTTGTAACCTTGGGCAAGGCACTTTATCTCGGTTGCATACATGAGGACACGATGACGCCGTGCATTAAGGCGTTCTGCTCGTCGATTGTGCACATGTCTTCAACTGCTGTAACCCTGCTTGAGCAGAGCATGAACAAAGTTACAATGTTGAGCTGACAGTTGCGTGTCGATGCTTGGCAGTTCTCTCTGGGTACTCCGGCTTCCTCCACTTGTAAATCTGTCACGGTCACGATTAGCCATTGTGCATAAGTATGTGACCTTAAACACCAATAAATAAATAAATAGATTATAGCAAAATAGTTCAATAAAAAATTCTAAATGTTTTAACCTTTAAGGACCTAATTCTGACTTTGATAAGTTTTTAATACAAAGGAACAGGTGCCCCATGATGCATTGTTTGGTGGAAACTCAAAACCTTGTCAGTTGTTATTAGGCAAACCTTGGCTACCTATGTAGGCAGCCAAGAATTGACAAGAAACAACTGCTAATTAAGCCACTGGAGGTAGACTTTCAAAGTATAGCTAAAATGTATACAGTAGAACCTGTCTTGAGAGACCGCCCTTTGGGCCACACAAAAGTGGTCTCTCAAGACAGGTGGTCTCTCATAACAGGTTTCAGGTTTTCTCAAGTCAGTGAATAACGAACCACAAAATTCAGAAATGGAGAAGAATAATTACTTTGTAGTTGTTCCTTTTTATGAAGTTTTTGTAACAAATTGAAATGGACTGTTATAAGAATTATAAAAATAAATTAGTGTTGAAAATCTTCAAGGAAGATCTTCAACACTAATTTATTTTTATAGTTTTTATAACAGTCCATTTCAATTTGGTACAAAAAGATTTTCAACATAAATTTATTTTTATTCCTATTGGACACATTTCTGGTATGTATGAAATTGTTTATTCAGCAATAATCCTAATCTTTTCACAGGGGTCTTATAAGAACATCTCAATATGTAATGAGTTAGCAATTGAAACCCAATTCAGAGCTTTTAATACCTTTAATTATGTTAGTATAACCACAATGGATTTTCCAATTCCAGAACAGGTAAAAAGTTTTTGTCATTTTTTCAGTCTTCAAAAGGGCGGTCTCTCAAGACAGGTCCATTATGGCATAAAAATACAAGTTGGTACAAGGTCACAGTGGTCTCTCAAGACAGGTGGTCTCTCAAGACAGGTGGTCTCCCATAGCTGGTCCATTATAGAGTAAAACCTATCGGTGCCTGGCAGATGTGGTCTCTCAAGACAGGTGGTCTCTCAAGACAGTGGTCTCTCAAGACAGGTTTTACTGTAGTAGTCTCTAGTCCCTTAAGGGTTAAATTTCCAGTTTGCATTTAGTGCTTAACATTTAGGTATCATACCCTATAACAGAGTACAGAGTGCTTTAAGAATTAAAATCAGATTAAAAAATCTATATTCACTATTGCAGGCACAACCATTACTCCAGTTCCTGTTTGAAGTGAATGTGGATTATTAGAACTGCCCCGGAGGGCCTGAAGGGCTTTCAATACAACACAGATTTTAATGAGATTTGTCACTGATATCTCCTGAATCCTGTATAGCCCCATAGATAAAATCAATAGCAGGAATGTTATTGTTTTGGAATTATTTCACCCTCCATTTCATTTTCCTGGAGGAATTAGTTATCTAAAAGGTTAGATCGGCTTTGCAGGGCTTTATCCCCAGATGTGTTTGATAAAACATTTGTAGTTTCATTGGATATTGCTCATCCTATGTATGAAACTTTGAATGCAAACGGGTTTCCTGTGGGAATGCCTGGAAGTGGGACATTGCCTGTTTACTGCTGTGAACAGGTTCTTCACTGGTGTATGATATATGGTTTGTATAGTCATGGAATTTATATACTCCCAGTCTCAAGGAGAATGGGGGTTATACTAGATTATATGTGTTTAACTCTCTGTCCATCCATCTGTCTGTCCATCCAGATCCATATGTCATTAGTGAGTTGATGGATTTCAATGAAATTCAATATGCGGTTTCTTTGGAATCACCTGTTTCTGCCACCTGTTGAGCCTAGTTGCTCCCTCTATGTATACCTCCCCCCCCCCCCATGCAATAAAGTTGGGGGGGGGGGGGTATAGAGTATACTGGTATCAGGTATCAGCTTGTCGTGGGAGGGGAGGGTATACTGGTAATGGCTTGTCCATCCGTCTGTCCATGGACATAATTTTGTCTGGAGCTTTTCTCTGTTGTTTTTGAACCACTTTCTTTGAAAGTTGGTATGAATGTTCACTACCATGGGAGCCTGTACACCTGCAATTATAGTTTCGATCAGACATTTTTTGCCTGAGTTATGCCCCTTTCCATCGTAGAATAGTCTGTCCATCTGGCATAGTTTTGTCCTGAGCTTTTTGCAGACGTTTATGAGTCAATTCCTTTGAAACTTGGTATGGATGTTCACTACCATGGGAACCTGTGCTCCTGTGATTATAGTTTTGATCGGACTTTTTTTGCAAGATTTATACCCCTTTTCATCTCAGAATATTTCAGCGACGGGTTTCGAAATCCATCTGGGACAGTCATACCTCTAGTTTCAGTTTTATGCCCTTAGTTTGTCAAATTTTCAGTGATTTTTTATTTTATCCATCTAGATACAGCCCCTTCCCTCAACTTGTCACCTGTGGGAGAATGGGGGGTGGGGGTATTCCAGCATCTCTCGTGCAATCTCTTGTTTTCAAAATCAAGACCTGGAAAAAGATTGGGTTATTTTAATGAGTCATTAAATTCAAGTTAAAAGTCATGGAATTTTAGAATATTAATTCTGAAATACGAAATTTCTGGTTTATTCTTAATTGTGTACAAGCCGCTTAATGTTTAACCCACAAAGGCCTAATTCCAACTTGAATCATTTTTTTTCTACAAGCATGCAGGCATCTGTCATGCGGACTTTGAGTAAACTTGCAGGCTACATTCAAATTATTTTGGCAGTTGTTTCTAGGCAAGTTTTGGCTGCCTACATTGGCAGCCAAGACTTGTCTAGAAACAACTGCAAATTCATAGAATGTACACTGTCAAAATGTAGAAAAAATGTATAGAAATTTTCAGATCCTCAAGGGTTATAGTTGCATAATATAAATGAAAACATCATAAATTGTTGACAACAGAAAAATGTAAAAGTCATGTAATCTATCAGTTTACTTGCTATTAAGCACTCCATGTTATGGGTGTAGTTTTCAAGGTATTGACCTTTTCACTATTTTTAATCGAGCATTACAATGGAATTTTATTATGCTCCCCCCAAAAGTTTAGGGAGAGGATATAGACGCCGCTTTGTCCATCTGTCCGTATCATTGTTTACTATGTATCGCGATACAATAATTATAAATAATATCAGGCAAAATAACTTCTTGGATTTTGAAAACTGGTGCAGAGAAACCCTGTTTTTGCATACCAACATTGACAGTGTTAAATATGCCATTAAATGGATTATTCAGTTAACCAAAATTTGGTGAATTCCCTCTATTTTACTAAAAAAAATTTTTTTTATATATTTTTATTCAGATAAAGTAATAAATACATGTGTACAATGATGAATACATGAGTGAGTAAGATCACATGTCAAAAGATTTTTTTTTACAAGCAAAAAGAGTCAAACCCTAACATGCCGAACCAGAAATAAATAGACCCATTTCTTACCATGAATTTTGTACAGCCTTGTGCTACATGGCAGGTGGGTTTTTTAGCTCATCTTGACAAAGCTGAGCTAATCTAATCGCTTCCCGTCCGTCGTCCATCGTCTGTCGTCCGGCGTCCGTTGTCCGTCAACACCATGTTTTGGTCTTCTCCTCCAAAGCCACTGGGCCAATTCAAGTGAAAGTTTGTGTGAGTGATGGTCCCAAAGGGGCATTTCATTTTTGTTCAACTCAGCATGCCCAGCCCCATAGGGAGGGAGTGGGGGAAAATGCTCCAAAATATTTTAAAAATCTTCTTCTCAAGAACCAGTGTGTACAATGACTTGATATTTGCTATGGAGCTTCCATATGAGGTGTAGAATCAAGTTTGTTCAAACGAAGTTCGTAAAGTAATATTTGGCTTTGTAATAGGAGGGGTAAGATTTTTGGCCTCGCCCAAAATTTCTATTTTCTGAACCGATGGTCCGGTATGAACCAAATTTGGTTTGTGGTAGTATTGGGTCATAAGTACTTGACCCATGCAAAAAAAAAAAATTCCCGCATCCCCATGGGAACCCTGGGAGCTAAAAATAGAAATATTTTCAAACGCCCATATTTCCCAAACCCCATGGAACAGAGAGCTTTTATTTGGTATGAAGTATCCTTACGACCAGTAGAATTGAATGGTAAAAAAAAATTGCTATCGGTTATGTTAGGGTGTTCTGTAATGGGCATCGAAAAAATGCTGAGTCAGCATATTTGCAAAAATTAAAAAAAATCTTTTCTCCAGAACCAATCATCAGAATCTTTTGATATTTGGTATACAGCATTCATAGGGGGGTCAGATAAAAGTTTGTAGAAATAAAGCTCATTGGTTCATATTTGGGCTCTCTACAGGAGCCCAAAGTTTTAACATAGGGTAATATAGGGAATATTCTTTAAAAATTTTCTTCTTCAGAACCACCAGTCAGAATCTTTTAATATTTGGTATACATCATTGTTATGAGGGTCAGATTCTAGATTGTTCAAACCAAGTCCCTAGGTTAATATTTGGGCTTCCTACGGAAGCCCACATTTTATCTTTGTTCAATATGGAGGGTAATTTAAAAAAATCTTCTTCTTCAGATCCATCAGTCAGAATGCTTTGATATTTGGTATGCAACATCTCTTTGGGGGTCAGATTCAAGTTTGTTCAAATCAAATTCCTAGGTATATATTTGGGCTCACTTTGGTAGCCCAAATTTTTAGTCGAGTTGTGACGAAGTCAAACTCGACTTATAGTTTGGTGAATGGCGGGCGGGCAGGCGGGCGGGCGGGCGGGCGGGCGGGCGTAAACAATTGGTTTCCGGATGATAACTTGATAGTGGTTCAACTCACATTCATTAAACTTCATACATAGGTTGGTCTTGGTGAGAGGAAGAACCCTATTGATTTTGGACATGCTACGTCGAAGGTCAAGGTCACAGTGACCTTGAACATAGTAAATCTTAAACAATTGGTTTCCGGATGATAACTTGATAATGGTTCAACTCACATTCATGAAACTTCATAGGTAGATTGGCCTTGGTGAGGGGAAGAACCCTATTGATTTTGGACTCGCTACGTCAAAGGTCAAGGTCACAGTGACCTTTAACATAGTATATCGCAACAATTGGTTTCCGGATGATAACTTGATAGTGGTTCAACCTAGAGTCATGAAACTTCATAGGTGTGTTGGCCTTGGTGCGAGGAAGAACCCTATTGATCTTGGACTCACCAGGTCAAAGGTCAAGGCCACAGTGACCTTGAACATAGTATATCGCAACAATTGGTTTCCGGATGATAACTTGATAGTGGTTCAACCTAGAGTCATGAAACTTTATAGGTGTGTTGGCCTTGGTGCGAGGAAGAACCCTATTGATCTTGGACTCACCAGGTCAAAGGTCAAGGTTACAGTGACCTTGAACATAGTATATCGCAACAATTGGTTTCCGGATGATAACTTGATAGTGGTTCAACCTAGAGCCATGAAACTTTACAGGCGTGTTGGCCTTGGTGCGAGGAAGAACCCTATTGATGTTGGACTCACTAGGTCAAAGGTCAAGGTCACAGTGACCTTGAACATAGTATATCGCAACAATTGGTTTCCGGATGAGAACTTGATAGTGGTTCAACCTAGAGTCATGAAACTTCATAGGTGTGTTGGCCTTGGTGCGAGGAAGAACCCTATTGACCTTGGACTCGCCTGGTCAAAGGTCAAGGTCACAACTCGACATTGGATCTGTGATCCTGAGCGGCATTTTTACTTAGTGCAATATGAGAAAATTTCTTTAAAAATCTTCTTCTTCAGATCCACCAGTCGGAATGCTTTTATATTTGGTATACAACATCTCTAGGGGGGTCAGATTCCAGGTTGTTCAATTCGAGTGCCTAGGTTAACATTTGGGCTCCATATGGGAACAAGAAATTTAACTTAGTACAATATGAGGGAATTTCTTCAAAAATCTTCTTCTTCAGATTCACTTGTCAGAATGCTTTCACATTTGGTATACAACATCTCTAGGGGGGGGGTCAGATTCAAGTTTGTTCAAATCGGATCCATAGGTCAATATTTGGGCTCGCTATGGTAGCCCAAATTTGAACTTAGTGCAATTCGAAGAAATTTCTTTACAATTTCTCTTCTTCAGATCCAACAGTCAGAATGCTTTCATATTCAGTACACAACATCTCTTGGGAAGTCAGATTTAACTGTGTTCAAATCAAGAGCCTGGGTTAATATTTGGGCTCTCTATGGGAGCCGGAATTGGCCATTTTGCTGAAGAATTAAAAATTTTGTATTCAGTACCCTCTAGAGGTACTAAGATTAATCCACATAGGTTGTATCAAGGGGCTTCATAGGGGAGCTCTACATTTTACTTATGATCAACTGAAGAAAAGGCATGATGCCCAGATTATTTTTGTCACTCCTGAGGGACTCAAGGATTGACAGTGTAGCCTATGGAGATGGCTTGCGTAATGTAGACTCATTCTTGGACTCTGTTTAAATTGTGTTCTGTACAAGATGAGCGCTTCAGGCCCCGTGGGGCCTCTTGTATTTTTATGGGGAGAGTTATTCATATCGAGCAGTGTTGTCCCGTGTATGTCCATCACGTGGTGCTCAATAAGTTGTATGACAGAATAGTGCTTTCAGGACGAGGGTCGAAAGGGGCTTGCCCCAAAATGTCCCAGCATGCCTTCGGCGGGCTAAAACCATTCTTTTAGAATTTTAGAATTTGGTTTCAGGACTTCCCATCTGTTCTTTATGGTTCGTGATTTTTTTTTACGCGTATAAGTGAAGTGAATACAATTCTACTTCATGGAAGTTACAGAGGATTTTTATGAAATCATGGAAACTAGGTAGACATTTTCTCATCTGCACGAATAAATGAACTTTTTGTATATTAGAATAAGGATAACGTGGGGTGTGGTCAAATGAGTAGATATTATTATTATTATTATTATTATTATTATTATTATTATTATTACTACTAAATAGGGAGCACGGTGGCTCAGTAGGTAGAGGTGCAGGCTGCAAGCCGAGAGGTCCTCGGTTCAAATCCCACCTGCGGCAACTACGTTGTGTCCTTGGGCAAGACACTTCATCTCCATTGCCCGCATGGGGGCATGATGACGCTGTGTACTAAGGCGTACTGCAGGTCAATGGTGCGCATGTCTTCAACCAATCGAACCCTGCCTGTGCTACAGTGCGGAGTTACGATGTTGGGGAGCTGGCAGCTGCTCGTCGTTGCTCGGTGGTTCTCTCCGGGTACTCCTGCTTCCTCCACCCGTAAAACTGTCACGTTCATGATTAGCCATTGTGCATAAATATGTGACCTTAAACACCAATAAATAAATAAATAATAAATACTACTAAATATTTATTTGATTAATCCATTATATCTTGTTTTACAGAGCTCGCTGAGCTCTGTCAAACAAGATATAAAAGATTAAATGTCTAGAACATATTTGCTGAGAGGGGAAAAAACACTGGAAAATGGGTCTTAAAATCAAAACCTTTAATTACTTAATGTCATGGGTTATTACATTGAGAAGTTAGCAATTGTTTGAAGAGTGCAACCAAATTTGTAATACAAGTAAGGTACTGGAAATGAATACATGCAGTCTCCAAACTTGCTGACATCTGTAGCTGCATGCCATGAGAGACCATGAGTATTATGATACATATCCTATTGTGTGCAATAAATTGTAATACATGTCATATTGTTGGGGAAGCATAACCACCCAGCCCTAATTAAGTTCACATTCTAGGCTCTGTTAGCCTCATCTGTTAATGTCATCTTGACATTCTGACAGCTGGAGAAAAAGAATCTTGCATAACTGCATATTCTAAGTTAATCATCATTTGTTAGAGAAAATTAAAATGTCTGAAATAAATGAGAATCATTTTAATATTTTCTGGCTGATGGCATGTATTCTTACGGGTGCATTTCGAGGCATTCTCATTCAGGGGGAGGGCAGGGTTTGCTGTTGTGTGTTAATATTTAGCTGTGTTAGGAATTCCATTATTTTGTGAGAGACTGGGGTTTTGCTGTAACATTCTGAAGTATTTTCATGAATCCCATAAAACCCTGAATGGTCTTGTCATTTCAAAAAGAGGGTTCAAGATCTTTGAATTTACTTGTATTGATTATTTTGTTCTGTGTATGTGTGTGGGGGGGGGGGGGGGGCGGGGGGGGGGGGGGGGTAGGGGGGGGCAGCTGGCAGTCTGAGGATTGGTTTTCACCCAAACCATATTTTTTCTCCCAGTCTCTGAGGAGCAATAAGCTGTCATTTGGAAGTAAAAAAATTTAATGAGGCCACACAAAGTAGATCTTGACTTTTTGTTGGCCTAATATAATGTTTTTAGTTATATTAATATTTAAAACAGACTATACCTTCAAAATTGCTGAATAAATATGTCACTAGTTCAGAATTTTGGTTCTTCCTTTGTGTAAAATCTGTCTTAGAATTTATTGATTGATTGATTGATTTATTTATTTATTTATTTATTTATTTATTTATTTATTTATTTATTTATTTATTTATTTATTTATTTATTTATTTATTTATTGGGGTTTAAAAACACTTTCATCAGCCAGGCTCACCTTGTGTCAGACAGTTTTACAGGTGTAGGAAGGCAGACAGTAAACCTCCGAACAGTGGTTTAGTAACTGCCAGACTCCCCACTGTCCTAACTTTGCAGAAATAGGGTTAGCAGTGGTTGAAGACAAGTATACTATCGATGTGCATTCCACCTTAATAAACCATGCTACCATACACCCACAAGAAATGAGAAATAAAGCTAATTTAGGCCCCACAAAGTAGATTTTGTTTCTCTGGCCATTTTTAGTAAAATTGCATCAGGCCTGGCATTCTGAAAAATGCAGGAGGGCAAAAAATCGCTCTCCTCAATCAGCTTAGGAGAGCAATTAGCTTTACACAGCATTTTAAGTATCCAGTTGAACAAACTCATTGAAACTGAAACCAACAGACTACATCAGTGATTTTATTAACTTTACTAAGGTAAAGCAAAATCTCTTAGACATCTAGATGTCTCACTCAACAACCGGACACACACTTGACAAGACCTGTGTGTGTACCCAGACCTGTTGTCCAAGAAAGTCATATGCCTACCGCTACCACCTTCAACCCCCCAAGGGGGGTTGAATGTGGTAGTGGTAGGCATATGACTTTCATGGACAACAGGTCTGCTTGAATCTACAGCCACATCCCGGTGCAAGTGCTTCAAGTGACAGGATAGTAGTAATGGTAGTATATTATAGTATCAATATTCCTTGAATAATTACCCCTCAAACTGTGATGTCAGTTGTTGAACTTGAAACTGACAGAAAAAAATATTGCTGTGGCCCATTTTGCTTCAAATGACTGCAGCTGTGTTTGGGTATGGTTGCAGCCATTACCTTTTACCACTAAACCAGTTTCAAAATGAAATTACCTGATGTTATGTGACTTCGAAGTTAAATTACATTTTTGCTTTACAACAAAAAATTAATGTGAGCATAATACATGTAATCTCAATCATCCCAGATCAAAATATTTAGGAGGGCAATTTTTCGCGCTCCTTAATTCTTTCTGGAGGGCAGTAAGGAGAGCTAAAAAATCGCTCTCCTGAAATTGCCAAGCCTGTTGCATGCATGCAGGCAGTTTTTTATTAGCTCCGCTGACAAAGTCAGCAGAGCTTTTCTTATACTTATTCGTCCGTCATCCGTCGTCTGTCGTCCGTCATCTGTCGTCCATCTGTCCGTCCGTCCGTCGTCAACATTTTCCTTGTCCGGGCCATAATTTCTGAACAGCTGAATATTTTTCAACTAAACTTTATAACAATATGTATTATCAATGGATGGTGGGTCATCAACCATTATAAAGTCTGTAACCCCACAGGGTCAAGGTCACAGGCCACATGAGCAAGAAAAAAATATTTTGTTTGTCCGAGCCATAATTTCTAAACTACTGAATATTTTTGGACCAAACTTTATAACGTCATGTAATGTCAATAGGCGGTGTGTAATCGATCCAAGCCATAATTTTCGTGACAACTGAAAATTTTTCGGCTAAAGTTTGTAACAATATTAGTATTAGAAAACATGCCCATGCGATCAGTGGCCCTCAGCGGAGCTCTCTAGGCGTGACAGGCCTCTTGTTTTATTTTTGTAATTATTTCTTTGCCATCAAAAGTTCATGTTCTTGGTTTGTGTTAGGCCTCATAATCTACACAATAGCATGGGTGGTGGTGTATTTTGTTCCTTGAGTGCAAGAAGGCTTTGCAGTGCAAATGTTGTTGCACTCAATGTACAAATTTTTTAACTTGGTTAAAATATCAGACATAAACTTTTGAGAAATAGTTGTCTAGAAATTGGTTGCATAAGAAAATCCGAAACAGCCTTTTTTTATGCCTTATTTCCAGATTTGCAAAGATTTTATCAGCGCAGCATTTGAAATTAGAACACATTTAGATTTCCCCGATTTCACACCGTTTACAGGTGTGTCCAAATTAGAGAAGGTATGAAGACATCAAGAAAAATATATAATTTCTCTGTGCCTCATCTGCAGTTGAGAATAACTTCCATCATAATATGACGATAGAAACCCCAAAAGCCATGGCAATAAAACAACAGGATAGGAGTGTTATTTCTGGTTTTAATGTGCTCACATTAAAGCAAAATGGTGAGCCCAAAATAAATGAATTCAAAGGCCTGGGTCACCTTCCCCCCCCCCCCCCCCCCCCCCCACCCCACACCACCACCCAGTGCTGGAAATAAACAAAATTGACGGGTGCAGTTTTAAGCTCCCGTGAATTCAGAGACGGGAGTAAATTGCACCGTAAAATGTTAGTACATGAATTTTCGAGGGAATACTCTCACCAAACACTAGAAACCTTAACCCTTTGAACTCTAGTGGTAGCTTCCATGCCAGTTCATTGGCAGCAAGTGGAAGAGTCCATATTCATTATTTGGGGTAGAGCAATCAATATTTTCAACGTACAGCCTCGGGGCTGCACGTTGAAAATACTGATTGCTCTACCCCACACATTTACTGAACAGCCATCATCCTATTTAATAACGTTATGACGTATCATGTTCCTGGCCAGAAAAGCAGCCGATCGGGTTCAAGGGGCTAAATGTACAAGGAATTGCTGAATTATGACATTAACTTGCCACTGGCTGCAGAATGCTGCTTTCTCAAAACAACCCACATTTATATGCCCTCACAGTATATTAGTGCTCCACAATATTTTTCAACGCGTGCATTTTTTAGCTCCCGTAAAATAGAAAAGACGGGTGCTGACGGGAGCAATTGCACTCGCACCCGTCTCATTTCCAGGACTGCCACCACCCCCACCCCCAGAATTTACGGCCATGCATGTCATTGCCCTCAATGCAATGTCTGATTGTGAGGTCCACTTGTCTGATGTATAAACATAAAGTAAAATACTGAACTTGTAAAAATAAGGAAAAAGAACATCTTGTGAGGAAGTAATGTGTCAAATTCAAGTGACAAGGACACACCAACAATTTGAATAAGGAAGTTATAAAATTAAATTAGATGGTTTGTTTTCAAACTTAAAAACTTTGTCAGACTCTTTACTGATTGGACAGAAAAAGCCACTCTGACAAAAAATAATAATAAAACTGACAGCTTGAAGAATTTCGCCAGACTTGTGACAAGTTCAAGTGAGTTATAAACTTCCCCTGCAGGCTGTCTTTGGTAGTTCACATGTACCAGCATTTTGAATGCAGTTGCTACAATGGAAGCTAATATGAAACCAGTGTTGGACTGAGAAGTCTGATAAGATATAGAGGTGTATGCAGGTTGAAAAATGGTGCTGTGCATTACACTATCATACTTGATTAGACTATATCAGGAGTGGCGCCAGGGATTTCTTGACAAGGGGGGGGGGGGGGGGGGGGGGCTTGACCTCTCCGACAGGGGGGCTATAACATTTGACCTCCCAAATGAAGGAAAATGAGTGAAAAATGGTAAATTGGAGAACCAAAATAGAAGCAAATTGAGTATGTTTGTTGATTATTTAACCCTTTACCTAACCTGAAAAGCAGACGACACTTGGAAAAATAATTCTTGAATAACTAATTTTTTTCATTTTTTGTCTCAAAAACATAGGTTATGACCCCTCGTTGGAACGAGCTCGTTCCAACGAGGGGTCATAACCTATGTTTTTGAGACAAAAAATGAAAAAAATAATGAAAGTTAATTGGCAATTTTTTAGAATAGCGCTGGCCGGTTTTGGCCGTTACCTTAGGTAAAGGGTTAAAGTAAACATATTATAATAAGGTCGCAAAATATTTCATCTATAAAGCCAGTTTGATGAACGGCATTAAGGAATTTTGTGAGAATCACTATTCTCTATCAAAGTTCCAGTGCTGCACGGGTTCGAGACTGACAAGACGAGATATCTACATTTGATTGTCGGAAATTTCTTGTGAAGTCGGGTTTACGAGACTCTCCGACGGACTGACTAAAAATCGCCGATGGGGGGCTGGGCGGGCGGGCGGGGGTAGCCCCCCCCTGCCCCCCCCCCCCTGGTGCCACCACTGGACTATATTAACCCTTTACCCAACATAATGGCCAGCGCTATTCACAAACATCACCATCCAATTTTCATTATATTTTAGCTCACCTTGACAAAGTCAAGCTGAGCTAATCCCATCACTCTCTGTCCGTCATCTGCCCATCCATTAGTCATCCATCAATACCATGTTTTGGTCTTCTCTTGATTCATTTTCACTAATTTGATTCGATATTCAATTTGATCAAAATTAGCTTTGGATGTGGATTTATTTACTCTTACCAAAGACAACAGCCAGAGCACAATAAGTTTTCCTTATATGTTATTATCCCTCCGACCTCTGAAGGAGGAATCGGGGGGTATCAAGTGAAGCCCACCATCAGTCCATCCATCCATCCGTATGTCTGTATGAACATTTTGCCTTGTAATTTCAAAGCCATTGGTCAGATTTGGATCTCTTGTGGTATGCTGATAGACCTGCATGGGGGAACGGATATGGATAAGGAACGGGATCCGTCCAGTATGTTTTCCCACAGTTATGGCGCTTTTTCTCTCTTTCGACTTGGAAAATTTTAATGTCTTTATTGTTGTCCTGCCTGCTAGTCTATAAAGGATGATGAAGGACACATTAACTCATAACCAGTTGAGTATTTTTAAAATATTTTTCATCAAATGAAAATGAAGCTGCCATGACTAGAGTTGATGAAATATACACGAAAAAATTAATAAAAAAATCACTCGCCTAAAAGTCCAATTTAGTTTGCAGGGAGAAAGTTTAAATGTGCTCAAACTTGACTTATCTTACCCGTATATTTTTGCAGTGTGGTTGAGGTGTGGATCGGGTACTCCTGGGGTGTGGGCTACAAAATTGGTTGAGGTGTGGATCTATGTTTTTAACAAACAGATAGTTGGGGAATGCTTAAGGTATGGTTGAGGTATGTTTGAGGTGTGCCGGTTCCAACATGATTGTTTTTAAAGACTATGGGGTGTGTTTGGGGTACTTTTGAGGTACCTTAGGGGTGTGCCTTGCCAAAATATGAATTTGCAGTGGTTTCAGCCAAGCCTGACAATAAGCAATCTGTCATTTGCAGAATGAGGTGCCCAGAGGGTGAATTTGTTGATGCTGACCCATACAATGGGCTAGAGTCCCCAATTTATCCTCTGGCTATCTTTCTGTTTAGGCCTGAGACCTTGATTCAGACTGAGGTTCACAGAGGGTAAATTTGGTGATGCTACCATGCTGTGCAGGGTAGCATCACCAAATTCACCCCCTGGGGACCTCATTCTGCAGATGACAGTCAGCTTATTTTCTGGCCTGGTTTCAGCCAGGTGTGGATAAGGTGTGTGGTAGAATTATGAGGTGTGGTTAAGGTGTGTACCCCAGAAATTCGCGTAGCAGGTACCATACCTTAACCACACCCTAACCATACCTTTGGGTGAGGTGTGACACTCGAAAAGTATAAGGGTTAGTGGCAAGAGATTTCATGTCTTGGCGGAATATCCATCCGCCAGCAGCATGCAAAGAGTAAACTAGTTTAGTGCTAGAAGGCCATATTTGTAGGGCTGAAACAAATATTTGAATATACATTCGTGGGAGGTAACATTCAAATACATGTATTTAAATTGACATTCAAATATTTGTTTCCACCACTTTCCATTCATGCCTCCTCTACCCATTGGAGACACCAATAGGTTACAACCATGATTCCTTGAGGAAGCAAAAGTAACAATACAGACTAGCCAGCAAATAATTTATTTTTTTTTATACCCCCACTCTTGAGAATGGTGGGTATACCAGACAACATGCATCCAGCTGTCTGTCTGTCCATCCAGGCCTGAAAATAAGCAGTCAGACATTTGCAGAATGAGGTCCCCAGAGGGCCAATTTATCCTCTGGGTACCTCTTTCTGTTTAGTTTTGAGATCCTGATTCAGAATGAGGTTCACAGAGGGTAAATTTAGTGATGCTTTACTTCACCCCCATTGCCCACGTGGGGACACGGTGACGCAGTGTACTACGGCGTACTGCACGTCGATGGTGCACCTGTCTTCAACTAATGCTAACCCTGCTTATGTGGAGTTGGTATGTTGGGGAGCTGACAGTTGCTCGCTGTTGCTCGGTGGTTCTCTCTGGGTACTCCGGCTTCCTCCATCCGTAAAACTGTCACGGTCATGGTTAGCCATTGTGCAGAAATATGTGACCTTAAACATCAATAAATATATAAAAAAATGATCAGTGGCATAGATAAAACTTCAGTGACAGGCATTTACATACCAAGGATTTCATCACAACTCTCGAGTTCTGTCTGATTTTTTTACATGACCAATTGTCCATTCACTCTTGAAATAACTGCCAGTTCATTTTTCAAAACTCAATCAATTTATTTGTATCAGACAGTAAAAAAACCCACCTCCTCCCCTCCCATTAGCATTTTAGTTTAAACAATATTTATTCAATAAGTATACTATATGCTACAATATTGAACAACAAGAAAAGTAACAGTATAGATAGTGAACATCAAGAATATAACATATACAGTGGAGCCCACTTAATTGTATGTCTCTTAACTGAATAACCCTGTTAATTGAATATAATTTCCCAACACAAAACCATTTACCATACCTCCAGTACAAATTTGACCTGTTAATTGAATATAGGTTATAGAGTAAACTCCTGTTAATTGAATAAAAAAATCTTGTAACCTGTCCAGAAATTACTCTGACTCCCCAGTTTTCCTTTATTTATAGACCTATTTGGCCTCAGAACATCCAATACAGGCATTTAATCTATTATATCTTGTTTGATAGAGCTCATGGAACTCTGTCAAACAAGATATAATAGAATAAATGCTAAGTGTGTCTCTAGAATAGAAGAAAGTGACACATCCCTGTTAATTGAATACTCCTGTTAATTGAATAATTTTCATTGGCAAAGTTTCTATTCAATTAACAGGGTTCCACTGTACTAACAAAAGACCATATGTAATGGGGGATCTGACAGAAGGCTGGGAGCTTATGTTAGTCATTTCCCATTCATAAATTTACACAAAGAGGTGGTATATAATATAGTAGATGGACTCATATATCACCGCCTAGAACCCATGGCCTGTGGTCGATCACCAACTTGATCACCAACCACGCGCCAAGCCAGGGAACCGTATCCATGCACACAGTAAGCATTTGGGCTCCAAAACACTTTGTTTGACACTAAAATATCGAAGAATGGCTAAAGAATTTGGCACCAGACACTTCCCAAACAGTGTGAATACTGGGTTAACTGGTAGAGTTCTAAATTATTTTTGGTCTTCAACAAAAGTTTTCACTTGTCTTTGCCTTGTTACAGTTTTTGGGACAGTGCCTACAGACATTGTAACAAGACAAATCAATACAGACAAAGAAAGTATGTATCACCCTTAGGGAATATGAAGAATTCAAGCTGTTTTTTTTTTCTTCAATTAAATTTTAATATATGTTATATCACCTTTACAAAAGGCATAATAAATCCTTCATACTAGGGGTGTGGTGGCTCAGTAGGTAGAGGTGCAGGCTGCAAGCTGAGAGGTCCTCTGTTCGAATCCCACCTGCAGCAACCACGTTGGCTCTGTGAGCAAGACAATAAATAAATAAATAAATAAATAAATAAATAAATAAATAAATAAATAAATAAATAAATAAATAAATAATCCTTCATACCATAGTGAGTCACTCACAGTGTCCAGTGTTCAGAAATATATTAAAAACAACCCAGAATTTCCTAATTTTTTTGAAGAAGTGTTTCAAACTATTTTCATCAGTAGTGCTGTTGCTGCTGCAACAAACTTAATTATACCCCCACAAAATGAAGTTTAGGGAGAATATAGGAGTCAACTTGTCCGTCGGTCAGTCAGTCCGTCATTGGCATCGGTCCATTGCACATGTGAATGTGTGGAGCGAACTACTTCCACTGTTTTTGCCGCATTTTTATGGAACTTCACACAAATGATCAACATGATGAGGGGATGTGTGTGACATAATTTTTTTCCCTCTCTATTTCAAGATGGCCGACTGGTGGCCATATTGGATTTTGCAAATACTTGAGGAGCAGACTACTACTTCTACAGTTTTTACTGCATTTTCATGAAACTCCATATAAATAAATGATTGACATATTGAGGAACAGTGTGTGACATAATTTTTTTCCCAATCGTATTCAAGATGGCCAACTGGCGGCAATATTGGATATTGCAAAATACTTGGGGAGCAAACTACTTCTACAGTTTTTGCTGCTTGTCATGAAACTCATTATAAATGATCGACATGATGAAGTGCATTGCGTGACATCATTTTTTTCCTGATCGGATTCAAGATGGCCGACTGGTGGCCATGTAGGATTTTTTTTGTCTCCCGCTTTTTTAAAAAAAACGGGAGATATTAAATTCCTTCCGTCCTTCCCTGTTTTTCATTTCCAGACTCAAACTTTCCTTACAGTCAGTTGATTTCGATGCAATTTGGGTAGTAGATCACTTTCATGAGTTGTGGGTCCTAGTTCGAATATGGGCATTTTCCATGCATATTTAATTAGGTTGCTGAAATTCGATTGGCGGACAGGTTTCCAGACTCTAACTTTCCTTAAAATCAACCGATTTCGATGAAATTTCATATATGAATTACTTTTATGAATACCTAGGTCAAGTTCGAATGTGGGAAATTTTGTACCAAAAATCTGTCCGTCTGCCTGTCCGTCTGCCCCGTGCATCAGCGCACCTCAGACTAAAAGCTGTATTTATGAATCAATCTTCAAGAAACTTCTTGGGTATCTTTGTTATCATTGTGAGACCAGAGTATGTGTTTTGGGGTTTGATCCAAAATTCAGGATGGCCACCAGTGGCCATTTTGTTCCAAAATTGGGTGTAATCAGTTTTTGTACAGAACTTCTATATGAAAGTTCGGATTGGAATAAATTTTTGTATAAATGTTTAGTAACATGCAATACATCACATATAATACGGGTTTTGTTCTCGTGCAAAAATTATGCAAATTACGGAAACTTTGATTTATTCAGTGCTACTACCAATACACAGTAAGTGCACACCTTCCGTGTTTTTCGTTTCCAGACTCTAACTTTCCTTACAGTCAGTTGATTTCGATGAAATCAATTGTGGGTCTAAGTTTGAACATGGGCATTTTCCGCCCATAGTTAATTAGATTGCTTAAATTTGATTGGCTGATGGTTTCCAGACTCTAACTTTCCTAATAGAGTCAACCGATTTCAATGAAATTTCATATATGGATTACTTATCACATCAGTTTAATGTAATATGTCTTATCATACAGTCCTAATTTTTAGTGATTCTCACAGTTATACTCCACATCACTTTACTTGCTTTAACAGTGACCTCCGTGGAAATAAATCTGATAACCACTGTCTGAAGCCCTGTCTGTTCTGTCTCTTCTAAATAACTTCCACTTGCAACTCAACTATATTCCACTGGATGCATTAATTCCCCTTGAAACTGCTGCCCAGTGGGAGACATGAATTCACTGAATTTGCTTGTTACTTACAAAATTTGAATGCCTCTTTCAGTCACCCATACTGGGTGGTATGCTACGGTGGGAGGTATAGCGAGTGACAGACCATCTCTAGTTGGTATTACTTTATATAGATTGTTTTTTTTGTCTTTTCAGTCCAAGTGACAAAGAAGAACCATCAATTCTTCCTCTACTGAATGCAGGGTTTAATAGGGTAAGTAACTGTTGTAAATAAGTTAATAATTGAAAATAGAATATGTTTTCATTTTTAGCTCAACTTTGGCAAAGCCAAATTTGAGCTTATGCCATGGCCTGTCGTCTGTCTGTCCGTCTGGCCGTCTGTCCGTCAACAATTGGATACGGCTTGGGCTAGAGGCCGTATTTATGAACCGATCTTTACGAAACTTCTTGGGTACCTTTGTTATGACCGTGGGACGAGAACGAGTGTTTTGGGGTTTGGTCCGAAATTCAAGATGGCTGCCAGTCGCCATTTTGTACCGACGATGCAGAAATCTGTTTTTTTGTACAGAACTTCCATATGAAAGCTATGATTTAAATAATTTTTTGTATGAATGTTTAGTACCATGGGATACATCACATATAATACGGGTTTTTTTCTCGTGCGTAAATTATGCAAATTAGACTGACTTTGATGTTTTTTGGTGTTACTTTCAGCACTGTAAGTGCAAATGCCAATACGGCTCGGGCTAGAGGCCGTATTTATGAACCGATCTTTACGAAATTCCTTGGGCACCTTTGTTATCACTGTGGGACGAGAACGAGTGTTTTTGGGTCCGGTCCGAAATTCAAGATGGCCGATGGCAGCCATTTTGTACAAAATTTGGTGCAATCAGATTTTTGCACAGAACTTCCATATGAAAGGGCTGATTTGAATAATTTTGTGTGTGAATGTTTAGTACCATGGGATACATCACATATAATACGGGTTTTTTTCTCGTGCAGAAATTATGCAAATTAGATGAACTTTTATTTTTTCAGTGCTACTTACACACAGTAAGTACACATGTCAATACGGCTCAGGCTAGAGTCTGTATTTATGAACCGATCTTCACGAAACGTCTTGGGTACCTTTGTTATCACCTTGGGACGAGAACGAGTGTTTCTGGGTGCGGTCCAAAATTCAAGATGGCTGCCAGTGGCCATTTTGTACCGAAATTAGGTCTAATCAGTTTTTTGTACACAATTTCTATATACGGCTCGGGCTAGAGGCCGTATTTATGAACCGATCTTTACGAAACTTCTTGGGTACCTTTGTTATCACCGTGGGATGAGAACGAGTGTTTTTGGGTGTGGTCCAAAATTCAAGATGGCCACCAGCAGCCATTTTGTACCAAAATTAGTGCAATCAGTCTTTTGTGCAGAACTTCTGTATGAAAGTTCTGATTTGAATATATTTTTGTATGAATGTTTAGTAACATGGAATACATCACATATAATACAGGTTTTTTTCTCGTGCAGAAATTATGCAAATTAGATGAACTTTGATTTATTCAGTGCTACTTATACACTGTAAGTGCACATGTCAATACGGCTCAGGCTAGAGGCTGTATTTATGAACCGATCTTCACAAAACTTCTTGGGTACCTTTGTTATCTCCTTGGGACGAGAACGAGTGTTTCTGGGTGCAGTCCAGAATTCAAGATGGCTGCCAGTGGCCATTTTGTACCGAAATTAGGTCCAATCAGTTTTTTGTCACAACTTCTACACAGCTCATATTTGTGAACTGATCTTCACAAAACTTCTTGGGTACCTTTGTTTTCACCTTGGGACAGGAATGAGTGTGTTTTGGGGTGCCTTTGTTATCACTGTGCTATGAGAACAAATATTTTGGGGTTCAGTCAGACCCACTCTGGGACTCAAAGATTTTTTTCTAGTTTAGCATCTGACTGTCACCCACCTTTACAATACTTTACCTATGCATTTGTTACAGGCAACGGTCAGTATTTATGTACAGACCGTTACAATACTTTATATGTACCTTTGTTATCAGGTCATTACCTAGATGTTTGTCATTACTGTGTCACATACTATACATGTACATATCTTTGTCTTGACAAGTTGAGCTACAGTGTCATTGACACTTTCATTGAAATTCACAAAAACAATCTTTCCATTCCAATGGAGAGTTATGAGCTGAGTTTGAATGCTTTTTATATGCCCATTTTAAAAACGGTCTTATAATGTAATCAATCTGTCCACACCAACATTTATTTATTTATTTATTGATGTTTAAGGTCACATATTTATGCACAATGGCTAATCATGACCGTGACAGTTTTACGGGTGGAGGAAGCCGGAGTACCCAAAGAGAACCACCGAGCAACGACGAGCAGCTGCCAGCTCCCCAACATCGTAACTCCGCACTGCAGCACAGACAGGGTTAGATTGGTTGAAGACATGCGTACCATCGACGTGCAGTACGCCTTAGTACACGGCGTCATCATGCCCCCACATGGGCAATGGGGGTGAAGTGTCTTGCCCAAGGACACAACGCGGTTGCCGCAGGTGGGATTCGAACCGAGGACCTCTCGGCTTGCAACCTGCACCTTTACCTACTGAGCCACCGCGCCCCCGTCCACACCAACAAATCAGGTTTATGTTTCTAGTTGTTGGTACACAGCACTGTTATGTGTCTAGTCTGATTTATGTGACTAGCCACATAAAGTTGAACTAACAAATGGTGTTTATGTGTCTAAAAAAAGTGAGCTATGTGGCTAAAATGGTTTATGTGGCTGCTATTGGCAAAAATTGTGTATTGTATTTTCAGGGATTTTAAGTTAGGCTGAGGGTTAGGGTTAGGGTCAGTAAGCTGAAAGGGTTAGGGTTTGCTACCACCCAGAAATTAGACTTCAAAAAGAGCTTTTAGTGGTTGTCCATGCATTTTAAATTTCTCAAATATTTTAGCCACATAAACCCTGACTTTAGGGGTGTCTGCTAACATTTTTGGTTTCTGACCATAAACTCTAGTTTGGATTATTTAATCTCAACCAAAGTTGGTATGTGTATTACACAGCCTGTAATACAGGCCAAGTTTAAATGAGGGTTCAGTCCAGTTATTTTTACATGAATTATGGCCAGGGCTCGATTTAATCTGAAAATATTGAATAGCGATTTGCTATACATTTGGGAAAATTGATTAGCTGTTGACAACAATTGATTAGCTATTTTACAGACAACAAGGGCATCCATTTATTGTTCTGTTTCCAATGTTGAAATGTTTTCTGAGGGCTCACAGGGCTGCAGCAGCTACATTTGTTTTTCTTTGTTCATTTTTCAGGTTTAATTAACCCTTCACCCAACGCAACGGCCAAAACCGGCCAGCACTATTCACAAAAATCGCCAAATAATTTTCATTATTTTTTTCATTTTTTGTCTCAAAAACATAGGTTGTGACCCCTCTTTGGAACGAGCTCGTCGAGCTCGTTCCAATGAGGGATCATAACCTATGTTTTTGAGACAAAAAATGAAAAAAATTAGTTATTCAAAAATTTTGTTTGCAAGTGTCGTCTGCTTTTCATGTTAGGTAAAGGGTTCATAAAAAAACCTTTCACATTCTTCGAGTTCACTTATTTATTCCTGCTACAGGCCGTCAGCTAGTACAAGGTTCCCGGTTCCTACTACTAGTCCAAACGTACTTGGACCCAAAGTCTGTAATATAATTTTTGGATTTGATAACTTTGGTATGTCCACAGGACAGGATGTACCGAACCAAAAAATTATGTTTAATAATAATATTGTGGACTGTGGGTTCAAGTTTGGACTAGGTTCCGACTGCACATTCAAAAATCAAATTAAAACACTGTTTTTGTCTAAGCACTTTTCAACTTCAAGGGCAGTGTCAACAATTCTCAAGGACTTTAAACGAGCATACTTTTGCAATGACCCTGATGGCCCGGTTGCAAGTCAATTTAAACCATCAATTAACACTACACGATTATAGGAAATACTCACTTCCGAATTGAAAAATAATTTTGATTCAGTGTAAAATTCTTTCAGCAACTAACTTTATAAAACACTAAACTCGTGCTTGTACATTTGCAGTTTTTCTTAAACCTTCCCATTTCCAATGAACATGATTCATGATTTGTCTTAACAATTCAAACACCATCGGCACATTTTAATCTGTATTGAGGAGATTAAAGGGTCATCCAACAAACATTTTGCGTTGCGGAAAATAAACTTTCACATTATTCTGATTTATGGATAAAACAATACAAATTTTCAACTTTTTTCACTTCCAACTCCTCCTTGGTTTTTCCCAAAGATATTAAAAAAAAACACTTTAAAATTTGCATCCACATTCACAGAATAAAGACGATTTTAAAATTGACTATTTACCCAAAACAAGTTGTTTTGGGAGACCCCTTCACAGATGTAACAGTGTAAACAGTGGTTTTTGTGATGTAATATCAAATTTTCATTGAGGATGATTTTGATTGGTCAACTTTCTCAGAGTCAAACCTTCAGACAGAGATATCTGATAGGCTCCACAATATACTTGGCTTCAAATAACGCAGCATTGGCCTACATTTTACGACAACCGCAAGGCTGAAAAGTTAAAAATAAATTTAGACCCAGTTATTGGAGAATTTGGATCAATATTGTCACTTCGCCAAAAGAATTTCCATAATTTATGTTGCTTAAACTGGCATAGACGTTTGACTTGATGTGTTCGGAACTGGGTGATGTATACTGTGTGGACCACTATGAAGTTTTTCACAAAAGTTGAGAAAATTACTTGATTTGCAAATAACTCTGGACTGACATTTATTGAGTCGCAAAATTTGGAAATGTGTGATGCGAATCCGGTTAAATCGAGCCCTGGTTACGGCTCTTTTTCGACTTAGAATTTGACTGTCTATTCAAATTTTTGGTATCCGACCGATAACTCAAGTTTGAATTATTTGATCTCAGTCAAGGTTGGTATGTATATTACCCAGCTAGTAATACAGGCCAAGTTCAAATATGAGTTCAATCCAATTATTTTTACATGAGTTACAGCCCTTTTTTTTTACTTGGAATTCAACCTTCTATTAACATTTTTGGTTTCCTACCGATAACTCAAGCTTGGATCATTTGGTCTCAACCAAAGTTGGTACAATTTCAATGGCTAACAGATGAATGTAGCCATGCCTGGCGGTGCTCTTGTTATGAATAGTACTGGCTGGTGTTTGCCATTACATTGGGTAAAGGCTTGCTATATATGAGATTACTCTAGGGTTGTATAGTGCACACGGTTAGTTACTCAATTTATAATGAAAATGGAGGCGCGGTGGTGTTGCGGTAACCAGTTCTCATCAGATCACCAAAGTTAAGCAACGTCGAACCTGGTTAGTCCTTGAATGGGTGACCATCTGAGCGATCAAATCAGACTCTCGCATTGTGTCCTTGGATCAAATCAGACTCTGTAGGGGGGGGGGCAGATTCAAGTTTGTTCAAATCCAGTCCCTGGGTTAAAATTAATAATTTAACTTACTGAAATATGAGGAAATTACTTTAAAAATCTTCTTCTTCAGATCCACCAGTCAGAATGCTTTCATATTTGGTATACAACATCTCTAGGGGGGTCAGATTCAAGTTTGTTCACATCAGGTACCTGAGTTAGTATTTGGGTTCTCTATTGGAGCCCAAAGTTTAACTTGGTGCAATTTGAGGAAATTTCTTTAAAAATCTTCCTCTTCAGATCGGCCACTCAGAATCTTTTCATGTTAGGTATACAACATCTATAGGGGGGGCAGATTCAAGTTTGTTCAAATTGAGTCTCTGGGTTGATATTTGGGCTCCCTGTGGGAGCCCAAATTTTAAATTTGTGCAATGCTTGGAATATTCTTTAAAAATCTTCTTCTTCAGATTCACCAGTCAGAATCCTCTCATATTTGCTATACATCATCTCTAGGAAGATTCAAGTTTGTTCAAATCGAGTTTCTTGGGTAATATTTGTGTTCCCTATGGGAGCCTGAATTTAACTTAGTGCAATATGATAAAATTTCTTTAAAAATTTTCTTCTTCAGATCCACCAGTCAGAATGCTTTCATATTTGGTATACAACATCTCTAGGAGGTCAGATTCAAGTTTGTTTAAATTGGGTCACTGAGTTCGTATTTGGGCTCTCTATTGGAGACCAAAGTTTAACTTGCAATTTGAGGAAATGTCTTGAAAAATCTTCTTCTTCAGATCGACCACTCAGAATCCTTTCATGTTTGGTATATGACATTTCAAGGGGGATCAGATTCAAGTTTGTTCAATTTGAGTCCTTGGCTTAATATTTGGGCTCTATGGGCAGGGGTGGGGTGGGGTGGGGGGGGCTGTTATGTTCAGGTTTGTTCAAACCCATTCCTTAAGTATTTTTCCATAAAATTTGTCTCTCATGACTTCATTCCTTTGTAGTGTTGATGAACCTTTCTAACTGAATGTGACCCCAAATACAGCTTTGAACCAATTTGGCCGGTGAGTGATTAAGACCCCTTGTTCTTTAAAAATCTTATTCATCAGATCCAGCAGTCGGAATCTTTTGATATTTGGTATGCAGCATCCTTAGGGGGGTTGATATTCAAATTTGTTGAAGCCATGTCCCTGTGGGAGCCCAAATTATAACTTACTTAAATATGAGGAATTTTTCTTTAAAAATCTTCTTCTTCAGATTCAGCAGTCGAAATGTTTTGATATTTGGCATGCAGCATCCTTGGGGGGGGGGGGGGGGGATTCAGTTTGTTCAAGCCAAGTCCCTGGGTTCATATTCAGGCTCACTGTGGGAGCCCAAATTATAACTTAGTTCAAAATGAGGAATTTTCTTTAAAAATCTTCTTCAGATCTAGCAGTCAGAATGTTTTGATATTCGGTATGCAGCATTCTTAAGGGGGTAAGATTCAAGTTTGTTTAAGTCAAATCCCTGGGTTGATATTTGGGCTCCCTGTGGGAGCCCAAATTATAACTTAGTTAAATATGAGGAATATTCTTCAAAAATCTTCTTCTTCAGATCTAGCAGTCAGAATCTTTTGATATTTGGTATACAGCATCCCACTGGAGGTGAGATTCAAGTTTGTTCAAGCCAAGTCCCTGGGTTCATATTTGGGCTCCCTGTGGGAGCCTGAATTATTACTTAGTTCAATATGAGGAATATTCTTTAAAAATCTTTTTTTTTTTAGATCCATTGGTCAGAATCTTTGGATATTAGGTATAAGCTTTTCTTAGGAGGGACGGATGCAACTTGTTGAAATCAGTTCCCTGGGTTGATATTTATGCTACCATGTCAGGTGAGTGCCATCAGGCCCCATGGGGCCTCTTGTCACGATCAGCCATTTTGCATAAGTATGTGACCTTAAGCACCAATAAATAAATAAAAAAAATAAATAAATTTTCTTGATGGGACCAGGCTGCTTCTGGCTCAAGAATATCTTGATTTTATCTGAGAAGGATACTTCAACAGTACATGTATATCTTATCTTGTACGGATGCACATACTTGTGACGACACTAAGAATCAGCTGTCAGGGTATAATATTCTTCATTACTCCAGTTGCAGCTTAGACTTGAAGTGTTGTGCTAATGACTCCAAAATGAGCTAAATTATCCTGAACTTTTCAAATCAGCCATGATATTAACATTGCTGCAATATTAACTCCTTTGCTACCTAACTCGAGGAGAAGACGATAGTTGCAAACAATATCTTTAGGCCTAAAAAGATAAAAATATGTTTCTCAGGCCATCCTAAATGGTCATTTTGGCTGCTGCTTGCTCTCTCTTTATAACTAATGCAAACTTAATAAAATAAAAATTAAATGGTTTATGTTTGATATTTTACCCAAGTTAATATAATTGATAAATTTGTGCCTTGAGTGCAACAAGTCTTTGCATTCATTAACTCTTAACCTGCTGAGTATTTTCAAGATATTTTTTCATCAAATCTAGTCATGTCTGCTGTAAAGCAACCATGACTAGAGTTGATGAAAAATTAACCTAAATATAACAAGAAATCATTGGTGAAAAAATGCATTCAATTTACAGGGGAAAATATGTTTAAATATGCCCAAATTATATGTATATCAGTGACAAGAGAAAACCCTGTGCTGGGCAGGAATATCTGCCAGCAGCATGCAAAGAGTTAAAGCTTTGATGTTCTGAACTTTTGAACCGTCAGTGTAATAATCAAGACCAGTCGGCAGTTGCGAAGTTTGCAACTGCCGACCAGTCTTGATTATTACACTGACGGTTCAAAAGTTCAGAACACCAAAACTTTGAATGTACCTAAAAGAGGATCGTCTTCATTGTTTACCGGAGGTAGGTCAACTGACTTGAACTTTATTTTTTATCGACTTCAGCGAGAGGGAGAGGGAGGTCATCTAGGTACGATTAATCGATTATTATCGATTATTTGTGACAATTAATCAATTCCTAAATTAAAAAATCGTGACAGCCCAAGACAATGCTACACACAATTATCAAACATTGCATATGCTCTTTTTGCAAAGCAATCAATTTTATTTTTTAACAACAGGCAATTCATTAACATATGAGTGGACAGGACTATTTTGGACCAGTCCAGACATGGGTGCTAGACCAGAATGACTTAGACTGTACTGGACTGGACTGGACTGCCTTGACAGAGGACTGAACCATGTTGGGTGGTCTGGTCCTCATTACTAAATATAATGTATTATGATGGGGTAATGCAGGCTTTCCGCTATGAAAAAAATGTTGAGGCCGGTAATGGGGAATCCAAGGATCCGACGGGGCGACCATGCGTCGAATCCTTAGGTTCACCATTACCGGCCTCATCATCTCATCTGTCTGAAATGCACATCTGAGACGCCCAAGTGGAGGAGCTATGCCTTGTGCATGTTAAAATGGCTGACTTCAGAGTGTACACAAAACTTACTAATGTGGGCCAATTGAACCCAACCTAAATCGTGCACGCATGCCATCTAACCTATCACCACATCCTGTCGTTCTATAGTCAAGGTTATTGCAACTTGTTTAAAAAAATTGAATCTGGTTGATTTTTTGCCGTTCTTTTTTCCCCATAATTTTCGACCTTTGATGCGAGCCTTAAGAGTATCTATGATGAGAGCCCTACAAGGACCTTTTGGGTAGGGGAAAGTCAACAAGGGGATTGGGGCCGTTGATGGGATCCCCTGTCTGCATAGCGGAAACCCTGGGTAATGGTAGGGAAAGGAAGCATGAAATGTAAATTATCGATGTGTAAATCATCCACACTAGCATAGAAATCTCCTTGACTGCTCAACAAACTCTCACCACGTGAGTTTCACTGAAATATTCCGGTTTACTTGATTTGCTATTCCATGTAAACATAAAGTGTGGTTTAATAATCTCAATGGAATGGTATGTTTAATGAGAATATTATACATAAAAATACTATTCCACATGAAAACTGGTTTGATGTCACTAATGAACTATGCAGTATGGGCATATTTTTAGGAGGAGGGATATCCAAAGCACTGGAAACATATCCCTGCTTTCATTTTTTGAACAATTCTTCAAAACCAGCAGTGGAAAGGTCCTCATAAAAATTTCCTAGTGATGGCGTCAGACATTACGTTACTGCTATCACAGAAATAAAGCAGCCAAAAAGAGTGTTCAGAAAGTTGTAATACACATTTTCTGAGAGAAAAAAACTCTTTCAGATGAGAACTGAATTATTTTGAAAAACCACTTTTATGGGCTAAGTAAACGTCAACTTTTCATCATTTTTCTCTCTTTAATTATTGCATTTTTCATGTACCAGCATTGTTTATTTCATTTTTGACGCTCGATATCAGAATGTCTTTTTATTGTTTTCGTGCAAGATCTAGAACTTTTATCCTTTATCTTATGAACAAGATATTCTAAGTATCTCTGTCAACATGTATGGTATATGGAGATTTAATACCTGGATGTCGCTTTTAAACACCGAGCCGCAGGAGTTAACATTTTTGCCCCGTTTGAAACACAGTAGAAACACAGTGGAGAAAAATTTGTGGATGCATTTCTCATGCTCCGCAATCAGTTGGACCAAATTCATGAATAATTGTTTTGTTTTTACAAATCCAGAAGACAACAGATAGAGTTATATCCCTTGGGTCATTAAGGAAATGAGTAAACCGTATTTTGTTGATATATCGGCCCGCCGAGTTCCAATGTGTTCTATGTGCCTACTGGCATAGAACACATTGGAACTGAGGGGACAATATTTGCTCTTATTTTATTTTTCTCAAGTTGTTTCATTTAATTATTCGACTATTCAATTTATAACAGCAAAATATGATCGAATTGTTGGAAATCTGATATTTGTGACTATTTTCAGGGTTTTTTGTTTGATTTTTATATCAAGGTGAGCGAAAAACGGTTTTATTTAAACCATATATCCCTGATGTTTCGTGTGCCCATATACCCTGGATGTTGCACGCTCTTATATACCTTGGATGTTGGGTTCACCCTTTGCCATGGCTATTTGTCCAAGGCATTCTGACCAAACAAAAGACAGAATTTATCGGGATATAGGGACAATCAAATTTGTCCACGTCTCTTTGCCTTGTTACAGTTTATGGGAAAGTACTTAGTGGCACTCTCCCATAAATTATAACAAGGCAAATCCTCACAGAGTCAATAATTTCAATTCAAAAATAATACAAAGCACATCTACAGAATACAAAATTTATTATTTTAATTCTTGTTTTTTTTTTAAATTTCCAAGTATTTTCAGCAAAACCATATGAGTGAGCTCGTTCCAATCAGGGGTCACATCTTATGGTTTTGTTGAAAGTTTTGGAAAAAATTTTTCCCAACTGCTTAATTTGCAAATTATGCAGGTTTCAGGAGATTCAAAATAAATTTTAAGGCCTGGAAGCTCTCTACTGGAGCTCTCTTAAGAGCTTTCCAGGGATCAGTATTGGATGCAGGTATTATTGGATTGTTATTATTGGTCTTCACACCGAACTTTAAGGTTCACTGTTTGATCTCTGCCAGGTGTAACTCTGTTGTTTCCTTGGGTAAGGCTCTTAATCCTGAATGTTTGTCAAATGTTTTGAAACTTCACATAAATGATGATTGGAACCCCCTCTACCAACGATCCTTATTTAATGTTGATTGGGTCATAAACATGGCCGCCGTTGCAGCTTATAGTTACTGTAGAAACCCAATGAGAAATCACATTTGCATCATCTTCTCTGGAACTACTGAGCTGACATGAACCAAACCTGGCAGGGATAGTCTATGGAAGGTTTTCTACAAATGATCCTCATTTTGCTTCCATGAGTTTGAAAACATCGCAGCCAGAGGCATTCTTTGATTCTGATTGGTGGATTTTTAAAAATCTCCTCTGAAACCACAGGGCCAAATGTTTTGAAACTTTGCATGACTGATGACTGGGACCCCCTCTACCAATGATCCTCATTTAATGTTGATCGGGTTGCAAAGATGGCTTCAATTGCAGCTTATAGTTACTATAGAAATCCCATGAGAAATCACATTTTCATCTTCTCTGGAACTACTGAGCCGCTGTGAACCAAACTTCACAGGAATGGTCTATGAGAGAATGGAAATATGTGGCCACCAGAGGCTATATTCTGATGCTTAACCCAGTGCCTCTCCTGTCTGCAAGAAGTTTGGTACTGTCAGCAAAATACGTGTTTTTTGAGAATCTGGTAAGGGTTGGTTCCAGTTTTCTCCATGGAGAACTGGGGAAATAACCCCCAAAATTGTGTATGCAGTACAAGTCAAAATAAGTTGTAGCATAACTGCAATAAACTAAGTAAACTGCTTCTCCTGCACTGACAAGATCAGAATCTGACATTTTCTGGAAATCTATCAGTGAGAGCTTTCCAGAAAATGATGTCAGCTTCTGGTCTTATCAGTGTAGGGAGAGAAAGATACATAGTTTATAGTATTATCCTACAACTTATTTTGACTTGTACTGTAAACAAGTTCAGATGTAATTATGTTAATACATGTATTACTCTCAAGTTACTTGTCAGAAATACTGATTGATGACAGGTGTTTGGAAAGCATGGAAGTTTTGTTTTTCTTTTCCCATCATGCCAGCTTAGCTGACCAGTAAATTATATCCTTTAAGATATGACAGAATTGGAGTAAAATGTGTTTCCTGTAACCCTTTTCCTTTCCAAAACTATTTGAAAGAGAATACCTTCTAAAAAAAATGTAATTTTCAAAATATTTAACCTTCTTTTACTGATTTTTTTGTTGAAAACAGAATTCATAAATGTGTGCATTTTCAAGAAAATCTTCTTTGAAACTCCAAGGCCAAATGGTTTGAAAACTTAGTGTGACTGATGATTGTAACCCCCTCTACCAATGATCCTTCATCGGGTTGCAATTATGGCTGCAATTGTGGCTTATAGTTACTATAGAAACCCTATAGGAAATCCTATTTTCATCATCTTCTCTGAAAGTACTGAGCCAATGTGAACCAGTCTTGGCAGGCATTGTCTTTGAGAGGTTCTCTACAAGTATTACTCATTTTATTCCTGTTGCATGAAAAACGTGGCTGCCAAAAGCATTCTTTGATTCTGATTGGTCAATTTTGAAAACTCTTCTCCTCTGAAACCACAGGGCCAAATGTTTTGAAACTTTGCATGGTTGATGACTGAGACACCCTCTACCAACGTTCCTCATTTAATGTTGATCGTGTTGCAAACATGGCCACAATTTCAGTTTATAGTTACTATAGAAAAACCCTATGGGAAATCACATTTTCATCTTCTCTCTGGAACTACTGAGCCAACGAGAACCAAAACTTGGCAGGAATGGTCCTCTACAAATGATCCTCTTTTTGTTCCCGTTGGTTGGAATGTATAGTCACCAGAGGCATTCTCTGATTCTGATTGATAGATTTTGCAAAAATCTTCCCCTCTGAAACTACAGAGTCAAATGTTTTGAAACTTCACATGATTGAGGACTGGGACACCTTCTACCAATGATCCTCATGTAATGTTGATGTAATGTTGCAAACATGGCCACAATTGCAGCTCATAGTTACCATGGAAAGCCTATGGGAAATCACATTTTTATATGTAGTTCCAGGTGAGCGATTACAGGCTCTTTAGAGCCTCCAGTTTTGATTTTTTTGTCTTAAAAACATAGGTTATGACCCCTCCTTGAAATGAGCTCAATAGGCTTGTTCCAGTGAGGGACCATAAACTTTGAGACAAGAAATGAAAAAGTAATGAAAATTAATTGGCGTTTTTTGAGAATAGAGCTGGCATGTTTTGGCCGTTACGTTGGGTAAAGGGTTAAAACATCTTTAGCTGGTAGAGTGCTAAATTATTTTTGGCCAACAAATCTTGTACACATGTCCTTGCCTTATTACAATTTATGGGAGAGTGCCAATGGGCACTCTACCATAAATTGTGTAACAAGAGAAACCCTTACAGACTAAATAATATCACTTTAAAGATAATACAAAGCACATCCACTGAATATGAGCCTTCAAGTTGTGGCATCTGCGCTTCAGAATAAAGCCTAAATATGGGCTTCCAGCACTCTACCTTTTAATCAGAGGGCCTAGAAAGTGATTGGAAATTCCCATGATAGGTCTCTCAAAGTTCCAGTTATTTTACGCTCAGATTTAAATGAACTCTGAAGGAGAAGCATCCAATTTCAATGGACACAAAAGTAAGAGGGTTACATATTAAAATTTCTATATGAAGTAATTCTCTTCCTGTGAAGCATATAAGGACAATACCAATGTTCTCTGAGAATAGATCACATTTGTGTTGGAAATCATCTTTGCCATTTTCAAAAAATCCAATTTATAATGTCAAACAAAAATGACAATCGTCACTCCCCATGCATGGATATTTTATAGAAATAGACCAGGGGAACCGAGGCATTGTTAGACAGGATTTTAATAAGCATGTAAAATATTTCTTAAAACCAATAATCAACAGACAACGGACGACGTATTGTCATTTTTAGACTCAAAATTGAATTTATCATTTTAGTGAAGGCTGTAAATGCCAAAAGAGATTATGCATAATGACTGAATAGCTGGAGCTTGAAGCAAACAACTTTACCCTTTATCATTTGAATCTTCCAAGATTTATCCACTGCTAAAGTAAAGAGATCACATTTAACCCTTAAGGAGCTGGACAAATATCCTGAATTCCCACCAGCCCATAGCCTTGAAACGCAGGCCTGGCATTCTGAAAAATGCAGGAGGGTAAAAAATCGCTCTCCTCAATCAGCTTAGGAGAGCAATTAGCTTTACACAGCATTTTAAGTATCCAGTTGAATGAACTCATTGAAACTGAAACCAACAGACTACATCAGTGATTTTATTAACTTTACTAAGGTAAAGCGAAATCTCTTAGACATCTAGATGTCTCACTCAACAACCGAGCACACACTTGACAAGACCTGTGTGTGTACCCAGACCTGTTGTCCAAGAAAGTCATATGCCTGCCACTACCACCTTCAACCCCCCAAGGGGGGGTGAAGGTGGTAGTGGTAGGCATATGACTTTCTTGGACAACAGGTCTGCTTGAATCTACAGTCACATCCTGGTGCAAGTGCTTCAAGTGACAGGATAGTAGTAATGGTAGTATATTATAGTGTCAATATTCCTTGAATAATTATCCCTCAAACTGTGATGTCAGTTGTTGAACTTGAAACTGACAGAAAAAAAAATATTTCTGTGGCCCATTTTGCTTCAAATGATTGCAGCTGTGTTTGGGTATGGTTGCAGCCATTACCTTTTACCACTAAACCACTTTCAAAATGAAATTACGTGATGTTATGTGACTTCGAAGTTAAATTACATTTTTGCTTTACAACAAAAATTTAATGTGAGCATAATACATGTAATCTCAATCATCCCAGACCAAAATATTTAGGAGGGCAATTTTTCGCTCTCCTTAATTCTTTCAGGAGGGCATTAAGGAGAGCTAAAAAATCGCTCTCCTGAAATTGCCAAGCCTGGAAACATCCAGTGGCTTAGCAGTGATTTCAAGTCAAGTCTTAGCTGCCTTAATAGGCAGCCAAGAGTGTAACCAGAAACCACTGCCCAGATAATTTGCCTATTGTCACCCGTGTTGAGGTTGTAAAATTCAGAAATAGGCCTTTAAGGGTTAAATTCACTACAATTTTCATTTGCATTGGAAAACATAGTTTACAACCCTTTATTGGAACAAGCTCATTGAGTGTTCACAAACTTTGTTTCAAAGTCTAAAATTTAAATTTTCAGTTATTTAGGAAAAAATAATGTGTCGTCTTGTTATTTCAGGTAAAAAAAAATGTTAGATGTTTGGGCTTAACCACCTGCACAGTGATGTTGAAATATTAACATTTTAACCTTCTGTTTTTTTTCCATAAGGCCTAACAAAGTTACAAATCTGTTTGCTTTCCGACACGGTTCTTTTGGCTGTCACATGCTCTGTTTTTATAACCAATACAAACTTAAAAAATAAAAATTAAATTGTTTAGGTTTGATATTTTACCCAAGTTAATGAAATTTATAAATTTGTCCCTTAACCCTTTACCTAACGAATCGCCCGCATTCGCCCGCGTAATATGCACATTCAGCAGTTGAAAAAATTAATTTTTTCAAAATATTTCAACAAAACCATATCATATGATCCCTCATTGGAACGAGCTCATTGAGCTCGTTTCAATGAGGGGTCACATGATATGGTTTTGTTGAAATTTTTTGAAAAATTTTAAAAAATTATATTTAAAATAATAAATGTTGATATCGTCTGTGTTGGGTAAAGGGTTAAGTGCAAACAAGGCATTGCAATGCTTCAGGGACGGAATAAACCACCATCCATGCTATTCTGTAGATTATGAGGCGTAAAACATAAAACAAACCAAGAACATGAACTTTTGTTGGCAAAGAAATAATTATAATAATATAAAAATAAAATAAAAAATGAACGCTTACATGCAATTTTACAAAAAATTGCCTGAGAAACAGAAGATCTACTTTGTGGGGCATAAATCTCAATTGTTTAAGAGTTAATAATGTGCATAGAAAGTACCTTCAGTGTGTGGAGCCGAGATTCCTGTTATCAAACTTGGCTAAAGGAGATAACACTTACAAAAAATAGCCTGAGAAACAGAAGACCTACTATGTGGGTGCATGGGGTGGGGGGTTTGACATGCAGGCTGCAAGCCAGGAGGTCCTCTGTTCAAATCCCATCTGCGGCAGCTGCGTTGTGTCATTGGGCAATACACTTCACCCCCATTGACAGTGTTGGGGCATGGTGGCATAGTGTACTAAGGCGTACTGCACGTCGATGGTGCACCTGTCTTCAACCAATGCTAACCCTCTTGTGTGGAATTAGTAAGGTGGCAGTTGACAGTTGCTCGCCATTGCTTGGTGGTTCTCTCTGGGTACTCTGGCTTCTTTCACCCATTCCTCCACCCATAAAACTTGCCAAGACGAGGTGGAGAGCTGGCAGTAGCTCGCCATTGCTTGATGGTTCTCTCTGGGTACTCCAGCTTCCCCCAACCATAAAACTGCCGTGGTCATGATTAGCCATTGTGCAGAAATATGTGACCTTAAACATCAATAAATAAATAATGTAGGTCCTAATGCAATGTTATTTAATCAATCCAGTCGTGTTAGGGCTCAGTGACCTCTGACAAAGAAGAATGAATTGGTTAAAATTCCTTGTTGCATTATGGGAAAACTTCAGTGCTTGAAATTTTGGAATTTTGACATCAGTGTGCAGAGGGTTGAGAATCTTATTGTATTGTTTTAGAATATCACATACTACGGTTTTGTTGAATTATTTATGAATTCAGTAATTCTTCGACAGATTAAAAGTTATTTTATTCAGTTAACCCTTTACGTAACCTGAAAAGCAGACAACCCTTTCAAACAAAATTTTTGAATAACTACTTTTTTTTCATTTTTTGTCTCAAAAACATAGGTTCCGAGCTCGTTCCAATAAGGGGTCATAACCTATGTTTTTGAGACAAAAAATGAAAAAATGATGAAAATTAAGTGGTGATTTTTGTGAATAGTGCTGGCTGGTTTTGGCTGTTACTTTGGGTAAAGAGTTAACCAGAGTTGACGAGGGCTTGATAGTTCAGTAGGTAGAGGTGCAGGCTGCAAGCCGAGAGGTCCTCGGTGGGGCAAAAGCGTTGTGTCCTTGGGCAAGACTCTTCACCTCCATTGCCTATGTGGGGGCACAGTGGTGTTGTGTACTAAGGTGCACTGCATGTCGATGGTGCATCTGTTTTCAACCAATGCTAATCCTGCTCCACCTATTCCTCCACCCATAAAACTTGCCGACTCGAGGTGGGGAGCTGACAGTTGCTCGGTGGTTCTCTCCGGGTACTCCGGCCTCCTCCACTCATAAAACTGTCATGGTCCTGATCAACCATTGTGCAGAAATATGTGACCTTAAACACCAATAAATAAATAACATGAGTTGACTCTAATCTATGTGCAATTAACTGGTCAATATTGTACTAAAGAAATGCTAAATGGTTTCTTGTTTGGACACCCTGTACAATTAAAGGAGAGGACCATCACTACAGTTAGATTGCTAAACAGTTCTGTAAAATTATCTAATGTACTTGTACATGCCCTCACAAATAAATAACTTGTTGATAGTTCAACAAATAACAGGCTACTTGAAAATAGAATAGTTTTCATTTTTGGAATTCACAATAGAAAATATCCACAATCCAGTATAAGTATTTGCATTAGTTGCTTGAATCCTGCACCCTATGTAACATGTAACCAACTACATGTAACCCTGTACATTTTTACAGCCTCAGTGTATATTTTCATGCAGTGTGTGATATAACAGCCCATCAACTAATCTTGTGCAATGCCTATGGTTAATCATGATGAGTATGTTAGACCCCAAAAAGTTAAAAATCTATTTCTCAGGTCCTCCCAAATGGTCCTTTTGACTGCCGCATGCTCTCTTTTTATAACCAATGTAAACTTAAAAAAATAAAAATTAAATAGTTTATGTCTGATATTTTACCCAAGTTAATAAAATTGTTAAATTTGTCCCTTGAATGCAACAGGGCAGCATTGCAAAACCTTTATGCACACTTGGGACAAAATACACCTCCACCCTTTCTGTAGATTAATAGCAAAGATGCCTAATAGCAAAGAAATAATTACAGTAGAACCCTGTTAACTGAATAGCTACTTTGCCAATGAGAATTATTCAGTTAACAGGAGTATTCAAATAACAGGGATTGTGTTACTTTCCTGTATTGTAGAGATAAACTTAGCATTTATTCTATTATATCTTGTCTGACAGAGCTCCATGAGCTCTGTCAAACAAGATATAATAGATTAAATACCTGTATTGGATGTACTGAGGCCAAATAGGTCTATAAACAAAGGAAAACTGGGGAGAGTCGGTAATTTCTCAACAGGTTACAATATTTTTTATTCAATGAACAGTAGTTTACTCTTTAATCTATATTCAATTAACAGGTCAAATTTGTTCTGGAGGTATGATAAATGGTTTTGTGGTGTGAAATTATATTCAATTAACAGGGTTATTCAGTAAAGAGATATCCAATTAAGTGGGCTCCACTGTACAAAAATAAAAATAAAAAAACACCAGCCCATATGTAATTTTACAAAAAATGGCTTGAGAAACAGAAGATTACTTTGTGTGGCCTTTGCTTACCAACTAACTGTGCAATGCACAGGCTTAGTCACTCTTTTTTTTCTGGTTATAGATAAGATCATGTCTATTATGTGACTAAACCGTGTGAATGCTTAGTAAGAGTACATTTTCATGTAGTGTGTGCAGTTACCATTTTTTAAGTTAGTTACACTTTCCGGTAAAAAAAAAAATTATTATACCCCCACCTTAGAGAATTGGGGGCTATATTATCCCGACTTTGTGCGCAACTCCTCCTACATTAACTGGTAAAGTGCTAAATTATTTTTGGTTATCAAAATTTGTTCATATGTCTTTGCCTTGTTACAAGTGTCTCTAGGCACTCTCCTATAAATTGCAACAAGGCAAATCCTTACAAACTAAATAATTTCACTTTGAAGATGATATTAAACACTTCCACAGAGTATGAAGCCTTTAAGTTGCAGTGCCTGCACTTCAGAATAAAGCCCAAATATGAGCTTCCAGCATTTTACCAGTTAATGAATCAATTTCAGTGAAACTTCTCAGACATCATGACTAGTAAGTGGACATGCGCGTATTCCAAAATTTTGTATCTGCAACAATTTTAACCAGGTTATCTCCCCTGAACTTAGATTTATTATGGATTTTCAAATGAGATTCTTATGTGCACAACTGGGGTCGCGGTGGTGTTGCGGTAACTGGTTCTTGTCACATCACTGAGGTTAAGCAACGTTGAGCCCGGTTAGACCTTGGATGGGTGACCGTCTGAGCGAGCGATTCATGCTCCTGCTTTGTGTCCTTGGGCAAGGCACTTAACCCTGATTGTCCACCTGGGGGCATGATGATGCCGTGTACTAAGGTGTACTGCACATTGATGGTGCACGTCTTCAACCAATCTAACCCTGCCTGTGCTGCAGTGTGGAGTTACGATGTTGGGGTGCTTGCAGCTGCTCATCAGTGCTCGGTGGTTCTCGCCAGGTACTCTGGCTTCCTCGACCCATAAAACTGTCACTGACACGGTATGACCTTGTCTGTTAAAGTGTCATTAAACCCTAATAAATAAATAAATAAAATTTGCACAACTCCTCCTACATTATTGAACCAATTTTGAGGAAACTTTTCAAACATTATGATTAGCAAGTGAGCATGCGCATATTATCAATTTTTTCATCTTTTACAATTTTTACCAGGTTATCTCCCCTGAACTTAGATTTATTATGGAATTTTACGGATTTTCAAATTAGATTCTTGTGGGCCCAACTCCTCCTACATTATTGAACCGATTTCAGTGAAACTTCTGAAACATTATGACTAACAAGTGGGCATATGTATTCTCCAAAATTTTTGAACTGCAACAATTTTAACCAAGTTGTCTCCCATGAACTTGGATTTATTATTGGTTTTTGAACATCAACATTCAGAGGTGCATTCTAGTAAGCCGGAAATGAGGGTATTAATCACCTTCAGTGATAGTTCTAGTTAACTTAGTAACTAACTTTGTTCATATTCCAGCCTTAGTGTAAATCTCATCTATAGAAACTGTTTACGCAATGTTATGGCCCAAACCAGCCAGTAATATCCACAAAAAGCATTCAGCTTATGTTCCATCCTTGGAATGGATTGTGGAAAAGGTGTTTTTAGTGAATTCTAAAAATGAAATCTATTCTATTTTCAATTAATAGCTTGTTTTATTATATGATAGCCTGTGAATTATCGCAGTTTATCTAAAAGATATTTCTCGATATCTATCGGCACGATAGATATTGAGTTATGTACCTCAGTAGCTTCCTAAATGACGTCACATTACGTCGCCTTGAAGGAACGATCTGCTGATCTTTGTTATTGTTTTGAAACGCATGAATTTCTCGTTGAATTGGGCTGAATATTGTACAATAAAATGTCTCGTAGCATATAATAAAAAAGAAAATCTGCTCTATTTTTGTCAGTGTCAGGAATTATCTCATGAGTGTGGATCTGAAAGTTTTATTTTTCACGAGCGCTTGCGCGTGTGAAAAATAATGCTTTCAGGTCCACACAATGAATTTTTTCAGTAGCTTTCTAAATGACGTTATGCTTTGGTGCATGACGTCACCTTGAATGTCGACTTGAAGGAATGATCAGCAGCTTTTTGTTATTGTCTTCAAGTTGTTTGCAATCAAATTGGGCTGAATATTGCGCATTAAAATGTCATGTAGCAATTATTATAATAAAAAGAAAATCTACATTGTTTTAGTGAATATCTCTTTCGTGTGGACCTGAAAGTATTATTTTTCACTTGCTCAAGCGTTCGTGAAAAATAAAACTTTCAGGTCCACACTCATGAGATAATTCCCGATATTCACTAAAACAGTGTAGATAACCTCTATTAATAGAACTGTTCCATTAGAGATAGGCCCCACTGTGTTATATGATCCTGTAACCAACACATTGTGGGAGAATTCTCCACAGCGTGTAGCACAACACTTGGCTAAACTTGTCTGTATGCTTGTGTCATCATGATAATACAGTGGAACCCTGTTAATTGAATAGCCACTTTGCCAATGAAAATTATTCAATTAACAGGAGTATTCAATTAACAGGGATTGTCACTTTCCTGTATTCTAGAGATAAACTTCACATTTATTCTATTATATCTTGTTTGACAGAGGTCCATGAGCTCTGTCAAACAAGATATAATAGATTAAATGTTTGTATTGGATGTCCAGAGGCCAAATAGTTCTATAAACAAAGGAAAACTTAGGAGAGTCAGGGTAACTTCAGGACAGGTTACAAGATTTTTTACTCTATTAACAGGAGTTTACACTATAACCTATATTCCTTTAACAGGTCAAATTTGTACTGGAGGTATGGTAAATGGTTTTGTGTTGGGAAATTATATTCAATTAACAGGGATATACAATTAAGAGATATCCAATTAAGTGGGCTCCACTGTACAATAGATAAAGAAAATGACCTTAAATACCAATAAACAAACTTGCATTAACCCTTTGCCTAACATGAAAGGCAGACAACATTTGCAAACAAAGTTCTTGAATAACTAATTTTTTTCATTTTTTCCATAAATGCTTTGGCTTGTGACCCCTCAATGGAATAAGCTCAATGAGCTCATTCCAATGAGGCATCATAAGCTATGTTTTTGCGACAAAAAATGAAAAAAATAATGAAAATTGAATGGTAATTTCTTGTGAATGGCACTGCCTAGTTTTGGTCGTTACATTGGGTAAAGGTTAAAAATAAATAACAAACACATTTGTTTATTTTGTTGGTGTGATATTGAGGGTAATGTTTAATTTTCTCACCTTTTCTTTTTTTTCAGAGATTTATTGAAAATCACCAACATGGAGCTTGTAAAAATGAGCTGTTGTGTTTAGAACATTGTGAAGTGAGGTCACAGCTCAAGCTCAGAGCGTGCCATGCATTATTTCAAGCATTAGACAATGTATCCGATGCTATAGAAATTACTAACGAAGATCAGGAAATTCAGGTAAATTTACTCTGTGGTCGATAAATCAGAGAAATCTATTAATTAGTTGATTGCTGAAAGCCACTACCAGGGCTCTATTGAAAAGGGCTGGAAGTAAGCCTGAATATAAGCAACTCGTCATTTGCAAAATGAGGTTCCCAGAGGGTGAATTTGCTGACGCAATCCCCTACAGTGGGCCAATTTATCGGCTATGTACATCTTTCTGTTTTAGCTTGAGATCTTGATTCAGACTGAGGTTCACAGAGAGTACATTTTGTGATGCTACCCTGCTGTGCAGAGTAGCATCACCAAATTCACCCTCTGAGGACCTCATTTTGCAGATGACAGTCTGCTTATATTCAGGCTTGGTTGGAAGCCACTTTAGAGGCTTTACACTGTATCCATTTGTGATGTTTGTGCAGCAGTGGAAAAAAATATTTTTAGCTCATCTTGACAAGGTCAAGATGAGCTAATCTCATCGCTCTCCGTCCGTCGTCCGTCAACACGATGTTTTGGTCTTCTCCAAAGCCACTGGGCCAATTCAAGTGAAAGTTTGTGTGAGTGATGGTCCCGAAGGGGCATTTCATTTTTGTTCAACTCAACATGCCCAGCCCCATAGGGAGGGAGTGGGGGAAAATGTTCCAAAATATTTTTAAAATCTTCTTCTCAAGAACCAGTGTGTACAATGACTTGATATGTGCGATGGAGCTTCCATATGAGGTGTAGAATCAAGTTTGTTCAAACAAAGTTCGTGAAGTAATATTTGGCTTTGTAATAGGAGGGGTAAGATTTTTGGCCCCGCCCAAAATTTCTATTTTCTGAACCGATGGTCCGGTATGAACCAAATTTGGGTTGTGGTATTATTGGGTCATAAGTACTTGACCCATGCAAAAAAAAAAAAAATTCCCGCATCCCCATGGGAACCCTGGGAGCTAAAAATAGAAATATTTTCAAACGCTCATATTTCCCAAACCACACAGAACAGAGAGCTGTTATTTGGTATGAAGTATCCTTAGGACCAGTAGAATTGAGTGCTATAAAAAAATTGCCATTGGTTTTGTTAGGGTGTTCTGTAATGGGCATCGAAAAAATGCTGAGTCAGCATATCTGCAAAAATTAAAAAAAATCTTTTCTCCAGAACCAGTTATCAGAATCTTTTGATATTTAGTATACATCATTCATAGGAGGGGAGGGGGAGGGGGGGGGCAGATAAAAGTTTGTTGAAATAAAGCTCATTGGTTCATATTTGGGCTCTCTACATGAGCCCGAAGTTTTAACATAGGGTAATGTGGGGAATATTCTTTAAAAATCTTCTTCTTCAGAACCAGCAGTCAGAATCTTTTAATGTTTGGTATATATCATTGTTATGAGGGTCAGATTCTAGATTGTTCAAACCAAGTCCCTAGGTTAATAGTTAGGCTTCCTACGGAAGCCCAAATTTTATCTTTGTTCAATATGGAGGGTAATTTAAAAAAATCTTCTTCTTCAGATCCACCAGTCAGAATGCTTTGATATTTGGTATGCAACATCTCTAAGGGGGTCAGATTCAAGTTTGTTCAGATCAGATCCCTAGGTATATATTTGGGCTCACTGTGGTAGCCCAAATTTTTACTTAGTGCAATATGAAGAAATTCTTTAAAAATCTTCTTCAGATCCACCAGGCAGAATGCTTTCATATTTGGTAAACGATCTCTAGGGGGGTCAGATTCCAGGTTGTTCAATTCCAGTGTCTAGGTTAATATTTGGGCTCCATATGGGAACATGAAATTTAACTTAGTACAATATGAGGGAATTTCTTCAAAAATCTTCTTCTTCAGATTCACTCGTCAGAATGCTTTCACATTTGGTATACAACATCTCTAGGAGGGTCAGATTCAAGTTTGTTCAAATCGGATCCATAGGTTATTATTTGGGCTTGCTATGGTAGCCCAAATTTGAACTTAGTGCAATTCGAAGAAATTTCTTTACAATTTCTCTTCTTCAGATCCAACAGTCAGAATGCTTTCATATTCGGTACACAACATCTCTAGGGAAGTCAGATTCAACTGTGTTCAAATCAAGAGCCTGGGTTAATATTTGGGCTCTCTATGGGAGCCGGAATTTGCCATTTTGCTGAAGAATTAAAAATTTTGTATTCAGTACCCTCTAGAGGTGTGTAACTAAGATTAATCCACATAGGTTGTATCAAGGGGCTTCATAGGGGAGCTCTACATTTTACTTTATGATCAACTGAAGAAAAGGCATGATGCCCAGATTATTTTTGTCACTCCTGAGGGACTCAAGGATTGACAGTGTAGCCTATCGAGATGGCTTGCTTAATGTAGACTCATTCTTGGACTCTGTATAAATTGTGTTCTGTTCAAGATGAACGCTTCAGGCCCCGTGGTGCCTCTTGTTTTCATTTCTGGCTACCACTCTGGTCAAGAACTGCCCTTTTAAACCTGTCACAACAAATTGATCACATCAGCCCGAATAATTTAGAAATAGAGCAATTGACAGAAAATTATTTTTCAAAACATTTCAAAACTATCTGTATCATTGTCATCCCCTATTGGAACAAGCTCGTTCTGATGAGGGGGTCATATAATATGGGTTTCATTGAAATTAATTTAAAAATTTGAAGAAAAAAAATTAAAATAACATGTTTCGATATCATGAGCGTTAGGAAAAGGGTCAACTACCACAAAATGTCCCCAATGATTTTAGTCCATATTTAGCATATAGTGGAAATCAGAGGGCTATTGTCCGGCTTTTAGACATTTTTGGGCAGAATCCAAGTAGGTAAAGGTTAACCCTTTACCCAACGTAGAGAATATCAAAATGAATTATTTTAACCCTTCACCTAACGTAACGTTCAAAACCGGCCAGCGATATTCTCAAAATTTGCCAATTAATTTTCATTATTTTTTTCATTTTTGGTCTCAAAAACATAGGTTATGACCCCTCGTTGGAATGAGCTTGCCAAGCTCGTTCCAACGAGGGGTCATAACCTATGTTTTTGAGACAAAAAATGAAAAAAATTAGTTATTCAAGAATTATTTTTGCAAGTGTCGTCTGCTTTTTCTGGTTAGGTAAAGGGTTAATTACTATTTTAAAAAATTTTCCACAATAATTTCAACAAAACCATATCATGAGACCCCTCATTGGAATGAGCTCAATGAGCTCGTTCCAATGAGGGGTCACATGATATGGTTTTGTTGAAATATTATGAAAAATTAATTTCTTTCGACTGCTCAGTTTGCAAATTACACGGGCAAATATGGGCAATTTATTAGGTGAAGGGTTAAGTAGAAAAGTAGGTTTTCTTTTAGAACCTTGTGCTCCATGGGGTCGATTTCAAGTGACACAAAAGCTTTTCATTAGAACAGGAGACATCTGAACACCTTGAAGAAAATCATGTTCCAGTTACTTAACAACCTCCCAAAATGGAAACTGTAGACTTGATAACTCGATTTTCTTTGTGCTATGTTTGAGAAATATTCTAAATGTCAGATGCATTAGTGGACTTCTGGAATTGGATTAACCAAAGACTCAACCTTTTCTGGGCGGTAATTTAGCATTTCTACACATAGGTTTTCTTTCCTTGACGTGGTAGCTATTAAGACAGAGTAATGTCAATGACCAGACATATAATTGACTTACTTACATCCTCAGTCCTGTAATTACAATGTGGGCGGATTTCAAAGCTAGACTTATTTAATTTACAAGCAGTAGCACAATTTAACCCTTAACCTAAGAAACCGGTCGTATCCGTTGTGTGTAATTTACAACGGTTCTAAAAAAAATTTTTTAAGGCCACACAAAGTAGATCTTCTGTTTCTCTGGCCATCATTGTAAAATTTCATGCAGGCGAGCAGGTTTTTATTTTATTTTTTATTTCTGTAATTATTTCTTTTCCACCAAAAGTTCAAGTCCTTGGTATGTTTTAGGCCTCATAATCTATGGAGAAGCATGGGTGGCGGTGTATTTTGTCCCTTGAGAGCAAGAAGGCTTTGCAATGCTAAAGCATTGCAAAGCCTTCTTGACCTCAAGGGACAAATTTATCAATTTTTTTTAACTTTGGTAAAATATCAGACATAAACCATTTAATTTTTTTTTTTTTCAAGTTTGCATTGGTTATAAAAAGAGAGCATGCGGCAGCCAAAAGGACCATGCGGGAGGGCCTGAGAAACAGATTTTTAATTTTTTTAGGCCTGACTGGTTGAGTGCTCAAAGCCACTATCCGGGCTCTACTGAAAAAGTTATGAAAGCCACTTTAGAAGCTTTACACACAGAAAAGGTTTAATCCTTTACCCAATGCAGACGATAACAAAATTTATTATTTTAATTTCTATTTTTTTTAATTTTCTAAAAAAAATTCAACAAAACCATATCATGTGACCCCTCATTGGAACGAGCTCGATGAGCTCGTTCCAATGAGGGGTCATATGATATGGTTTTGTTGACATATTTGGAAAAAATTATTTTTTTCAACTGCTCAATTTGCAGATTATGCAGGTGGATGCGGGCGATTTGTTAGGTTAAATGGTTAAACAAAATTGTTTATTATAATTATTGGAGAGTGCCAATGAACACTCTCCAATAAATTGTAACAAAACAATTATGAACAAAATCTTACTGAACTGCAGCTGCCTTTGCTTATGGCATGGAACCCTTGAAAAAAATACTCACATTACAGATTGACTTTAAAAATAATTTAACACTCGATCAGTTAAAAAAATTTCAGCAAAACCATGTCATATGACCCTTCATTAGAACAAGCTCAGTGAGTTCGTTTCAATGAGAGGTCACATAATATGGTTTTATTCAAATTTTTTTTTAAAATGTGAAAAAAAACTGAAAATAACAAATTTTGATATTGTGGGTATGTTAGCTGGGGTTAATTGAATTTCTTATCAATTGTAGTTATTTTCTCAATATTGGATTTGTTTGGGTGAGCATTTTCCTCATTTTGCCAACATATTAACCCTTTATCCAATATAACGGAGGGGGTAATATATCCAACAAAAACTGCCATTCAGTTTTCATTATTTTTTCATTTTTTGCCTCAAAAACATAGCTCATGACCCATCAGTGGAACGAGCTCGGTGAGCTTGTTCCAATGAGGAATCATAAGTTATGTTTTTGACGTAAAAAATGAAAAAAAAAATTATTCAAGAATATGGTTTACAAGTGCCGTCTGCTTTTCATGTTAGGTAAAGGGTTAATAAACCCAGGTTTGAGATCATATTGGCAATATTTCTGACAAAATAGAAGTTTTCGGTATCAGACAATTGCATGTCTGAATTCTACAAACTACACTTAAGTGGAAATCAGTGGGAATGTCTGTTTTTGTCTTCAAATTTCCGTAGTGCTGTAGAATTTAAAAAAGGAGTACGGTTATATTGCAAATGACAGCGGGCGGATGAACCCATACAGAGAGAGTTTCCTATGGCACCAACTGCATAATAAAAATATACCAAACCATGCACACCACTTGGGCACTGACAGACCATATTGCAAGGGTCTCTCAGTTGCTGGGTGGTGTGCATGGTTTGGTATAGTATCACTAGACAATTGGTGCCGAAGGAAACTCTCTTGTCGTGTGTTTGAACCTCCTCTAATGCCATTTAGAGATTTTTATCTTTGAAATTCTTCAAATCCATTTTTGGAATGAGCTTGACAAGCACTTAAAACTAAAATTCCTCTTTGGAAATGATGCATTGCTTGTTTATTGTGGTAAACAAGTTCTTCCCACACTTTAAACACAGTATGGGTTTGTCCTTTTCTCCATAGACAGTATTCTGTGAAATGAAACCATCCAGGGCACCAGTATCGGAAGGGTTAACCCTTTATGTAATGAATCAACTGTATTCCCAGGAAGTGAAGTAGTGCTTGTTTACTATTGTAAACAAGCACTGTTTTACTGGTAAAATAGTACGTGGTCACCAATGCCTGGAGTGTAAGTCCTCTAAAATGGGCAACATGGGTTCAAACCATTGGCCAGACTTAATTTTATATCCATGCTGTGGTCATGATTAGCCATTGTGTAGAGATATGTGACCTTAACCCTTTGAACACTGGTGGTATCGTCCATGTCAGTTCAGTTGGCTGTAATTGGAAGAGTCCATTATCATTATTTGGGGGTAGAACAACTAATATTTTCAAAGTGCAGCCCGAAGGCTGCACGTTGAAAATATTGATTGGTCAAATCACACATTTACCTAACAACCGTCCTTCTTAATGAAATTATGACGTATCATGTTCCTGAGCCAGTAAAGCAGCCTGTAGGGTTTAAAGTGTTAAACACCAATAAATAAATAAACAAATAAATAAGGCCACACAAAGTAGATCTTCTGTTTCTCAGGCCATTATTTGTAAAATTGCATGTGGGCGAGCGGTTTTTTATTTTATTTCTTATTTCTGTAATTATTTCTTTGCCATCTAATGTTCATGTTCTCGGTTAGTGTTTTAGGCTTCATAATCTACAGAATAGCATGAGTGGTGGTGTATTTCTTCCCTTGAGATCAAGAAGGCTTTGCAATGCTAAAGCATTGCAAAGCCTTCTTGCACTCAAGGGACAAATTTATCAATTTTTTTAACTTGGGTAAAATTTCAGATATAAATCATTTATTTTTTATTTGTTTTAACTTTGCATTGGTTATAAAAAGTGAGCATGCAGTAGCCAAAAGGACCATGCGGGAGGGCCTGAGAAACAGATTTTTTATTTTTTTAGGCCTAAATTGACTACATTTGCCCACATAATTTACAAACTGAGCAGTTGAAAAAAAAAAGTTCTATAAAACAATGTCATGTAACCTCTTATTGTAACTGTCAGGCACATTTCATTGAGTGGTCACATGATACGGTTTTATTCACATTTTGAGAAAAATTTGGAAACAAATAAAATAAATTTTTAGCTCATCTTGACAAAGTCAAGCTGAGCTAATCTAATCGCTTCCCGTCCGTCGTCCGTCAACACCATGTTTTGGTCTTCTCCTCCAAAGCCACTGAGCCAATTCAAGTGAAAGTTTGTGTGAGTGATGGTCCCAAAGGGGCATTTCATTTTTGTTCAACTCACCATGCCCAGCCCCATAGGGAGGGAGTGGGGGAAAATGCTCCAAAATATTTTTAAAATCTTCTTCTCAAGAACCAGTGTGTACAATGACTTGATATTTGCTATGGAGCTTCCATATGAGGTGTAGAATCAAGTTTGTTCAAACAAAGTTCGTAAAGTAATATTTGGCTTTGTAATTGGAGGGGTAAGATTTTTGGCCCCGCCCAAAATTTCTATTTTCTGAACCGATGGTCCGGTATGAACCAAATTTGGTTTGTGGTAGTATTGGGTCATAAGTACTTGACCCACGCAAAAAAAAAAATTCTCGCATCCCCATGGGAACCCTTGGAGCTAAAAATAGAAATATTTTCAAACGCCCATATTTCCCAAACCCCACGGAACAGAGAGCTTTTATTTGGAATGAAGTATCCTTACGACTAGTAGAATTCAATGGTAAAAAAAAATTGCAATCGGTTATGTTAGGGTGTTCTGTAATGGGCATCGAAAAAATGCTGAGTCAGCATATTTGCAAAAATTTTAAAAAATCTTTTCTCCAGAACCAATCATCAGAATCTTTTGATATTTGGTATACAGCATTCATAGGGGGGGGGGGGGGGGGGGGGGGGGGGGGGGGGGGGGGGTCAGATGAAAGTTTGTAGAAATAAAGCTCATTGGTTCATATTTGGGCTCTCTACAGGAGCCCAAAGTTTTAACATAGGGTAATATGGGGAATATTCTTTAAAAATCTTCTTCTTCAGAACCACCAGTCAGAATCTTTTAATATTTGGTATACATCATTGTTATGAGGGTCAGATTCTAGATTGTTCAAACCAAGTCCCTAGGTTAATATTTGGGCTTCCTACGGAAGCCCAAATTTTATCTTTGTTCAATATGGAGGGTAATTTAAAAAAATCTTCTTCTTCAGATCCATCAGTCAGAATGCTTTGATATTTGGTATGCAACATCTCTATGGGGGTCAGATACAAGTTTGTTCAAATCAAATTCCTAGGTATATATTTGGGCTCACTATGGTAGCCCAAATTTTTACTTAGTGCAATATGAGAAAATTTCTTTAAAAATCTTCTTCTTCAGATCCACCAGTCAGAATGCTTTTATATTTGGTATACAACATCTCTAGGGGGGTCAGATTCCAGGTTGTTCAATTGGAGTGCCTAGGTTAATATTTGGGCTCCATATGGGAACATGAAATTTAACTTAGTACAATATGAGGGAATTTCTTCAAAAATCTTCTTCTTCAGATTCACTTGTCAGAATGCTTTCACATTTGGTATACAACATCTCTAGGGGGGGCAGATTCAAGTTTGTTCAAATCGGATCCATAGGTCAATATTTGGGCTCGCTATGGTAGCCCAAATTTGAACTTAGTGCAATTCAAAGAAATTTCTTTACAATTTCTCTTCTTCAGATCCAACAGTCAGAATGCTTTCATATTCGGTACACAACATCTCTAGGGAAGTCAGATTTAACTGTGTTCAAATCAAGAGCCTGGGTTAATATTTGGGCTCTCTATGGAAGCCGGAATTGGCCATTTTGCTGAAGAATTAAAAATTTTGTATTCAGTACACTCTAGAGGTACTAAGATTAATCCACATAGGTTGTATCAAGGGGCTTCATAGGGGAGCTCTACATTTTACTTATGATCAACTGAAGAAAAGGCATGATGCCCAGATTATTTTTGTCACTCCTGAGGGACTCAAGGATTGACAGTGTAGCCTATGGAGATGGCTTGCTTAATGTAGACTCATTCTTGGACTCTGTTTAAATTGTGTTCTGTACAAGATGAGCGCTTCAGGCCCCGTGGGGCCTCTTGTTTTTATATTTCATGTATTGGGTAAAGGGGTCACATCAGTTGATAGTAAAGCCTGGGCACAGGTGGGGGGGGGGGGGGGAGTGGGGGGTGGGTGCAGTGGCTCACTAGGTAGAGGTGCAGGTTGCAAGCCGAGAGGTCCTCCGTTCGAATCTCACCTACGGCAACTACATTTGTGTCCTTGGGCAAGACAATTCATCCCCATTTCCCACATGGGGGACACGGTGGCACTGTGTACTAAGGCAAACTGCACCTTGATGGTGCACCTGTCTTCAATCAATGTTAACCCTGCTTGTGTAGAGTTAGTATGTTGGGGAGGTGACATTTGCTCGCAATTGCTTGGTGGTTCTCTCTGGGTGCTCCGGCTTCCTCCACTCATAAAACTGTCGAGATCTTGATTAGCCATTGTGCAGAAATATGTGACGATAAGCATACAGAATAGCATGGGTTGTGGTGTATTAGATCCCTTGAGTGCAAGAAGCCTTTGCAATGCTAAAGCATTGCAAAGCCTTCTTGCACTCAAGGGACAATTTTATTAACTTGGGTAAAATATTAGACATAAACCATTTGATTTTGATTTTTTTTAAGTCTGGATTGGTTATAAAAAGAGAGCATGCGGCAGCCAAAAGGACCATGCGGGAGGGCCTGAGAAACAGATTTTTATTTTTTTTTAGGCCTAAACACAAATAGATAAATAAATAGTGAAGCTTGGAAACTGAACTATAGTATTCTGAAACCTTCATATTGACCTTGATCCTGCAAGTAGTTCTACAAAGATATTTTCCATTATTGAAATCAGGGACCGACCTGGGCATGCGCCAGTGCGTATTTGGTTCTGAAACATCAGGACCTGGCTCTTAAATCTCAGAAATAGACTTCTCAGTTGGCGCGTAACTTCTGAGATCATATTTTGATATTCTTTCGATGGATAATCGAGAGAGACACTCTTACATGTATTATATATATGATTATCATTTATCATTGTTGTAGAGTGCTTAAGTTAATATTTCAAGTCTTAATTACCAAGCATTAATCTTCACTGTGGTTTCTGATCAAGTCTTGGCTGCCTAAATAGGCAGCCAAGACTTGATCAGAAACCACAGTGAAGATTAATGTTGCTATAGTGTACTAAATGAAAATGATGAGAGCTATTACATACTTGCAGTGTGTGTTACAAACAGCAGTGTGACTCCGTAAATTGAAATCTGGCGCATGAATTCAAAAAATAGGCTCCGAGGCTAGAGCGTATTTTAAATAGTCCTGATCGGTCCCTGATAGAAATATATTCATATGAAAGAGCTGAAAAAGATTCATTAATACTTTTGCTACCATAGATTGAGAACTTAGCAAAAATGGGGATTACGTTTTTGTGTGTATGTTTGAAAGCTAATCTTATCTTTATCTTTACAGTATGTGAATCATACATTTGAGCGATTAACTGGGTATTCCAGTGAAGAGGTCCTTGGAAAGGATGCAAAAGAATTTAGGAAAAATGACAGAAATAAGCCTGATATTCATGAAACAATAACCTCACAGCTGAAGAAAGGAAAGGTAAAATGCAATGAAACCTTAATATAAAATGGCAGATTTATTTGGTGTCTACCCTTTTGGAGAACGAAATGGCCGTATCCGCCCACGTAATATGCAAATTCAGTAGTTGAAAAAATATTATTTCCCCCCCAAATTTGAACAAACACATATGATGTGACTCCTCGAGCTCGTTCTAATGAGGGAACACATGATATGGTTTTGTTGAAATTTTTTGAAAAATAATGCTTAAAATAATAAATTTCGATATCGTCTTCAACCAATGTTAACCCTGCTTGTGCGGAGTTAGTACACTTTGGGAGTCTGACAGTTGGTCATCATTGCTTAGTGGTTCTCTCTGGGTACTCTGGCTTCCTCCACCCATAAAACTGTCTGACACGAGGTGACCCTTGCTGTCGAACATGTTGTTAAACCCCAATAAAGAAATAAGTAAAAAGAATCACAAATTTATTATAATTTGACTTGAAATTTCTAAACCTTGTTCACTAAAATCGATCTTGAGTCTCGGTAAACTTCGGCTCACGTCAATTTTAGTGAACTTGGTACAGAAATTTCATACGAAAGTACGACTTATTAGACATTCTCTATATAGCGCACAAGAATAGAAGAAAAGTTACGAGATATGAAATTCAGAGATGGTTTCTCAAAACCTTCTTTTAAATAGTTACAGCAATACATTTATTTGATTATCAAGGGTATTGTTTCACATAAAGGTTTCAACTGTAGATTTTATATGAAGATTTTTAGTCCCCTACCGGCATCGCCGGAGGGGACTATAGGTTTGCACTCTGTCCATCCATCAGTCTGTCACTCTGTCATTCACACTTTAGTTTTCCGGATTTTCCGGATTTTTTTGGAATTGCTTCAACCGAATGATTTCATTTTTGGTAACCTACTATAGAACGATGACATACAGATCAAGTTTGAGTTTCATGCTGATTGCATTATTTTTATGTGAGTTATGGCCCTTGGAAATATGGAAAAGCTCCAAAATATCAGTTTTCCCGACTTTTTTTGGAAACGCTTCAACGGAATGATTTCATTTTTAGTAAACTACTATAGAACGATGAGTTACAGATCAAGTTTGAGTTTCATGCTGATTGCATTATTCTTGTGTGAGTTATAGCCCTTGGAAATATGGAAAAGCGCCAAAATATCAGTTTTCCGGATTTTTTTTCGGAAACGCTTCAACAGAATGATTTCATTTTTGGTAACCTACTATAGAACGATGACTTACAGATCAAATTTCATTTGCAGTCTATCTATCTTGTCAGTCTGTCAGTCAGTCTGTCAGTCAAACTTTAGTTTTGCAGACTTTTTCTGGAAATGCTTCTACCGAATTATTTCATTCTTAGTAACCTACTATAGAACAATGACTTACAGATCAAGTTTGAGTTTCATGCTGATTGCATTATTCTTGTGTGAGTTATGGCCCTTGGAAATATGGAAAAGTGCCAAAATATCAGTTTTCTGGACTTTTTTTGGAAACGCTTCAACGGAATTCATGCTGATCACATCTAGGTTATAACATTTGTATAATTATTAATGCTCATTAGTCCGGTAGGGGACATTGTATTGCTTCAGCGATACGTGAGCTCTTGTTTTATTTAGTGTGAATTAATTTTGATTAACCCTTAAAGGCCTAGAGATATTTAAACATTTTAGCTACATTTTGACAGTCTACATCCTGTGACTTTGCTGCTGTTTGTTGGCAAGTCTTGGCTGCCTAAATTAGGCAGCCAAGACTTTCCAAAAAACAACTACCAAGGTGCTAAGAATATAACTTGTGAGTTTGCCCAAAGACTGCACGTGGGGGCACTTGTTCTGTTGCAAAAAATATAATCAAAATCTGAATTAGACCCCTAAGGGTTAATGTTCGTTTTCATGCCTGTTAACATATATCCATGATTTTTTTTTTAACTTTAACCTCGTTTTTTTTTTCCTTTTGGATGATAACTGTTATTTTTTTTCTCAGTTATTTTCACAAGTACTTTGAAAGTTTATTTTAACTCCCAGTCCTTTATTTAAACAAACTAATTGAGCTCACTTTAACAATGATTCCTATGTCATGTTTTGTAACAGGGTTCCCATGGGGCCATGGATTCAAGGAACAGTCTTGAATTTGACTGAGGGTCATTCAAGGTCTTGAATTCCTAGAAAATGCACCAGGAGGCTAGGCTTCAAAAATTATTCACACAAAAAATCTTATAACTAGACAGTTTTATGTGCCAGAGTTTGTGTAGGCAAAGTCCTAACTAGGACTCTCTGGTCATCACTCCCTCCTTAAAGGGAAGTGGGAAGCGGGAGTAATCACTGGAGCATCCATTATTAACAAGTGCATCACAAAGCGTGGGCCACTGCCCCCGACACACAGGCATGTTTGAAGTACCCTTTAACCAACGTAATGGTCAAAACTGGCCAGCGTTATTCTAAAAAATCGCCAATTAATTTTCATTATTTTTTTCATCTTTTGTCTCATAAACATAGGTTATGACTCTTCATTGCAACGAGCTTGTCGAGCTCATTCCAATGAGGGGGCATAACCTATGTTTTTGAAACAAAAAATAAAAAAAATTAGTTATTCAAGAATTTTTTTTACAAGTATTGTGAGGACATGAAAATTTTCAAAAAATTTCTAAGTCATAAAAGTAAAAAAAGGGCCATAACTCTGGGAAAAATTATTGTATAGAACCCGTTTCTTATGCCTATCCATTCCCCCATACTGGCCTATCAGCATACCAAAGAAGATCCAAATCCGTACATAGTTTTATATTCCATAGTTCATGGAGGCATAATTCTAACTTGGACCCTCTGGTAGTTACCCCCTCCTACCATTAATTTGTAGTAAGAGGAGGGGTAATGACCAGAGAGTCCTAGTTAGGGTTATGGTCCTAGATTAGATTAGATTAGGATTAGGGTCCTAGTTAGGGCTACTGAAATCAGGATCCTTAAAAAATCCTTGAAGGAAAGTGGGAGGAGGAGGTAATGCCTGGAGGGTCCCAGTTAGGACTGGTTAAAGCAGGCCTTGAAAATCCTGGAATTTAGCTACTGTAGGACTTTGAAAAATGCTGAAATATGTTAAGAAACAGGCTTAATTAGCCTTAAAGTTTATCAGTCCATGCCTGCAGGAAGCCTGTGTAAGAGAAAAATCCTCTCAAAATGTTTATGTTTGTGTATTGTGCTGGAAGAATTTGACCGACTTGTTAAATAGTTAACTTGCACTTGTGATATATTCATGTTTATTCAGCGATATTCAAAATTTATGAACAGAAGACTGTAAGTATTGTTTGTCTGTTAACTTGTAGGGTGCATAATTACTTTTCAATCAAAGGTAATTTGTTACATAAGAATTAAGACATGTTGACATCAGGGGCAATGAGAGCATGATTTTGATAACAGTTAATTGTTTTGTTACAATTTTACAATAAACATTTTTTTCCCAAAGTGCAACCAACAATAAACTAATCCATACAGTGAAAGCCACTAGTCTGGCTTTCAAAACTTTTCATTCATGGAGCCATTATAGCGGTTTCTAGCACTCAACCAATTAACCCCAACACACTGGTAGTGCATCAGAATTTTCTTCAGTCGCTCTGTTTTTTCTCTTTTTTTACTACGAGTTTAACCAAATATATCTTGTTTGACAGAGCTCACCAAGCTCTGTCAAACAAGGTATATTTGGTTAAATATAAAATTGCATTATGGGAAATATTTGTTGCTGAAAACTTTGCCATTTTGACATCAGAGTGCAGAGGGTTAACTGGTAGAGTGCTGGAAGCCCATATTTGTGCTTTATTCTTTGGTGCCAGTACTACAATTTAAAAGCTTCATATTTGTGGATGTGCTTCTTATCCTCTTTGAAGTGATATTATTTTATCTGTTAGGATTTGCCTTGTTAAAATTTTTAAGAGAGTGTAGGCCTTTAAATTCTTCCCAAATAATGATGGTAAATGCTGTGCCCAAATAAGATTAGTGCACCCAAATTATGCAGAGTTTGAAACTTTTTCCAAAGTTTTGCAGTGTCTCGGCAATATATAGTTTGGCCAAGTTTCCCTGATGCTTGCAATATAGCTTAGAGCTTACCCTCGAATAAAACAAGGCAACAGATAAATAATTTAAAAAACCTCACAGAGTTTGGCATAGAAAACCAATTGGTGTCGACAGTGTCGTATACGACACTGTCGACACCAATTGATTTTCTTTGGCAAATTCTATGTGATCATGCACTCAATGCTGGAGATATATTATGTATATTCATGTTTGTGGCATTTCCTATTAAAAGTTATGTGTAACTTACATTCAAATAGGACTTTGGCTCGACAATGGGAAACTAAGAAGCCTTCTCGAGTAAAGTTACATCAAGGGGTGGTGGGAACCAGGGATAATAGTGAAGACCTATAACAAGGAGTTGTAAACTATCATTTTAAGAGGAGGACCTGAAACCTAAAACAGATGCCAAAAAGAAGAAAATACCGGCACTTTTTCTCCAACCATGCAAGCCACAATACGGCTGATTCATATTTGCTGTTGTGCCCAAATTTGACTGATCTAAAGGCCTGGGAGAGTGCCAGCAGGCATGGCAAAGATGCACAAAGAAATTTGAAGGACCAAAAATGATTCAGCACTCTACCAGTTACCTCATGACATAAGAGTATATTTTTAAGCCCATGTGTTTTGTTTTGCAGCTGTGGGAAGGAACATTCTACACAAGAAGGAAAAGTGGTAATGTAATACCACATCACAGTAAAATATCTCCAGTTCTGGGGCCATCAGGGTAAGTGTACATTCTCCTTTTTAAGTCTGGCTTTAATTTAATTTCTAATTTTGAATAGAAGATTTAGATAAGGGTAAGTGAAAAGCATTAGGACTGGACACTCCACATTCTCCACTATCAGACAATTATTAGATAGGCTTATTTCCAAGAACAATCGTGGATTGGATCTAGCTGAAAACTAAGATTGTTACATGTGAGTCTCTGTAGGCAATCCAGAGAAGGGTGGTTGCAGTAGCCTAGAATCCGGGGGTTGGGGGGGGGGAGGGGGAGAGTAAAGGGGTATTTCCCTCGGCAAAATTCCCAAACCTCTTGTGCACTCTTGTGTAACATGTTTTGCGATGGTCATCATTATGCAATGACCCATTTTTACCCCCCCCCCCCCCCATTCCATTCTTCATCACTGGCTGGTTTCCCTCTGTGGATGATTGATTTCCACCTAATTCCTTTCTTTTCAAAAGATTGGTGCCTGATTAACAGACCCTGATGCTGACCCAGACTGTTAAGCAGATTTTAATTCTTAAATATCAACTTTTGATTATATCAAAATTGCATAGTGCCTTTGACACATCCGTATGCAGAGATTTCAGATTATATTCATCTTCACTGCCCTCAATGTTTGATGATTCGGTTCCAACTGTTTATTCCTCGATACACTACATCTCATAAACTTACGTGCCAGGAGGTCAAACTTCTAAAGATTTCAATGTGATGTAATCATGGGGGTCATGATATGTATTATAAATAAATGTCATAACAATACATTTACTCATGGACAAATTTTACTTTTTGGACTGTGATATCAGTACAAAAATTAAGTAATTCCTCGTCCATAAACATAAAGCTTAAGGCTTAAAAAAATAAAAAATCTGTTTCTCAGGCCCTTCCACAAGCTCCCTTTGGCTGCTGCATGCTCTTTTTTATAACTTATGCAAACTTAAAAAAATAAAAATTAAATGGTTTATGCCTGGTATTTTACCCAAGTTAATAAAATTGATAAGTTTGTTCCTTGAGTGCAAAAAGGCTTTGCACTACTTTAGCATTGCAAAGCTTTCTTGCACTCGAGGGACGAAATACACCGCCACCCATGCTATTCTGCAGATTATGATGCCTAAAGCATAAAACACACCAAGAACATGAACTTTTGATGGCAAAGAAATAATTACAAAAATAAAAAAATAACCGCCTGCCCTCATGCAATGTAAAAAAATGGCCTGAGAAACAGAAAATCTACTTTGTGGGACCTAATTCTACATTTATCTTACCACACATTTATCTTACCACAACCACTGAGAGGAATGAGTTCATTTACCAGCAGGGATCGATTTAATTTTGAAAAATTGCATAGCACTTTGCTACAAGTGTAGGAGAAATGTGTAGCAATTTTGAAAAATTGCGTAGCTATTTTCAAATTGTATTATTTTTGTTTTTTAAGGCCCCCTAAAACACAGATTGTCGTGGGAATGCAGCACTCCATCTCTCCTCAATCAAAAACAAATCAATAAATGTTATGTAAAGAAAAATCAATAAATGTTGGGTGGTTACACCATTGATCCATTGCCAACATTATTTCTTGCAATGTGTGTGATTTCGGGTGATTGTGCATGATTTTGTGAGATTTAGAGCAAGTGTCTGTCATTTCCTTTCATCCTGTGAGGTGTCGTTTCGCTCCAATACCCATTCACCCGGGTTGTTTCGTCCCCCAAGATTTGGGGCGAAACAACCCGGGTCAGAGGCGATCTTTTTTATTTAATTTGAATAGTTTATTTAAATAGTTTTTAACAATTTGTTGACTTATCATATCTATGTGTCGTATATGTGGTGAAAAATACCCCATAACCATTACCAATGAGCAAATGAGAAAACAGTTTCTTGAACTTTCCTCTCATCTTTGTGATCATGTCTAGAAAGGAAAAGATGGACTGTGTGGGGTATTTGTCTGATGCACAAATGTCAAGGTAGGCAGTTGTCCGAAGGATGTCCGTGCACCACTTCTATACACCCTTGGAGGAAACGTACCAAAGTAAATAAATATGCGCAGCTGGGCTATTCTATCATACAATATTACTCCAGAGTTGCAACTTCTGGAATCTAATTCTTTACTTTGCCGGATAAAGTGTACCAAAACAAAACAAATAAATTACATGTCTCAATACATGTCCAATATAATTTTAGGGGAGAGGGGGCGCAAAACGACCCACTTCCGAATGTGGGGCGAAACAACCCAGGACAAAACGACCCGGGGGAAAGGAATTGGGACGAAACGACCCAAGGGGTGAACAGGATTTGGGGCGAAACGACCAAAATTGTGATTGTGGTATTTAGCCTTTAACGAATACCCATAATCGGACGGGGGTACGAATGCTGGCAGTTGTGTTGAATGATTCACCCCTTGTGTCAGATGATAAGAACTAAAATCATAATTTATTTTAGGGGACCTCCGGTGTTTGACGGGACCTCCTGTGTTAAGTGCGATCGGCATTTCACTGCTCGAAGACATTGTAATTCTTATATTGTCATTCAGGTCAACCATTTGAACTAAAGACAAACATTAAAACCATGTGTGTTCATACCAAGAGAACTTCTCATTGGTTAAATGTGAATACATGATAACTGACCCCTCTAGGACATAAAAACACAGCCACGTGTTTTTATGTTACAAGGTTATCGATTGGCGTAATGAATAGCAGAAACAAGTTTTGTATCCAATGACCGGAAGTGTCTGTCTCGATGATTAACCTTCTATCGAAAATCAAAACAATAACGTGCACACTAGATACATTACCAGGACGTGAGGACGGACCCAGGCACTGGTAATTAATATTTAAATAATGAATCGCAAAATGATATACAGAGAAATGAAATGCATCGCTGAAATCGAAAAATGCGTCGAAAAATGTGATGCGATACCGGTTAAATCGACCCCTGTTTCCCAGACCTAAAACTGGCCTAGCAGAAACCCTGACTAATACTTTTATATTTCAGGAAGCCCTGGAATTATGTTTGTATAAAGTCAATGTCCTCATTTGACAGCACATCAACATTAATAGAGAAATTCAAAGACTCAGATTATTTAATAGCAAATGGTAAGTAATTACTGAGGTACAGTGGCTCCCATTTAATTGTCTATCTCTTATTGTAATTTATCAGATAAATTTGACCTCGTTCTTTCTGAACCCATAATTTGATTGGCTGAGAGCTGGGCGTCTCTGTGCTCTAATCGCAGGTAAATTCACTCTTACCATGCTCGAATTTCCAAAAGTGGGTCACATGCCGATTGTTGCTATGAAACGGTAGTAGCATTGGGTGTTTCCCCGAAGATTTGACATAATTATTCTTATAAAATTGTTCACATTAAAACATGAATCGCTATCTTAGATGCAAGGAAATGGCCTTCCTGCTGTGTTCAGTTCTAAAATTTTCTTCCGGCTTGAACCATGGTCGCGTCAGGCAATCTGTAATTTTCCCCTCCAACTGGACCCACTAATTTATTCCTAGTGGAAACCCTGGTACAGGGTACAGAAATCATCTACCCTTATTGGAGTTTTTCCTG